>JADLZK010013042.1:0-55512 GCA_015847255.1 Hyparrhenia diplandra
TTTGAAATTTACACAAATATTTTGAATAAGGCGAATGATCAAATTAAATTTTTGAAAAGTCATAGAATTGCTTTTTTTTTTTTGGACGGAGGGACGCATCATACTGCTCACTCCATTCAGTCTGGCTGCATGCATGGACGGACCGACGGACGTCCGACGGACGTGATGATATATGGATGTCTGCCTGTCTCTGTCTGTCACAATCACAAATAAATAAACTCAAGCTGGAACACGAGGAGATGATGATGATCTATAGGAGTATATATACTAATACTACTACTTGTCTGGATTTATTTATATAAATATACTATGGCTGTATGAGCTTCTCCACGTACGTACGCTCCCCAGGGATCGGACTCGGAGGGGAGACACCACCGCCCAGGCCCAGGCGGCTTGGCGGCCGGACTTCTTCTCTCGCTGTCCACCCCGAGCCGATCGAGCCACCTCCAACCAAACCAACCTTCACGTCCATCGTCAACACTTGCAGCTCCATGGTTCTTACCATCCACAGCCGCCCGGTGAAGCAGCAAGGAATGCCATCCGCATCCGGCCTCGCGTCAACCAAAAAACACATCATGTACGGTGCCCCCAACAACATCACCCTCTTCATCCAAAGCATCGGTGTTTATATTGCGAGATTTCATTTTCTTTCAGATAAAATTCACAGCAAAGCAACTACTCTTCTTTGGCATGTGTATTCTCTCCCAAACAACACTAGTTTCCTGCAATTGCTCCTCCCAACCAACATTTAATCGTTATCAACATCCATATTGGATACAGCAATTTACACAAGTACTCCTCTTTGCATTGGCATACTATTCTCTACCCAACAACACTAGTTTCTTGAAATTGGTCTTCTCAACCAACACAACCATCATCAAAAAGCCATACGGGTTACAACAATTTACAGCTATATCAAAATTTTATTTTATTTTTTCTTTTTTAAAAAAAAATCTGCAACTATGCCAACCTCTACTAACTCATGGGTACATGTCAGACCACTATATATGTCTTTTTAGCGATAGAAGCTGGCTTTTGGACAAATTTTTCTACAGATCCATCTGCTGGACCATCTACAGCCCGTAGCTTGATCTCATAGAGCTTTGGCCACAGTTTCCCTGTCACTGCAAGTGCCATACCAAAAAGAAAGGCTCATCACATCCATTTCAGCCCAAGGCCACTTATCAAAAAAAAAAGAGTAAATTGGCTCACCAAATAATCTGTGGGGTTTTTCATCCCAAGCTATCCCATTTAAGACATCAATATTCTGGAAGATAGAGCATATTTTATTTAGGACATCATATACTTTCATATAATATTTTTGGATTTTTCATAATGATGAAACTATGTACTTGTTTCATCCTGTTTCCCTACAAAACTACCACACAGTTCTTGGAGTTCATTCCAGAATGGATGATTGCAAACAGAATTATGGAGTAAAGGAAATGAAAAACGCAACATAGAGGAAAAATAAACATCATAAACTGCCTACCGTATTGCCAGAATTCCACAACTGCCGCCTGCAGGATCATAACAGCACAAACATCATTACTCTGACATGGGAATACTGAGCATGTTGTTTAAAACAAAAAATAAAACAAACCTCAGCTCATGAAGAAAGATCCAGCCCACCACTAGGCCATCTTCAGGAGACACTCTAGCTATACAATCTGTCTGCATATCATAGCTTTCAAAACTCAGATGCCCAGGTCACATATTATGGAAAATCACAAGGTACTTTAATAAATCATATATTATTAGTAGGATGCAGCAAAATCACACAGAAATACAGCCAAGCCACACGAATCACTCAGCAACAGGTGGACAGAAAATTGGATAGAGGAAATCCCATAAGATGGCTAGTTATCATGAAAGATCAGAGTGTGTGCATGTAGTCAGGACTTAGCAGCCTATTTGGCATCCAAGATATAGTAGTCCTTGCCAAATGCAGTATAAAGTTACACTAAGATACTTCATGATAAGATACATTAGCTAGGAGGAATTACATCTAACCTGCCAGACATTCGCCCCAGACTTCACCATCTATATACTCCAACTCATTAAGATAGGGGACTTCATCACCGTGATACTTGACAGTCACCACTTTCATGACTGCATGAAAATAATTGTTCAGGAAAAAAAAATCTAAAAGCTAATAGAATATCAAGCAGAAAGAATAGTGACCTTCAAGTGACTTTGGATCCAGCTTATACAGCATTGAAGTGCCATCACTGCCAAAAGAACTTTTCCATCCGTCGTCAAACCCCAACCATCTCGCATTTTATGGGTAAAACTTGTGCGCGCTGCATATTCGACGATATAGGAAATTAACAACATACTCGTGCATTAAAAGTAAATGGCAAGCAAACAAAAAGCTCGAGATATCAGTAAATGCCAAGCAACTGTACATCTAGAACTCACAAGAAAAGTACCAGTACCATACTGAAAAAGAAAAAGAAAAGCTGATATCCAAATTAAGTGGGATTTTAGAATTGTTATCTATCCAGGGTCTAAAGCAATAGATCTGTGTGAATGATGTGATCATAGACACAGGGTGAGAGCATACTTTGGAGAAGTTATGTCGATCATATATAAACCCGTCGTTCTTCAACCAGGTAACCTGAAACAATCTACAGAGTGAAGCAAATGAAAATGAAATAGGGTCTGAACGGGAAGGATACAAACAAAGTAAGCCTATGCACATTATCTCTGAGAAAGGTATTGGCATGTGAGGTGGTTATGTACCTGTCACCGAGAAGAGTTAAACCTTCTCCAAACATATATGACCGTCCATTTGGTGGTTAACCAAAACCTAAGTAAAATAATCAGGCGATGAGTGAGGGAACAAAGACGTCACAAGCATGAGATATAAACATGAGTAAGCATGGAAGTTATCATACTTTTCCGGTCTGAAGATCAACCTTTCGGACTGAAGACTGTTGAGAAACGAAATGCAGAGACATTTAGCAGTGTAGGATGAGCAGAGGATTGTTTGTATTGTAGGAGCGAACATTACCCTGTGGTAGAGGCCAGTGGACTCGAAAAGGGTGTCATTTCCCCGTACAAGAGACCCTACATCATGATGCAGCAGTAAAAATGCATCCATCGTCTGAACAATCAAGAAAACTATGGTCTTGTACAACGCGCGCTCATCAAGAAGGTTAGCCGACCACAATGAAGTAATAAGCAGGAAGCGAATTTCGCTCTCCCAAACCTTTGGTGATGAGGCCGAGATGAGATCTCACCTCATCAGGAAGAAAGAAGAGATGATAATACCTGGGTGAAGGCGTCCGGGTCGTGAGGGTACTCGCGGACGAGGTCGAAGGAGTAGAACCTGGTGGCAACAGCTGGGTGGGCGAGGAGGGCGGTCGGTGGGGACCCGGCTCGCCTGGTGGCGTAGGCGGCGGCGAGGAGGAGGAACGCGGCCAACGCCGCGGCGGCCGCGATAACCGGGCCGCGGAGGTAAAGCGGCTTTGCAGGCGCGGGCGCGGGGGCTGGGGCGGACATGGATACGGAGGCGGGTGTCATGGCGCGACGGTGGTGCGGCGGCGGTTGCCTCCGTCGGGAGCCGACGGGCATCAGGGGCAGCCAAGTCAACGTGACCACACCCGCCGCCTACACTTGACGCGCAGCCCCGCACGCGCTTGACGCGCAGCCTACCTACTGCGCCCGCGCCACCCTGCTGCTGCCGCCGCCGCCGATGCCGATGTCCGGTGGGCGATGGAGATTGGTAGCTTAGTGATGCTGCTGGGTCAAAGTTGGGCCGGCCGCTAGTGACCTGCCTGCCTGGAGGGTACTTTTCTTTTCTGGGCTGGTCTAGACATTGGGCCGGCCGTTGCTAATATATTGGGCCGGCCATATTTCGTCGCTCGATAATTAAAAAAAAAATTTGAAAGAGACAAGATAGGCAGCTGGATCCTGGTTTCTCCGTATCTTTCAATCACGATGGCGATGATGTACAACTACTACTCCCAAGTCTCGTTTTCAAGATTCGCTGTCATCATCATGTATTAATAATGTGCTATTAATTGGCTCCGTGCAATCTTCCTATCTACTTCTTCCTGCAATCGTAATAAAAAAAATATCCATCCGTCCGAGAAGATAAGATTATGTACTATATATACAAATTTATTAGGACATAAAACTTGCAACATAATGTAAGAGAGAAACTATAGCTTTATCATTTTTTCTTGCAATTACCATGCCAAAAATGAAGAGAATATATATTGTAGGTTTTTCCTATACAATCAAACTTCGCTAGCTTTATTCATTCAGGAGTATCCAACACTTTGTATAAATTAAAAATACAAGATTTCCACTACTAGAACTAAAACATACTTTCTTACAGTAATATATAACTCTTCACATTTAAATAATAATAACTAGCAAAGGTGCTTGTATATGTCATTGTGTGTAGAATCCAACATCGCTATGCGAGTTGTTCTAAATCATAGTATGGATCATGAATCCGGGTCCGTTTTCTTTTTAAAAAAAAAAAGGGGGCGAAAGAAAGGAACGACAACATGCAAGGGTATTTTGAGGACATATATAAATTGTGGGTTGGAAGCTAGAAATGATTCTCTTTTTAATTTTAATAAAGTGGTGCTATACTTTTATCGTTTTTACTGTTCAAAGTGTAATACCCTATAATTATCAACTTAAATTTGCATATATAATTGGAGAAACATGTGTTTGGCAACAAGTTGATTAACGACACCATAATAGCTAGCTCTACCATTATGTACTGGTATTGCTCAAATTAACGATTTGGGTACAATTAGACCATGCGCACGCAATGACGAACAATTGACGACACTAAATTATAGTTTATTTTAGATATTTTTTTTTTTCTAAGTTAAACATCTTTTATTTTAACCAAGTTTACAAAAATATCAACATCTAATAGTAAATTAGTTTTATTAATAGAGTATTTTTCGAGGGGGTAGGATTTGCGTATGTGTGTTCATAAGGGTGAGTGTGCATATGTGTCGGGGCGTATGTGTCTGTGTTATACTTTATTCTAAAAAATAAATTTAATTATGAAAAAACAAATATGAAACTGTAATTAAAAAACGAAGGGTGCATACCTTTTTTTTTTTGGCTTTGGTTGAAGGAGATGCATGCTTATACTAATCACTAGAGATGTGCATGTGTGTGTGCTGTGGTACTGTGGGTGGGTTGCTAGTATGTGTTTGTGTTTGTTGTGGGGTATTTCATGCAAAAACTGAAAAAGGTCGATGTATCTTTGATCGTGTGAAGATTTGGCCATGTGCACGTGTCCTGACCTTAGGTTTGAAATATATATAGTAGTCCCTACAACCTGCCCTGACCCAATCCGTCGGTCCAATGCCCAACCCGCCCCAATCCGAAGTCACAACGAAAGATGATATTCGACTTATGTGCCGATCTACGACCATAACACCTCAACTCGTCCCAATTCATTTATGTCGTTAACCCAACCCGCCCCAACCCGTTTCCACCCATCCAATAGTACATGTATTAAAACCCGCCCTAAAAACCCGTCAAACCCCGCCCATTAACAGGAGTAGAGCCACCTGGATTAGTTGGAGACATGTATGAATCCATATGCATGCATGCATGATTTTTTTGTAGGTACAGCTAATGCCCATCCATCCGTCAGGTGTGTCCACACATGACACATGCGCGATTAGATTACTCCTCCTTTGCACGGCTGTACCTATACCTACTACCTTGAATATGATATAGACTTTTTCTATTTGTCCGTTTGATAGTTTATTTTTTTTTAACTAAATCTTTCATATTTCTATACATTTGGTACGTTGTGGATTAGGATTTGTGCTATGATAACTCTCTACTATGTCGCATATATAGAAAAATCTATGATATATATAACTAGATAGACTATCTTGGAAAAAAGGATGGACCCGTTCAACCCTCCCGACCTTTCTCCTCCTCCCAGCGGCGGTGCCGCCGCCACCCACCCGCCACCGTCGATCCTCCTCCCTACAACCTCCCCAACACTCCCGGCCCCGGATCCGAGGCTCACCTCCACCGATCTATCCCCTCATGGGGTTGTTGGCGAGCTCCGGCCGTCCTCGGTGAGGTCTCCCGCCCGGGGCGGTCCTCGAGAACCCGCTCGCGGGAGGGCACTCCGACCACGACGGCCGGTGCCATCCCGGCCTACCAAGTCTCCCGGTCGTGGAGGCGGCCTCCATCCATGGTCTTTGCGGCCGGAACGTGGCTGCCCCCTCCATGTCATTGCGGTGCCGACATTTCTTTGTCGCTCAACCTCACGGAGGCCAAGGGCCCGACCCACGCCGCCACGCCAGCCGGCCCGCTGCTCTCGTCGCCGAGCACCGGCACCCCGGCCTCCTCCCCATCTCCCTGCGGGTTGAAGGATGGTGTGGGCGCGCTGGCAGTGAGCCATGGCAGCAGCTCCTCTTCCCGTTGGATCCTGTTCCCGCCGGCGGTGTTGAAGAGGGTGAGATTGAGGAAGCCGAAGCCGTCCTCCCGCTGGCTGGCGACTACCTCCATGGCCGCCGAATCGGCCCCGCGTCTCCTGTGTGCCGCCGTGTCGCCTCGCATCCATGTCGCCGCCACGGCCGCCGGCCGGGCCTTTGTGTTGTGGGGATGCATCCGCCACCAGACACCGGCTTCGGCGCCGGGCGTTGGGGCCCTTTCGGATCGGCACCCTACTTCCCGCCGCCGAAGACCCAAAGAAATGCGTTGGGTGGACAACTTCTCGAGTGCTCGGACGACGAGGGCGACACCGTCGGCCGAGGCCCCTCATCGTCGCGTGGCGGCGTCTTGCCGCCCACTCCCACCGGGAGTAACCAGAACTCCGGTGGGAACCGCTCCCGGCGGCGGCCATGCCGACCTCGCGGCCGCCCACTGTCGCCGGTGTCGCGGAGGGGGACGCCATCGCGCCTTGCCGCAACCCACGGTCGGCGCCGGCGTGCCGCCGCTACCGGCCCCATCGTCGAGGGAGGCCGGAACGGGTGTCGACAACCCCCTTGTGACGACTACAGCCGGGGTGCCGCACCCTTACGGCTTTGGTCCGCATGGCGGCCCATGGCGTCCCCGCACACTAGCGCCTCGATTTGCGGCCGTCCGGGCTCCGTCGCCGCTGGCGCCGTCGTCGCCGGCGTGAGCCTCCTCCTCCGCCGCCCGGTTGGCGATGGCTTCCACACACTTGTGCAGAGGCGTAGGCGTCGCCACCACGCTCTCGCCCCCGTCATTACTTTCGGCCGGCCGCCCCTCTCGTCGGCCTCGCTAATCGCTTGGCCGAAGGTCACATCGCCGACACGGGCACCGGGCCCTTCACGCCGCCTTCATTGCTTTGGCGAGAACCGGGCAAGGGACTGCAAGCAACGTCGTCGTCCACCCCAGCACCGTCGCCCAGCGACGGAGCCACGCCGCGCGCCCACTCCCTCCAAATCGCCGCGGCGACGGTGGCGAGGGGGTGCCACGGAGGCATCCGGCCGCGGTGGCTACACTCCTCGTCGGACAGATTCTTTGTCCGGCCCCGCCGGCGTCGTTGGCGCTTCACTGGCGGCGAGAGGCGCCTCGATGCGTGAAAGGTTGCCACCGCAATGAGGACGCCTAACTCACGCCGACCCGTTGGCGTTCAGGCCGCGGGTGGTTCGCGAGCCTCCCGCGGGGGGGACCCAATGCTTGATGAGCTCGCGGTCCGGTGCTCAGGTCGCCTCCCTTGCGGGGCGTCCGCAAAGACAAGACCGGCGGCCAGCGCCGACCGGGTGGGCTGACTGTGTGGTGGAGTTTGCGACCTTTGCCAAGTCGTTGCCCGACGCCGAGGTGGCTCCACCCTTGCGGGATGAACTTGCTGCCCCTCGCGGCAATCTTCGAGTATTGCGTACACATGAGGTTGTCACCTTTGCCCCTCGGATCCGCCTCCGAGTCTTCCGTGGTTGAGGCGGTCGCCACCGCGTTGCCCGTTGAGCGGCGCCCCGACAGCAAGAGATTGAAGACGGGGTGTGTGTGCCGTTGGCATCACCACTTCTCAAGTCGGGGCGGCGCTTGCGTCGGGCGCTCTCCGGCCTCCACTCACACCCCGCGTCGTAGTGGCCGCATCGTGGCAGCGTCCGAGGGCGGCCAACGCGACCGCGGCCCAGAACCTCTTGCTTCGGAAGTTGGGCTTCGGGTGGGACGCGGGTGAGGCTCCGGCTACCGTTGAGGAGAAGCTCAGGTCCGTCTTTTTAGGCGCGCATGCCGCCGGCTAAGCGGCGCCCGTTCGAGTTACTTCTTGATGGCGTTTCGACCTCTCCGCTATGGACCTCAATCTTGAGGGGATCGCCGACGAGGAGACCTAGCTAAGCTGTCGGGTCCTTGATTTGTCGCAAATTGGTCAATATGTAATCCGGTTGATGTATCCGGTAGTGGTTATGTTTGCATCGGTAATGGTTTGGTTACCGTTGCTTCTTGTTGTTTGAACTTTTCTCTACTTAATGAAATCACGCCAAGAACGGCGTGGTCTCAAAAAAAAGATATATATAACTAGATGTTCCGTATAATATATATTAGTATAAAAGTAAGCCTGTGAAAAGAAAAAAAATTGTACATACGTACCCTAGAAAATACTAAGAAAATGCAACAAATAAAA
The DNA here is from genome assembly GCA_015847255.1 of Hyparrhenia diplandra. NCBI lineage: Eukaryota > Viridiplantae > Streptophyta > Magnoliopsida > Poales > Poaceae > Hyparrhenia > Hyparrhenia diplandra. The sequence goes on from JADLZK010013042.1 coordinate 8,603, forward strand.
GAAGTAACTACTTTCGGTAAGGACATGGTGCATGTGAAACAAAATATATTTATAACACTGCAAATATATGTTCATATAACGCCTACTTTTTGCAGAACAAAAGTTTTTACAATAATGCACGTACTTTCATAGCACAAATTTACACAATTGTGAATAAAAGTATATATGATTGATTTGCGTGTTCCATCAAGGCATATCAACTTTGTGTTTTCAACGAACGACAAATGACATGATCTGGCCTGGCTCGAGATAGATATATCATCATCGCATCAAGCTGGCGATCACGTTATCAACAACTAGTCGTTGGATATAAAATTAATAATATATGGTATCCAATCGAATCGGCCCAGATCGATGGAAGGATCGAACAATCTAATAACATGGCCACAATTCAGTCCTACCTGTGCACTAGCGACAGCTCGAAAGATGTTTAATTTATATATATAAATACACACAATTTATATATACCCCTATGTACGAGCAATGTATATACCTTAAACTATATGGTGCCTTTGTTTTCAAAATCACACGTTTCATTATATACTCTATCCGTCTTAAAATAAGTATTAATGCTTATGATACTAAATAAGTATCATTATATTTTTCATAAAATATATATTTTCATATTCTTCCCATTCTGGTATGAATTAATATTAATACCTTTTTCCTATAAATTTGATCAAAACTGAAATAGTTTGACTTAGGACAAATCTTAAATATCATTTATTTTGAGACAGATGGAGTATTATATATGTCATTCGTCGTTTTCTCTGACATTGTATTCATCGACTAAAAAACAAACTTTATAGCTGGTCACATTTCGATCAATAATTCCGTGTGTTAATTATCTTACATATTGACCATGTATCTCTTCTTTCCAGCCATCGCTTTCTTGTGTTGTGAATTCAAACCTCCCTTTAATTTCTCCCGTAGAGAAAGAGACATGAACCAATAAATAAAAGATGTCGTGCCCCATGCATCTTAAATTTATTGAATGAAGTTGTTATTATAATGTAATGAAACTCAAGAAGGCGATGGCAGTAGTCGTGAGTGGCAAATTAAGAAGAGGTAGCGGGCCTTAAATTGATTTATGCCCAAATTTTGACTATTAGAGCGGGTTGAATTCCAAAGATGTAAATGTGACGTACTTAAAGTTAATTGCGAGGGTTGGTTATGAATTTTGTTGGGTCGCATGCATGGTGCACCACTCTTGATGTTTGTTACCAGACACAACATAATATAAGTTGCTTCATTCCATCCTTAGCTTGGTTTGGATGTGTAGTCGTATTCACATGGGTTTTCAGTAATTTAGTTTAAGTTGCACTCCAATCCACTCCAACACATATGGATTGGTGCGACATCCAAACAAGGCCTTAGTTGGTTTTAGATGAATTTGGTGTGGTTTAGTGCACCGAGATTGATAATTTTTTAGTCGTACAATAATGTAACCTAAGGTATAATTAATGTGTGAAGCGACGTGGATGGGCGTGTTGAGAATAAAGCTATGATCGACGAGTTGAATTCTTGGATTTGTTTATATAAGATTGTCTGCTGCGTACTCAATTCCAGCTGTAGCTAGGCATTAGAAATAAACAAGGGAATTATAGATAGAAATATCAATTGTGTTGGTCCTGGTCAACCAGCTGCTGCCATGGTACAGTATATATGATGCACGCAGTGGCAGTATGGAAGTGGAGGATAACAATAGAATATAACACGTACACAGGCCAGGGAGTACGTGTGGTGTGGACACAGCGGACTTGTTGCTCAGCTCCAGCTTCAGCGGGTAGGTAGTAGTACGTACTGTACACTACCGGGCATTATAGTGCACCACGGTTAGTTGGCGGTTGCAACAATACAGTACGTACATGCAAGAGAAGCAAGGCAAGGCAACATTCAATTGAAGATGCATGTTATCTTGTGTTTGTTGCAAATTGAAGTGGTACATTATCTTGTAGTAATATATTGAGCAGACAACCTTGTGTGGCAGGGTCTCGTCTCGTGTGTTCTCACGTGGCATGCCATGGCAATGAATGGCTTCTTCTTGCCGCCTCCCGGCTTCGGCTCTTGGTCGTCGTCGTCTTCAGTTCCATCGGCCCCAAGATAAGGCCTGCTAACGGGTTTAAACCCGCCCCAAACCCGTCCCAACCCATATTTTAAAAACTCTAACTACCACCTACCCCGTCCTATCCCGTCGGCCCAATGCCCCAACCCGAAGTCACGACGGAAGATGATATATGACTTATGTGCCGATCTATGACCATAGAGCCCCAACCCGTCCCAACCAGTTTGTGTCGTCAACCCAACCCGTCCCAACCCGTTTCACAGTGTCACCCGTTTCTACCCATTCAATAGTACCCGTATTAAAACTCGCCCCAAAATACCCGTTCAACCCTGCCCCATTAGCAGGCCTACCCAAGATAGACATTATTATTAATTGAATGATGAATGATTGATTGATCAACCAATCAATTAATTAATTGCAATCCTTGCGTTTACTTTGCACGCCACTCGCCAGCCACGCTCACTTCACTTCCTTGACGCGCACCACGACTCTGCCTCTCCCCTCCGCTGCATCCTCCTGTTCTAACTAGTATAAATAAAGAAGCAATCCCCCCAGGATCGTCTCCATCTTCTTCTAAATCTACTATAAGGCAGCAGTAGAGTAGGCATCATCATCTCAATAATCTCCACCTTCAAGAAAAGAAAAGATGATGGAGGTGGAGAGGCCGCCGTTGGAGCTCAACGAGGAGCAGCAGCCGCATCAGCTGCTCATGGATACCACCGAGTCCGAGGAGGAGGAAGACACCTCCGCCCTGCTGCACACCAGGGAGAAGAAGAAGACCATGGCGGACCTGGACCTGCCGGAGCCCTCCGGTTCCAGCTCTGATTCGCACTCCGACATAGCAGCACCAGCAGCAGAGGATGGAGAGGAGGAGGCCCAGCAGGCCGCTCACCACCAGAGCATCTTCTTCGATCCAACCAAAGGTCTGATAGCTGCATGCATTTCTCATTGCACTTGTTGATCCAACCAAAGGTCTGATAGCTGCATGCATTTCTCATTGCACTTGTTGTTTTCAGTCTCTGTCCATGTCCCTGCCTAGCCTGTCTGCCCTCCCTAGATTTCGATTCTTCTTCTGGTTTCTTTCCTACTATGAAAGTACCTGCGGGATGGGGATGGATGGGTCCTGGCATTTTTGGTGCGGGCCTGCCTGAATCATATACCACAGTACAATATCAGTTAGTAGATCCAGTAGAGGGCCCTCAACTGTTTGTTTGTTTGTTTGTTTCTCAGATGACTCCACCTGCTTGTCTGAATTACTGATAGGATAGTATAGGATTGCCCCCACTCTGTTGCTTCTGCTGATTATTGCCAGCAAAACAACATAGTTTAGCCTTAAATTTCTTTGACTAATCCATGAGATGAGCCTTGTCATCTCTAGCTCTCAGCAGCTGTGCTGTGCCTTCCTTGTACTGCTGCTCTCATTTCTCTTCTCTGACCATGAGGCTATCTCTATCACACCTGTGCGTTCGTGGTGGGCTGTAGCTTCCATCAAATCAAAGTACCAAACGATAGCTAGACTTTGTACACAGATTACATACTGGACCCGGCCCTCTCCTTTTCATCATATAAATCATTACAAGATAAATGCATCTACATGTACAGCAATTCTTCATGGGTTTTTCCTGCGCTGGGTCCGGACGAGATCAGCAATCTGCAGTACACACTGACAACTCGTGTTCAACAGCTTCCATTTCGTCGCATTGCCTGCATCAAACAAACTTTGCTGTATTTTAACGCAAAGCCTCTCTCTTAGCTTATTCACCTACTCCATGCCGGTGGGGTAGATTAGATACGCTACACTTGGACACTATTGTAGATTAGATACGCTACACTTGGACACTAGTAACATGTATCTTTATATATGTGTGTGTCATCCATCCACACCCTATCCCTATCCTTTTCAAATCAAAAGCTCCTTCCTGATATATACTACTAGCTACTTACTTAGCTCCAGTGCTGCATGCACAAGAAAACAGAGTCGTTGTTCAAACTTCCTTCAAGGTTAGACAGCCCATCATAAATAAAATTACCTTTCTTGACTGAAGGTCTATGGAAGTGCCGGCACTGCGATTGGACTCACCGCTTGAGTGGTCCGTGCACATTTGATATCCTCCACCATCAGGGATACCGCAGCAACCTTGATTCGTTAGTTCACAACCAACCATTATATTATTCTCCACGCAAAGGTTAGTCTTGAATGCTCACACACTCTAGGATGGGTACTACTGCCATAACTAGCGATCAAACTCTCTCTTCGTCAGTTAGGGAACTCTTTCCCTAAGCTCTTTACATATGCACAAAACAGAATCTTTACATATGCCAAACAGAAGAGTATAGCAGCTTCACAATGTTTCAGCTACTAGTACTGACATCACTACTCTAATTTCCTTTTCAGTCTTTGGTACTGAACTAGGTGCTGCTGAGAACCAAGTTACAGAAGTTGGTGGCCAAAAGGAAGACGCAAATGAAGCTTCAGGTGCACAAGGCAAAGAGATCGAGAAACAGGAAAATGTCAGCCACAGTTCAAGCAATGGCAAATTGGAAAATGGGTCGCACTCTAATGGTGTGCATGACATCTCCAGCAGCAGTGAAACCGTGACAGTTGCAGACGGACTGAAGCTGATTACAACCATCCGTGATGCCAGACACATCTTGCCAAACTGGAGTGGCTCTCCTGACGTTTCCAGTGGCAGCATGAGTGCATCTGAAGTTCATGAAATTGAAGTGGAGAAGGATGAAATTGTCACTAAGGATAAGGGTGAAGTGAAAGTTGAAGAGTATGATCTTGAGAAGATTCTGGACAAGCAAGAAACCCATGACCTCTATTGCCCCAACTGCAATTCCTGCATAACTCGAAGGGTCATCCTTAAAAGAGAAAGAGAACAGTAAGACCAGAAGCACCTAACGAACCACTAAAAAAGACCACAGCTTCTAGAGCCTTCTGCCAATGTTCCAAGACCAACAGTCGATCAAGACTCACCCGAAGTATTTAGATGCTTGTCATGCTTCACTTTCTTCATCCCAACAGGTATCACTTAACTTGCCTCCACGCATTATAGGTGCCTTCACACTTCAAGTTCAGATTAATTAGCATCAGTACATGACTACTTATGGCTCTAGATCTACAAATAATAAAAAAAAAATCTAAAATTGTTTCTTCTGTAGTTGGAGATATGTAGATCATGGTTAAATTAAACATAGGTACCTTAACTGTACAAAGAATCAAGACTGAATCCTTGCATGATTTGAACCATACATAAGTTTCTTGTTGGAAGAATGAAATAGATAAAACATGTTTAGGTGTTTGTGCTATGACACCTCAATGTTGACTGTAGTTTCCTATCTTAGATTTAATCACAACTCCATGTACCTGTGCTTCTACAGTTGTTACTAGCAGATATTATTTCTAACGCGTCAGTTTAATATTTCTGTTGCCACCAGGTTGCAATTTTAATATACTCCGTATATTTGGAAGGAGGGATGTAAACCAACAAGTTCCAGTTCAGAATTCTTCTACTTCACAACAGACGTCTGAAAACTGTGGAAGTTGGCTTCTTTCTTGTTTCCAGACAGCAGATAGTCCAAAGCCATTACATAATGCAGGTATTGTAATGTATTATAATCTACTTCAGGGTGTTTTCCTAGTAGCATCACTGTAGTACAAAAAACAGGTTGTTAATTTAATCTATCATGCTTTAAAAGTTCCCAGGATTTATTTGTTTTAAAAAAAGTTACTAGGCTTTCCCAGAGTAACGAATGTTCCTCTTTATAAGTGTTCTTTCCCCTGCTTGTTACCATCAGAAGCTCATGAAGGAATTATACCATCGGTGTCTTACTTTTGGTGCTGTGACAGTTTCTCAACCAATGGCATTATTACGAACTGCAAAGAAACTTTATTTTTTGAGGCCACGCCGTTCGTTTTTCATTAAGCAGGAGAAAGTTCAAACAAGATAACAAGATGCAACGATAACCAACTAGTTACCGAGGCGCCAACCTAAAAGCACTGATGAGTAGTAGTATGAAGGGTAGTAATACATGCTAGGGTTCTGATCAACAAGTATGTTACAGATTCATTGGAGGAGCCATTATTAAGTGATTCACAGAGGACCGATCCCCTAACTTCGGTTGAGGACAACACGCCAGCAAAACAATCCAAGAAACCACCACCAGCTGGATCCCAAACTACAACTACTACTAATGACGTAAAACAGTCATTCAGTCAATCCGCATCATCTACAGTCGTGACAGGTTTGTTTCTTTATAGAACATGCCATCATGAGCACCCAGCTATGGGATAATAATATGTTTGGGTTCAGAAACCACAATTTTATTGGCATGCCATCATGTAATCTATAGCTGCCTAGAGGCTGTGCCAGTAAAGCTACCATGTTGCTTTGTCGTCTGAAATTTCTACTTGCAAAATGTGGAGTAATTCTAATGTTTTCCCTTAGCAACAAAAAACAATAATGTTGTAAATGCTGCTTAAATGGTAAGATATTACCATGTTACAGGGAGCTTAATACTTATGCAGTAACACTCTTCTTTTTTTCATTAGAAATAACCAGAGTATAAGTCAGGAAATTTAGCCTCACTAACTACCCATGTTAGTTGCAGTTTGTTCAGAACTAGTATAGTCAGCTCGTGCGTCAATGTGATGAAAAAGAGTAACAAAAAGTATGAATCTCTTATGCAGGATCCACGAAGATAGAGTCAGTACATGGGGTAAATGTGCAGCAATTTCCTCTCTCACAGCCTGCTGGTGATACTAAAACTGATACCAGTCATCTAGGTCACAAAGATGGTATGTTTGCTTAATTAGACAATTATTAGAAAGTTAGACTCATTAACTTACACATGTTACTTGCAGCACCACATTTTGTTTAAGACACCTAGCATCACAATGTGATGAAAAGGAGTAACAAAAAATTATAAACCCCTTATGCAGAATTCACGCAAATAGAGACAGGAAATGTGGTAATTGTGCAGCGAGGCGAAGCAAGCCAAGAGCAAATCCCTCTCTCGCAGCCTTATGGTGATACTGCGACTGATTCGATGCACCTAGGTCAAAAACAAGGTAGATCTGTTAATCTGTATAAACTGTATCAATAGAATATGCATGCTTGCATTGGTAACATTTTTGTTTTCTTGTTACAGATATTCTGGAAGGTATAACGGCACCCTCTGATAACAACACATTTTTCAGCCAACCATTTTTCGAGCCAGTACTCCCAATAAAAGTTTTGCCGGGTATGGTGTATTTGCTTGTCATATATCTCCTTCACAGTATTTCCAGACTCATTTTACATGTAGTGTTCATATGCTCGAAATTAATTGAGCTACATTTGGCACCACCTCAAACAGTATTGTGCCACACATTTGAGAATATTTTGTTTATATAGTAAAAAATGATGATGGCCTGCAGGAGAGGACAACCAGACGGTCAAGAAACCAACTTCAGTTATTGGTCAACCAGTTGAGTCAGAAGCTCCGCCTCATACAGTATTGCAAGTCCCTGAGATTCCAGTTCCTGCACCATCAGCTCCAAGGGCTGAATGGGATATACTGAAAGCAATAGTGTATGGTGGCCTAGTTGAATCAATCACAAGCCTCTCAGTTGTATCAGCAGCAGCAGCAAGTGGTGCCAAGACTTGTAAGTTTCTTTCTTGGTTCTTGTATTAATGGATGACGTGGCCCAAATTCCTCTGGTTTAATGCTATTATGTTGTTCATTTGCAGTGGACATATTCATTCTGGGCATAGCAAACCTTATTGGTGGACTTCCTGTAGTCTACCACAATGTAACATACTGTTCTTTCCTGAATTTTACGCAATCTCTTTGCAATGACCATGCAAGACACACATCTGACAAATTGAATGTTTCCTTGTCACAAACAGATTGCTGATCTGCGAAACACAGGAGATGTAGCTGAAAGCAGTGAGCAAGTGGGGCACTACTGGCTAGAGCTGGGAAGGCGATCAAAGTACCAGTTGCACATGGTGATAGCTATACTATCATACATCCTCTTCGGGCTGCTGCCACCAGTCATCTACGGACTGTCATTCAGGACGAGCGACATCAGGGAGAATAAAATGTTAGTGGTCGCTGCTGTATCTCTCCTGTGCATTGGGCTGCTCGCAATTGGAAAGGCACATGTTAAGAGGACCAGGACATACTTCACAACCCTCCTCTACTACCTGTCCATCGGATTCAGCAGTTCTGGGTTGTCGTACGTCGCTGGCGTCCTCATAACAAAGCTCCTGGCACACTTTGGTATCATTGATCAGGGTGGTGCATCAGCTCCTGCTCCTCCAGGTCTCTCATTCCCTGAAGCAGCTGCCTGGGCTTCCTACTGAGCCTGGAGCCCTCATTTAGTTGTTTTGATGGTCCAATAGAATATCTGGGCACGCATCTACATGGAGACGCTATCTTCGGTTGAGAGAGTTTTTTATGCTTTTTTTTTTTCACAGCACATGGGTATAGTACAGTCTTCATCACAGAATTCGTCTGTACCACAACCTTGTCATCGTATTTTTGCCAGGAACATAGAATCAGTTACAATCTCCTTTTGTCACATCTGGCATCAGCTTATTAGATTGCAACAGCACATCAAAATATGAGTGAACAAATTATACACCATTTCAATGTGTCACATACATGCTATGTGGCTAATGAAGATATTTGATACCAATTCCAGCTACACGGTTCACATGCCTCCTATATACAGATATCCTGAAGCCAGGTGAAAAAAATGGTGATCAAGACTGAACTGACAGGCAAGTCATGTCTAGATTTTTGGTTTTCGCAGATGAAGAACAGCACCAAGGCAGCAATTATTGCTTTTGCACGGGCTTCCCAGTCCAGTAAGTCTTAACAGCCACTAGGATCTTGTCAGGGTTGAATGGACCGGACTCGTGATCCATGATTTGGCTCTTCCACCTCATGCCTCCAGTGATAGCTTGTACCTTCACCAACACCTCCACATTGTCCCTGATGATCACAGTCCCTTCAGGCCTCAGAATCCGGTCCATCTCCAGGAGGATGTACGTTATGTCACACCTGCGATCGCTCCATCAAAAAGGCCGTCAAAAAGAAAGGCATCACACAGAACCACAGGTCTTGTATCAAGTGAATGCAGGAAAGAAGATTTCTAGAGCAAAATTTTCTTTCAAAAAAGATATCTGGAGCAAAATTGAACAGCAAAGATATTCCTTACCTATCCTGGTAACTGCTGAAAATTTTATCAGCATGGATGAGGTCGTAGGTCCTTGGGTATGTTGAGAAAGCCTCACACCAGTCCTGGTAGGTGCCAATAAACCCTCGTTCATAAATAACACCGAGGGTGTCATGGGCCAAGCCTGAAGGCACAACATTCATCACCCAAAGAGGGTACTCCATCAATGCAGCTGCAAAACCCCCTAACCCTGCATTCATGTCCATCACGTTCCTGTATCGTCTTTTTCCCAGTGGTGGAATCAATTTCTTGTAGTGATTAACTCTCTCTGACCACACCTTGTCATCCTCTTGGAACTTCTCAGGGGTGAAGCCTGGAACAAAACCGCGAATTATTCTTGGGGGAACAGCAAATGCCCTTTTTGGCCATCTCTCAAGGGCTCCGCCAGCAACTTCATCTTTACTCTTTACATCTGGTAGAGGAGATATGCAAGTGTCCATCTTCTTGTACCTAAATTGTTCAGATCAGGATGAGCTGCTGCAACCAAATGAGCAAACACTTCATAGAAAGAGAGTAAAGCAGCATAAATCTTACCAAGCAGAATCCACATCATTGCTCTTACAAATCTGTGGAGTGTCATCGACCTTCCTACTATCAACACATTCTAAGTGATTGATAGGTTTTTGCCATATAGCAAGATCACCTTTCTCTATGACCTTCTTCCAGCAGAGCCGTTTCGCCAAGTCCTCAATCTCATCTTGCTCTTGCTTCAAGTCTTCTTCTGTCCTCTCCCACCCCTTGTAGTGCCTCTTCCAGTGGATTGGAGGCCCAGAGAGGATCCAGTAGCCCCCTGGTCTAAGAACTCTGTCTACTTCAATTAGATAGACACCGTCTGTTCAGACAAATCATGTGGAATTATCTTAATCAGTTTGCGTTTGATTTAATGTAACTGTAAGCTGTAATAACAAATAAGGAAACAAGTTTACCAAGCTTATTCCATGGGATCAGACATCTAGAGCAGTGCGCCATGTCAAAAGCTCTAGCGGGATATGGGATTCTTTCTGTTCCCATCACTCCAATCATGGCTGGTACCCCTCGTTCCAATGCAAACTGTACCTGTGCCTCATGAGAATCCCTTGGCGCAAAAGACATGGTGGTGATGTTCCTCTTCATAAGATAAGCACCCCAGCTTGCAACCTGTACAGCAGCAAAGATACTATCATCCCCAAATCCTGAGAAGGAATCACAGACAGTATCATAGAAAGATTGATACAGTCACTCACCCCACATCCAGTATCGAGCGCAGTTCGGATGTTGCCTTCATTTAATGGTACAAGGGCATTTATGTCATCAATATAAGCATCGGCACCATGTGGGAACATGGTGCCACCTCCAGGGAATCTAAGCAGGTCTCCCTCGACATGAATCCAGTTCTGAACAGCCTTCTCGATACTGAGCTCCCGATGAGGAATGTTATTGAACCAGGCATAGTCACGACTTTTTGGCCACTGGAAGGGGTTGTTATAGTTTGGCGGCGCAGGGATCAAGCATCGGAGCATGTCCTCCTTCTTTGGGCAGTGCCGCTCCCTGTACTGCATCATTGTCTTTGGGAACTTCCTAGCCCTCCTTGGATCTTGGCAAGGAGTATACTCACTGTACTTGAGCTGGCAAGGTGGGAATTTCTCCACTGCAAGTGCTGATTCATTGAAGCCCACCTGGTGGTGGGCTTGGAAATCCAGGCGAGCACCAGACGACCGCGCATGATCTTTGCACTGGGTTCTGGTACTTACTAAGGAAGAGCTAATGCCGTTTGAGGTGCCTTGCCAAGCACCAAGAATGTATGCTGTGACACAGAGGCCAATGACGCCTATGGTGAGAGTTACGCGCATCCTTTGTAAATCTGGGTAGCGCACCTTGGGGGGTCCATCCTGTTCTTTTGCCATTAGAGCTGCACGATATTGGAAATGAGCACACACATACATATATTTCGTATGACAGGCAAGAGATGAAACGAGGGATCAATGTTGTGGAAAGCTAGACAGGGCGATTGAGAATGGATAGGCGCCCGGTATACAATTAGATTCATACCATTATGAATTTACAGTTTTGAAATAAGCTACTACTATTCATTATCATAAAATTGGAAATATGCCATTATAAACAGATGATGTTTTTGGAGTTTGGACAACAAGTAACTAATTACAAGAGAAAATGCCATCTGGAAATTTGTAACGGAATATTTGGAAAACCCCACATTTCCACTATCATGGATTCTGTAACGGAAATCTGTGAAATTTGTAAGTGACGAAATTTATAGTGGCATGAATCTGATTAATCCCCCACCCTGTTTGTTATATAGAAAGAATGCAATCTGAAACAGGCAACTGAATTTAGTTGGTGAGGGAAGTTAGAAAGGCAAGCAGCAGGCAGCAACAAATGGAGGGATACAGATGTAGTACCCCTCTGTTTCCTGTCCCCAAAAAGAAAAAGTGGAGTGCAGAAAGGTGAGAAAGGCAGTGCCGACTCATCACCATTCATTCTTTTTCTTTGTGAGAGATAATAACAATACTAAACTGCCGAACAGAGGCAAGTCGATGCAAAGCAAATATACTTGAGTGGGCAGGCATGTGGTGTGATGATTAAATTAAAAGTAAGGATTGAGCAGGATAGGAGTGAGTAAGAAGGGCTGCAGCTAGGTAACCAATCAACCATGAAGAAGAAGAACCGTCAGAGAAAGGGTAACGAAACCCTATCAAACCTCTCATTGAGATTGAAATGACGAAAAAAAGGGCATATTTTGGGGGGATTTTATACTCTCCATTTATTATATTTATTATTATTTTAATTATTATTATGAAAGAAAGAGGAGGTGGAGAAGAATCAAATCAGTACTACCAAAGGAATGTAACATCCAAGTTGAGATGTGAGTAGAGTTGACGGACGGAGAAGAAGGAATTAATAATAAGGAAAGGAATCTGAAACTCACTTCACTTGACAACTGTCTTAGCCTACCTTGAAGTGGAAGCGGGATTTGCAGTGCCGGAGTGAGTGGAGTGGTCGTCGGCGCGGCGCGGCGCAGGCAGGAGAATCGGCGGGCTGGACAGGAGCCTACCTCCGCGAGAGAGGAAGGGCAGGAGGACGGAGAGGAGAGGAGAGGAGAGGATGGAAGAAGAAGAAGAAGAGCCTCACCTCAGCCGCCGCAGCAGGAAAAGGAAAGGAAGGAGCGCAGCGCAGGACTCGCTCGCCCGCCGCAACCGCAACCAGGGCAGGGCTCTTCTCTTCCTTCGCCCATGGCCCATATAGGCCGGCATCCAAGCCCAGGCCCAGCACGCCACCAGGACAGGCCCTTACTCATTGCACGGCCCGTGGATCCATCTGCTAACTCAACGCATGGGTGGCGGCATGGTTTGTGGTCTGGGCTGGAGAATTTCTTTTATTACACACCTGTATTTATTTTATTTATAGATGCCTTTTTTGAGATTTTATAGATGCCTTTTTACAACCATAGAATTGATAAATGAAAAGTTTATAAAATAATTTTCTAGCTCTCATTTTCTGTTCTATTATTATTACTAATCATTTCGTGGGGGATCGACGTTAGGGACACTAAGAATGAGCTCCCTACTCGGCGTCAACAAGCTAATACAGCCCTAAGAGCCCGGTCGGTCAACACAAAGAGGTCACTACCCTCAGAAGAGCTCCGCGCCCGGTGTGAGCTCCCCACCATGGCCGAGTATGCGTTAAGCGAGCTCTCGTCCGAGGGACTGTTCTCGCCTCGGCCGAGCTCTCAGTGAGCTCCCCATTCGTGACGAACATTCTCACGAGGACCTCTTTCCGCCTCGCCTGAGCTCGAGCTCAACGAACCCCGCGACGACGGAAGAGCTCATCTATCTTCAGCGAGAAGCCGGCCAGTGCGGAGTTGGCCAACCACTCACGACAAGCCGTAGCCTTGGCTTGCTTCTGACGGGGAAGAGGTCTTTTCCGTCACACCGCCATACCCCCGTCAACTCCAACGGCTCTCTTGAGTACCCTGCGTGGCATCTGACGCGCTCCGTCGTCGGCATCGTGGGTGGCCCCATACCGAAGGGGACGGCTTCCGACTACGATTAGGGGCGAGGCGGCGACCACCGCCCAAACCCGATTCAGCGTGCGGCGGCGACCAATTCCGGCATCAAGGCATCACGGGCTCGGGAGAGCTCGCGATTACGAATAGAGCTCGTCCAAGAGCTCGGGGACTATACCTACTCCTTTGATTGTAAACCGCCTCTTCTAGACCTCAACCCGGGAGGCGTGTGTCCCTGCCCCCTTGCGACTATAAAGGGGAGGTAGGCCTCCGGGTTGAGGGAGAGGACGGACCTAAGATTTTCCACAAACCAACATCCTCACTCACCCTCATATTGGCACTTGCCTCAATCTCGGAGACTTGGGAGTCCGCTCCCTCTCTCGATCCGCTTATGCGCACCCGGTATGAGCATTTGAGCTCGGATAGTGATCACTTTGGACTAGGGAGCTTGATTTCGCCCGAACCAGTATAAACTTTGTGTCATTGTCTCTAGAGCTAGGCCATTCGGAGCGCATTGCCGGACTTTCTTGTGGCGGTGGTATTGGACCCTACGGCGGTTGGCGCGCCGGTAGGGGCAGCGCTAGTGTGACTCCACCACTCCGATGGCTCTTCCTTCGCATCGCCTTCGACCATGATCCTCGGTTCGGCTCCACGAGGTTCGTGGCCCACGCGAGAATACGGCATGGTCCTCCTCGCCGTTCCACCGGGCGGGCGTCGCCTTTCCAGCGCTTGTCCCACCAGGGACCGGGGACCGTACCACGCCTCCCGCCGGCGGGGCGGCACCTTCCTCGCGGCGGCATCGCCGCCCGAGCGCCGCTCCTCGGGTTGGTGGGCGTCCCGTCGGCCCCAGCGACGCCAGCCGCCACCGTCGAGAGTCGGGCTGGCTGGCCCGTTCTTGACATCGGCCCCACGGCGCCCCGTCCGCGGTTTGGGAGCGGGGGAAGGCCTCCCCTCCATCACTGCGGGTCCGCGCCGCCCCCTCGGGCGCCACGTGGGCATTTGGGCGTCGGAGTCCTCCTCCGCGCGCGCCGCTGAGAACCAGAAAGCGGCCGCGACCCGCTTCGTCCTTTGCCCTGCCGCGTCGATCTCGCGCCACCACCGGCGGCGTCACGCCCGTCACCTCTCCGGCCGGGTCGGGGCGGCGATTAGCGTGGAACCTCGCGGCCCCTGCCTGGAGGCTCAAGCTCGCCCGGCGGGACGCCGTGGGCGGCTGCGGGACCTCTCTAACCTCCTCGACCGGAGGCTATCTGGCTCGCTCGGGCCGCGTCCGTCGCATGGCGCCGTCGCAGCGGCGTCAGCGATCAACCGGCTTCTGCGGTCGCCAGCCATCTCGGTGTACATACGGGACCATAGCGCGGTTTCATACCCAGCGTCGGGGAGCAAACCGGCGGCTCACCCACGAGCCGCCTTCCGGTCGCCGGCGAGGGGGGCGACCACGGGGAGGGCCTCTCCTCCCCGTCGGGAGCCGGGATCAGGCGCTGCTGCGGGCCACCTCGAGCCTCGCCCGGCATGTCGCGGCTCCTCGGCGAAGGAGAGCGCGAGGGCACGTTCGCGCTCGGTCACCTCGGCATCGGTGAGCGGCGACGGGGAGATGGAGGGGCGCGGCCGCCGGCGAGCTCGGTCATCTCGACCTCGACCTCCACCTCGCTTGGGGGGGCAACCCGAAGGGCGGACTAGCGAGCAGCGAAATCGACGCGGCATGAGCATTACGTCAATCCCTCTTAGGATCTCTAAAGCGGTTGCTTTGTTCTTAGCGCTTCATGCCCATAGGCTGCCCCTCCCCGATTCACCTAGATGCTCGTACCCCTCTAAGGCTGCGTTAAGAAAAATGTCTTCCGATTTGCATCGACGTGCAAGCACTCGAGCTCATTTTTTGTTAGCGGTTTATTGAGCAACGCCCGACCTTCGACGGCGGCGGCCCTTGCTCGGGGGCCGCGAGGATCGGTGCACACCCCACGCTTTTACGCAAACCAATTTTTCACAAAATTCGCGAACACAAAGCTGGGCGACGAGCTCAAACTCACGAACTCGCTTCTTCCCACGAAACACGAACAATGTCACGAAGCGGCTAACTCATGAGCTCTTTGCTAAAGAGCATGACGCGACGCCCTAACGACCTTCCGCGCCCCGCAGCGATTGAGAGGAATGGCGGGTCGTCCGACTCTTGGGCGTGATTCGCCACGGAAAAGTTGAAATAAGAACAAAGCACAGCAAAGGGAAAGAAAGTGCGAGGAAGGGACAAGCCTCGAGCTTCTACTCTGTGCGAGAGGGTCTGGTGCGTCGGGTGTCGGGACCGGGGGCGTCGGCGCGCGGCCTCACCTCCTCGGTGGAGTCGCCCGCCGGTCCTCGCCGGCGGGGATGCGAAGACCTCGAGCTCATCGGCGGCCATGCGGAGGGCTCGGAGGATAACTCTGCCATGGCGGCCTCGCGGCCGGGACTTCCGATTGGTGTCGGCATCGTCAATGCGGAGCCCACCCATGCGCACGAGGGCCGACCTCGAAATCGGGGTGGCGGGAGAGCCCGGCGGTGACCGCCTTGTATGCCCGCAGCGCCTTTGCATCCTCCGTCACCTGCGGGGGACACCCGACACCGCTCAGCCCGGGATCGGCGCGAGCTCTACCACGAAGGCGTCGCGAGGCGTCCCGGCGACGGCGACGCGGGCGTTCGCGGCGCGCCCGCGAGCTCTCGGCTTCCCCGTGGCCTTGGCGGCCAAGCGCTCGAAGGTCATCGAGCTCCTTCCGCGCGTCGTCGACGGCTCGATGGTCGCTCCTCAGGTCCCCCCCTCACCCTGCAGCTCGGCTGCGTTTGGAAGTGGGAAGCCTCGAGAGGGCGGCGAGTCCGCGTCTCGATCCTCGGCCTCCGGCTCCGCCGGGGGCTCCCTCCTTCTCGCCGCAAAGGAAAGTGAGGGATTAGACACGAGTCGCAAAAACCACGAAAGCATGAAAAGGAGACGGCCTCCCGCTTACTCCAAAGCTCGTCGTAGAGCTCCTGCTCGCTATACGGAACTCGTAATTTTTCGGCGCCAAGCGGGATCCTTTCAGCTTTGAGGCACGGTGATCACACCATAACTCGGAAGCCGCGATCGTAAAATTTGAACCCAAACCAGTTAGCTCAGAGAACCCAAAAAAAAGAAGGGGGGAGGGAAAACTATGAAAGGGCGGAAAGCGCTCACCGCGGCTCGGCGTCGCGATGGTCGAATTTGTTCTTGAGCTCGTCCTTGTCCTTCCGAGGTCTCGTTGCCAAGCTCGAGCCTCGGCGCTCAAGCTCCTTCTTCTCGGGCATCCCGCGGAGGGAGTCAATTCCTCCGCATCTTCTCGTGGCTGCGACTTGTGTGGGCGAGCTCGGCGCTCCTCCTCCCTCTGGGCCGCCCTCGCGGGAGTACGGCCTCCACCCTCTCCCGCACCTCATGAGAGGCCTGGTCTTCCACTCCGCGAGCGTACTCCGTGACCTCCTCTGCCCGGCGCTCGAGATACCGGTGTTGGAGCTGCGTCACGTCGACCTCCTCACGCATATCCGCGCACACCGTCGTCAGCTTGCTCACCAGACCGCTGGCCCTCAGCGAGTCGCGTCACCGGTTGTAGCCCGCGAAGGGAGTCCTGCACCCCTTGAAGGGCTAAAAAGCGTGTAAGCACCCCGAAAAGGCATGAAAGGAAACAGCTAATTACCACCACCGGCCCAAACACGGGCGGCGGGGCACACATGTCGACCGCCGCCGACGGGAGGCCCGGCGGTTGTGGCGTCATCGGGGACGCGGTCGCGGGGAGGCCGGCGTCGCATCTTGGAGGGCGCTTGCCGCGCGGCATCGCGCGGGCCGCACTTGCCCGTCGGCGTCCATCATCGTCGTGGCAAGGCGGCGCCCGACGCGGCGTCGGTGGCGTTGAGCCCGG
This sequence comes from Hyparrhenia diplandra, assembly GCA_015847255.1. Lineage (NCBI taxonomy): Eukaryota > Viridiplantae > Streptophyta > Magnoliopsida > Poales > Poaceae > Hyparrhenia > Hyparrhenia diplandra. The sequence goes on from JADLZK010013042.1 coordinate 25,789, forward strand.
CGCCGCCCTCAAGATGTCCTCGCGGGGAACCTCCTCCTCCTCCTCGGGCGGGCCCTCTCGCGTTGCGTCGCCGCCCCGTCATCACCCTAGCGGGAAGCTCGGAAGCGGCCTCCTCCGAAGGGCCGGCCGGCCGCGGCGGGCCCTCGGCCCGTGCTCGCGGTAGCCTCGCCCGGCCGGAGGCTCGCGGCAATCGCCGACGGGCAGCCCGCGCGTTATGACGCCCGGGCGTCGGTGAAGCCGGTCAGCAGATTCCCTTGAAGGGGGAACGGCGGCGCCATCTGCGACCCGTCATCACGTCCACCGTCGCCGAGGAGCTCATCCCGTAGAGCTCGTCATCGGCGGCGCCATCATGCTCGTCATCTCGAGCATGACAACGGCGGGCTCAGGTCGCGGCATCAAGCTCACCGGCGACGGCGACAAAGAGCTCGCGGCTTTTTCCGCAGGAAGCTCGCGCCGTCAAGCTGAGCCCCTCCGTCCTCGGGTGCTTCGGGGTAGTCTCCGCCGCCGAGCATGGAGGAAGGCTTAGTGAACACGACCAGGTCCTCTGTCGCCAAACGACCGCTGCCAGGAGCCCATCTTGCGCCTTGAAAGGCTCGCGGTGGCGGGGAGGTGGGAAATCGGATCTATGGATCGACCACCCGGCTTTCGGATTCCCTTCTTCCGAGCTTGCGTGAAGGAAGGCGGATGTAACGGAAAGGTAAGCCCACCCCTTGATCTCTGCTATTTATAGAGCTCCACCACGGCGGAGGCGGCGAGGTGTGGCCGTGGCGGGGCCGCCGCGCCCGCGTCCGCACGTAACCGACTCCACGAGATCGCCCGCTTGTGCATTTTTGGCGGAAGGCGAACCAGCGCCACATTAATGGGACGACTCCTCCCCAGCGGTAAAAATCTAGCGGTAAGATCCAAGCGGCTATTTTCTACCCACGGGCAAAAATCCCGAGCTCGGCGTAGCGCTCCGTCGCGGCGTCGGATGGGTGTGAGCTTGCGGTGCGAGCTCTCACTAACCCGGAGTGCGAAGACAAGCTCAAGACTCGAAGCTCCGGACGCTGCCAGAGCGCCCGGCGGGCGCTTTGCGCAGCGGCGTCGGCGGCCCGTGCTCGAGCTCGAAGAGCTCGGGCTTCGCCCGCAGCGCGGCTCGAAGAGCTGCGAAGTCAAGCTTTACCGGAACCCAAGGATGATCCAGCCGATCAAGCGAACGAGCTGGCGAGCTCAAGCCTCATCAGGCCGTCCGAATGCGGCGAAGGCGTGGAGCGGCGGCGGCAAAAGCGGCAAGCGCGGCGGACAAGCGCGTACGAGCTGGTCGGACGGCCGCGAGCTCGAGCTCTTATCGAGCACGACTGTCCTAGGGTTCAAAGGCGGCCCTCACGGGGTTCGACGGCCGCCGGGAACCACCACGGCGAGGGCGCTAAGGCGGCGGCATCGACGGCTCGCCCGAACTCACGGCAGCTCGGGGCTTCCGCCTAAGCGGCGTTCGGGTCGCCAAAAAGGAGCAGAAAGGCGACCTTAGGTTGTCCTCTACGATGAGGAGGCTCTAGTCCGAGGCTCTCGAACGCAGGCTCGGGAACCGTAAAGGTTGCGCCTTTGGAACACGAGGTCGGTCCACTAGGTGACCACATCGAGCAGCTCGCTTGACCTCCCACTGAACTGCTGCCCGCCATCGGCTCACGAGCACTCGATTTCGGCCAGCGAGGCAAAATCGAGGCGAGCTCACCCCCTTTACGGCCCCGCGCGATAGCGGGAAAACAAACATGCGATAACTTCCAAAAGCCTCCACGCGAACTCCTCGTTCAGCGGGGGAGCCTCGGGAGCTACACCAGCGAGTGCGCTCGTGCGCGCCACGGTGACGATCAAGCACCTCCGAGACAAAACCTAGGCAAAGGGAGAGCCGCGGGGGCTGCACCGTCGATGTCTCGACCGGCGAAACGCGACAAGCTAAGGTAAGCCCGTCGCGGCGAAGAGTTACAAACTTCGGGAACACCGGCCGGTAAGATTGTCTCACGACCCTCATCACGACTTCGAGCACGAGCTCCTCGCCCGACGAGCTCGGGACCTCACTACGATCAGGACCTCATCTCGGTTCACGAAATCAACACAAGACGAAATTGGCGTTGAGCATTCGAAATAACAAGGGACATCCCGAAGGTGAACTAAACCCTTACATTCATCGTCCATAGACACACACACATATATATATAGGTATGAGTACATGACCCGAGTAGGAGACTACGAGAGCAAGAGGGCACAAGAGAGGTCCTAGCTACGGCGACTTCCACGACGGCGACACCCACGCGGGCGCCACCGAGCTCGCGGACCCTGCGGTCGAGGGCGCCTTGCGGGCCTTGTCGGCTTCGGCTTGGTGGCGGGGACCTCCGGGGGGCCGACCCGAGGAGCCGGCCGCCTCGGCCACAAGGCCCAACGAGCTACTCCTCCGCGAGGAGGGCACCAACGTTGGCGTTCGCCACCACCTCCTCCGCGGTGGCCTCGAAGTCCTCGGCGTCGTCGGCAAAGGTCGCCCGGGGAATCCCGTCCCGAGACCCCACGACTCCGTCGGTCGGCGCCGATCGCCCGGCGGCGCCATCGCCAGGCCGTCACCGCGCCGGCGGACACCCACGGGGCGGCAACCACGGAGCCGCTCCCGCGGATGCTCCGCCTCTTCCGAGGCGAGCTGCGAAGAAAGCACAAAGGGATCGCGGGGCGAACACCGACGCGAAGGATGAACCGGGAAGATGGGCGCTCACCGGCCCGCGAACCGATCGGCGTTCTCGTGACGAATGCGCCCGCATCGCGAGCTCTTGCTCCAGGTTGTCGATGGCGCCGCCCTCGCATCCCCCTTGACCTCGGTGTAGCCCGAGGCTGAGGCGCAGCTTCGGCGTCGTTGCCTCTCTCGGAGGGAGCGGAGGGAGGAGGCGGCGCCGGAGGCTGGAGGGGAGGCATGGCCCCGGCGGCGCCGGGATCGGCCCGGCGACGAAGGTGACGGCGGGAGAACGAGCCCGCCTCCCGCCGATGATGGCGTCCTCCCCCGGCCCCCAAGATCCGAAGATCCTTCGCCCTCCATCTCTAAGGCGAAGCAAGCGCCGAAGAGAGCGGGGAAGAAGGTGGATGTCACCCTCACAACCCGAGTCCTTGAATTTATAGGCCGGAAGACGGCGGTTCTCCTCCCCACGTGGGGGCGCCGGCGGACTCTCCACGATGTCCACCCACGGCAAGACGATCTCAGGAACCGCCGCCAATGGCGGCAGGCGCCACGAAGACCCGCCATAGCTGCGACCAATTGCAAGGGAGCACGAGCACCGCATTAACCACCAACACGACGGGGTGGCGGCGGCGCTTCAAATTTCGAGGAACCATCAAGCGGCGGGGACGGCCCCGCGTGGCCCCACAACGATCACGAGATCGGGTCATTAGCAAAGCGCCGGGCGCTCTCCCCGTCGCTCGGGGCTACAAAACCAGCGGGGGGAGCGATATTCGGGACGGACATATCCAAGCTCACGAACCGACATCCCCGGAGACGACCGTGAGACCGGCGAGAGCCCCCGGCGGTGAGCTCCCTTGTGGAAATGGGCCCGTGTGAGCTCTCTAGGAAGGGTCCACCCAACATAGGCTCCACGACCCGCTCGGGACGAGTTCTCGCCGACTAAAGGTCACCGAGCTCTCCAAAGGGACCTCTCCGCAGACCTCCCCCCGAATCACACGAACTCCCCAACAACGAGCCCCGCGGAACTACCCGAAGAGCTCGACTCGGTCCGCAGGTACAAGGGTTGGCCACTCAACTCCTCGACCCTGACCAACCACTCCCGGACGAATCACTTCGTAGCCATGCGGGGCTACGAGAGGCGAGGGAAGAGGTCGGTCGATCATACCATCGTACCCGTCAACTCCAACGAAGCCGGCGGGTACATACCTCATACCGCACCTCCATGCGCGTCATGGGCGACTCCCATGCCGAGAAGACGTTTTCCAACTCCGATTGGGAACAAGCCTAGCTTTTTTTTACATAACGGGTAAAAGCGTTGAGAGCTCGGACGCAGCGGTCGAAACGCAGCGAGTTCAGCGCGGAGCTCGTGGCACGAGCTCACCGCCGAGGGTTCAAAGGTCAAGCTCGACTCGAGAGCTCCTTGCGCCCGCCCGAAACAATAAGAGCTAGGAGCACTGTTGACACTCAATTAATGCACATTTTACTACCACCAAGTGAACCACTAATACAATATTACATGTGACAACATAACCAAACATTATTTATCTAACGAGTTCCACGAGTTTTGGTGTTTCAAGTTGTTTTGCGGGAATGTTATGGAAATACAAATAAAGTATGCCAAATAAAGTGGAAAGCGCACCGCGAGAAATACGCCAAAGAGAGAATCAAGCAAGAGGACCCAACTCCGCACGCAATCGGCCCATGCACCATCATAGGCCCAACATATGAGGGACCAAATGCACAACGGGGAGAAGGCGGGGCGGGAGGTGCAGCCCAGGGGCGGCCGGCGCATGGGGGCGGCCGGCCCGAAATGTGGCCAAACTTCCCGCCATTTTTATGGCGGTTTCATGCGAACTTCATGCGGCGGTTGCATGTGGTGCAAATTTGCATTCCGCCAAATTCCCCTCGAAGCAAGGAGCACCCTCCATTCCCTCCTCCTCTCCACTATAAATTGAGGGGCACTCTACACAACACACAACACACTACACACATTAGCACTTCACTTTCACACATTCAACACAATGTAGTGGTGTCCCTCTAGGTGTTCTTCACCTAGTTGTACATTTTAGAAAAAGAAGAAGAGAGGAGGGAAGAGCGGAGGCGAAGCGGCTGGGTTTGTCGGTTTCACCTCGACTTTTTTGTACCTCTACTGAGACGACTCCTTCGTGAGTAATATTCGCTTTCTTTGCAATTCCGAGTAATATATTTGATTAAAGTTTAGTGCTCACTTACTTGCTTGCGGGATCTCCGTTCGACCGAAGGCTCTAGTTTTCACGTGAAACTAGTTTTCGTAACGCTAAGCCTTGAACATGGTGTTTGGGTTAGAGTTTACACGAGATTGCGCCCAATGCTACGGAATAGTTGTGGTAGCCCGGGGATGGCGGCTCCGAGGCCGGGCCTTTGTAGTCCACCACGTGCGTATTGGTGTTTTTTCGTAGAGCTTTTGGCGGCCTTCCCCGATTACCGTTTTCCCGGTCTTTTCGAGAATCGGAAAGGTCGTTGTTCGAAGTAAGCAGGTGTAGTAAGCGAGACTTTAGTTATCTAGTGACCTTGGGCTAAGCTTAGAAAACCCTCTCATCCTACCAAAAATATTTATCTATCTTATCTCTTGGGCGTACTTGATCCCCTCTAGTTCACTTCTCGTTCCCCGTGGAAATCGATACCCTGAATACTCGGGTGAAAGCTACAACGGTACTTTCCGTGCGCTTGCGGATTTATACGTAATGCGTTAAAAATACCAACAAGCTTTTACGGCGCCGTTCTTGGGAATGGTAGCTATTCTAGAATCGAACCAAGTCGTCCGTGTACCCTTTTATCACCATTTTTATGCACCTCACCACCACTACCATCACCACCCTTACCACTTGAATTCCACTCCAATTTATAAATTCTCGGCTCCAAAGGGCGATTCGATTTGGAGCCTCCACCATCCTCACACCCCATCTTTATAAATGGCTATGAGCTTCGCCACCGCTTTCATAGCCATGGTTGGGAGCAACCATTCTCTAGGCGAGAAGACGAAAATCCTCACGAGAAAATGGGATGAACTTGAGACAAACTTTGTCTCGCTTTCTTCCCTATTTCCCGAGTCACCGCCCATCGGATAAAAACTCTAAAAAATCTAGCAAATAGAGAAGCGGACTCTAGGAGCGGTTTAGGCCGATTCACAAACCTCATAAATATAGGCCCAAACCTTTCCTTGCACGACCACGTCCTTATGATTCACTTAGATCTTGGTCTAAGCAAGAAAGATGCTCTCCAAAATGACCTATCTTTGGGAGGCTCAATCGTACATAAATCCATTAGTGAGGGAAATGCCATTTTAAAGAAAATCTTTGAAAACACCCCTTACACCGGCATTTATGACAAGGATCCTAAAGAAATAGTAGAGTCAAGCCCCGACCAACAAGAGGAGGCACCTCCAACCGAATTTGAAGTTCCTTCAAATTCTTTCTCATGATTCGGTTGTCGAGGAACCTCCCATTAAGGGAACATGCTATCAAACACTTGGGGATGAAGAATCCCATCTTTTTGCATGTCCCTTTGAATTCGAGGATGACCTTTTTTCTCGGCGATGATTTTGGGAATGCTTTAGAAATTCGGTCGAATCATCAATTATGAGACAATCTCTTAATAATTATATCGATCCATATTTTGCGGATGACTTGATTTTTCATGTGAAACAAAGTGCTTCCCCAGGAACGGGAGGTTTTCATCAATGAACATGGAAGTTACACTCTAAACGTCCCATCCAATCCAATCTCATTTGAAAAACTCCCCGATATGGTCTAGAACTCACCATCACTAGCATAATCTACAATCCCTACATTCTCCCTGTCTCTACAAACTTTGATAGGGTTGTTGTAGATGCTTTTGTTTATCATAAGTTTTGCAATTTTCATGGTGGCTTGGCATGAGTCTGATAGATCATTGCACAAAGGTTGGTGTTGGAGGGGAGACCACACCACCAACATTGGTTTCAAATTTAAAAGGTTTCCCAAGGGACGAGCTTTTTCGTCTTTAATCAAAGCACTTCCGAGGAGATAACCCGTCGTTATGTCATTTACCTTCAATAAACTTTTTTTAAAAAAAAGAAAAACAAATCATTTCTTTTTTTACCTCTATCTTAATCTCTATTTCTTGTTATACAAAAAAAAAACACTCTGTCTTTAATAAAAGCAAGAACATGTTATCTAGTTAGCATGCACCTTCGGGTATTCTTGTCGCTAACCATTTCAGGTGAAGACGAAGAAGAACAAGGAGGCATGTGACGTTGGAAAACATGGGGCTACATCGACTACAAAAATTTGACACCCTTGGATGATGGAGCACACTCTAAAGGAGACCCTGACCTTACACACTTGACTTTTACACAAAGTCCAAGTGTGGGGGAAAGATGGTGAGAGTCCAAAAGCTTCTCACACCAAGGTGTCATTCAAAAAGAGAGAGAGATGATGTCATCCTTGTATCGCTAAAAAAAGGAGAGATAAAAAAAGATTCAAAAAAAAAGATAAGAACTATATAAATAGAGAGAGTGAAAAAAAAAAAAAAAAAAAAGAATAGAGAGAAGGAGGATCCTTCTCTAGACCTTTGTTATCATCAAAGCTTATGATCTATACACACCATACACGTGTGTGGCTCAAAGCATTGATGGTTGCCTAAGTTGAACCATGTACAACAAAGTCACCGTGCGGCAATTTCAAGGCTCCATCCACATCTTTGCCCATAACGTACACTCGGGTATGCAAAGGTAATAATTTGTTCACCAATTCATTTACTCATTCTTATCTCCATATGATTAAGAAAAATCATGCTCCTCTTTGTTTATGTCATATGCTTTGGTTTGGGTGTATTCTATAGGTACATCTATAGGTCTTTTTAAATTAAGCATGGTGCTTAGGTTAATATGGCCTTCTTTGATCAAAACTTTGACATGGTGTTAAAACTTTGATTAATGAACCACGAGTTGTTGTCATAAACAATAGAAGTAATTTATGTTTGGAGATAAGTCAAGACTATGTTTACATTACAAATATTACCTTGGTCTTGCTTGAGTTCAAATGAAAAGTTGGATGAACATATTTCAAATAAATAAATAAATAAAACATCGTGCCACCCTTCGGGTATTCCCTACCACTAACATTTATAGGAACGAAGAGGTGGCATGACAAGAGAATAAGACACAAAGAGTTTACACCTAGAGATAAGATCCTGATGTTCAAGGGTGATACTCTTTGTTCATGGAAAACTTCGGAGTAAATAAGAAAGGCCATTCAAGGTAATCCGGACTTCGTCACATCTTTGTCATCATGCTCCAAGATGATGAAGGTAATGTATTTAAGGTAATGGCCATCATTTGAAAAGTTTTTTTCCTGACCCATAGAATAAAATTGATTTGATTGAATTCTTATGATTTAATGATTCAATCAATGTTCAATCTTGTCCAAAAAAAAAAAATTAATACAATTAAATAATATATATAGAGTTTAGAATAATGTGTTAATCAAATAAATACTTGACTCTCGGTGTTTCCCCACTAGAAGAATCTCTGTTATTTTCACTTTTCTTTTGTCTTTGAATAAAAACAAATATAGCTCCAAAGAAGTGTGGGGGTGTGCAACATTCCATTGAAGAACATAAAGCGCCAACCACATCATGAACTAGTGGAGGAGCATGTACAAAACTTCGGTTTGATCACTTCCTTCCCACCTGTTCATATGCATGCTCTTAGTTCTACACTTGTTTAAAACCTGCAAACTTTAAAAGAACCAAAATTCCACACTTATACTTAAAACTTGAAAGTAAATATAAATATAGCTCTTTGAGTTTGACCTACATAAATTTTTGTTCCTTACATATCCTTAGTGCTTGTGGGAACAACATATATAGGAAAAAAAACATATTGCCTAAGTTGTTGTGAAGTGAGATATGGCATTGGCATGGAAATCCAACCTTTTCTATTCAAAGTACTTGGAGAATTTCTTTTATCAAAATGCTAAAAAACCATAGTCTCACATACTCCTCAATGGTGAGAAATTCCTACCAAGGCCAAATATCATGTTACAATTTGAAAACCTTCTACATTTGCTACTTGTTGTTTGCATTGAGCTCATCAAACCTTGTTGACCCTAGTTGAGAAATTTATCATGCTCTTAAATCAAGATCACGTACACGCCACCAAATATATGCACTACTCCTACTTTGGGGTGGGCAAAAAACATGCCTTCCACTTAGATCCATCCAAAAATATTCTACTCCTACAATGGGAGAGAACAAAAAAATATTGGTTAGGTTTCTTTCAAAATAATTGCTCCAAACACTTGTTCATATCTCCCTCTCAAAAGTTTGTGAAAAAGAGACATGAGGCTATCATCAAATGAAAAAAAAAAAGAGTTGAAGAAAAAAAAAGAGAGAAAAAAAAATGGACAAGTGTCCGAAATAAAACAATGGGTACTTAGATGCCCGCCTCTCTATTAAAAAAAAAAGAAGAAAAGAGACAAAAGATGAGAATAAAAAAGATAGCCCATGTTCTCACAAATATTTTCTCAAAGTCTTAACAAAAGAGAGATATTTCAAGGAGCATAGTAGAAATAGGATAGCCACTATATATCCACACACTTGCACATCTTGATTTGATTGTATGACATTTTTTCTCCATGGATCCATTGTTTGACCCAAAGAAAATATGCAATACAAGTATGCCCATAAAATATTTCCTACCCGAGCTCCACATAAGCCTTTTTAGAAGTAGGAAGAGAAAAGAAGGCAATGCTCGAAATGCCTTGGTGAGGAAACATACACCACTTGAGCGATTTGAGAGTGCCATTTGAGGAGTACTTGTGAACTACGCGCTTTTTTCAAAAAAAAAAACTCCAAGTTACTAAGATGTGAAAATAGGATGACTTTGTTTCAATGCCGTTCCATTTCTCAACCACCCAAGAATATATGTTAGACACTCCACATATCCCACGGTAATGAGGTATGTCTTGGAATGATCTTTATGTCGGGTTCATAACTTGAATTGCTATGTTTGTACTTACTTTATCATTAACCTTTACTCGGGACGAGCAAAGAGCCAAGTGTGGGGGAACTTGTTGACACTCAATTAATGCACATTTACTACCACCAAGTGAACCACTAATACAATATTACATGTGACAACATAACCAAACATTATTTATCTAACGAGTTCCACGAGTTTTGGTGTTTCAAGTTGTTTTTGCGGGAATGTTATGGAAATACAAATAAAGTATGCCAAATAAAAGTGGAAAGCGCATCGCGAGAAATACGCCAAAAGAGAGAATCAAGCAAGAGGACCCAACTCCCGCACGCAATCGGCCCATGCACCATCATAGGCCCAACATATGAGGGACCAAATGCACAACAGGAGAAGGCCGGGGCGGGGAGGTGCGACCCGGGGGCGGCCGGCGCATGGGGGCGGCCGGCCCGAAAAATGTGGCCAAACTTCCCGCCATTTTTATGGCGGTTTCATGCGAACTTCATGCGGCGGTTGCATGTGGTGCAAATTTGCATTCCCGCCAAATACCCCTCGAAGCAAGGAGCACCCTCCATTCCCTCCTCCTCTCCACTATAAATTGAGGGGCACTCTACACAAACACACAACACACTACACACATTAGCACTTCACTTTCACACATTCAACACAATGTAGTGGTGTCCCTCTAGGTGTTCTTCACCTAGTTGTACATTTTAGAAAAGAGGAAGAGAGAGGGAGGGAAGAGCGGAGGCTTAAGCTGGGGTTTGTCGGTTTCACCTCGACTTTTTGTACCTCTACGGAGCGACTCCTTTCGTGAGTAATATTCGCTTTCTTTGCAATTCCCGAGTAATCTATTTGATTAAAGTTTAGTGCTCACTTACTTGCTTGCGGGATCTCCGTTCGACCGAAGGCTCTAGTTTTCACGTGAAACTAGTTTCGTAACCGCTAGCGCAGACATGGTGTTTGGGTTAGAGTTTACCTGAGATTGCGCCCAATGCTACGGAATAGTTGTGGTAGCCCCGGGGGTGGCGGCTCCGACCAGGCCTTTGTAGTCCACCACGTATGTATTGGTGTTTTCGTAGAGCTTTTGGCGGCCTTCCCGATTACCGTTTTTCCCAGTCTTTTCGAGAATCGGAAAGGTCGTTGTTCGAAGAAGCAGGTGTAGTAAGCGAGACTTTAGTTATCTAGTGACCTTGGGCTAAGCTTAGAAAACCCTCTCGTCCTACCAAAAATATTTATCTATCTTATCTCTTGGGACGTACTTGATCCCTCTAGTTCACTTCGTTCCCGTGGAAATCGATACCTCAATACTCGGTGAAAGCTACAACGATACTTTCCGTGCGCTTGCGGATTTATACGTGTGCGTTAAAAAAATACCAACAGCACCTTGCGGAAGCGGCATCGACGGCCACGCTTCGAGCTCGAAAGGGCTCGGGGCTTCGCTGCTTGGGCGTCGGTAGCCGGGGCTACGAAGCGACTCGAGCTGGCCTCTTCGAGGAGGAAGCACCTCAGGGCAACCCCAGGGCTCAAGGACCACGGAAGTCGGGCCCTCGGAATCTGAGGTCGATCCACTAGCCGATCGTGCGAACGAAGTTGGCGAACTCGGACCTCACGGACCATCCGGACGGCAACTCACCGGCGCTCGATCTCGGCCAACAAGGCTAGATCGGGTTCGAGCTCACCGTCTTCGCCTTTGCGAAAGACAAGCGGGTCGATGAGCCCACGGCAATTCTAAAAAGCCTCCGCGAGCTCACAGCTCTCACGGAGCCTCGGGCTACACCGCGGTGCCCTCCCAGCGCCCACGTCCAAAAACATTCCCCAACTTAAGAATCTCACAACAAAGGCCACCATTTGGATAGCATCACGAGAGACCCCCGTCTCTCCCAAGCGCCGAGGGGCTCTTGTGGGGGGATCGACATTCGGGACACTAAGAATGAGCTCCTACTCGGCGTCAACAAGCTAATACAGCCCTAAGAGCCCGGTCGGTCCAGCGCAAAGGTCACTACCCTCCGAGAAGAGCTCCGCGCCCATAGCGAGCCCCACCATGGCCGAGTATGCGTGTGCGGGGCTGTGCCCGGGGACCTGTTCTCGCCTCGGCCCAGAGCTCTCCGAGAGTGAGCTCCCCCATTCGCGTGACGAACATTCTCTGAGGACCTCTTTCCGCCTGGCTCGAGCTCGAGCTCAGCGAACCTGCGACGACGGAAGAGCTCATCTATCTTCCTTTTGAAGCCGGCAGGTACGAGGTTGGCCAACCACTCACGACAAGCTTTTGTAGCCACGGGCGCTACGGGCTACGGGAGAGGGTCTTTCGTCCGCCATACCCCGTCAACTCCGCGGCTCTCTTGTAGTACCCTGCGGTACACACTGGCGCACTCCGTCGTCGGCATCGTGGGTGGCCCCATACCGAAGGGGACGGCTTCGGCTACGATTAGGGACGAGGCGGCAGCGACCACCGCCCAAACCCCGATTCCAGCGTACGGCGGCGACCAGTCCGGCATCAAGGCATCCTGGGCGCTCGGGAGAGCTGCGATACTTAATAGAGCTCGTCCAAGAGCTCGGGGACTATACCTACTCCTTTGATTGTAAACCCACGCCTCTTCTAGACCTCAACCCGGGGAGAGCTCGTGTCCTGCCTTTGCGACTATAAAAGGGGAGGTAGGCCTCCGGTTGAGGAGAGGACGGACCTAAGATTTTCCACAAACCAACATCCTCACTCACCCTCATATTGGCACTTGCCTCAATCTCGAGAGACTTGGGAGTCCGCTCCCTCTCTCGATCCGCTTGTACGCACCCGGTATGAGCATTTGAGCTCGGATAGTGATCCACCGACTAGGGAGCTTGATTTCGCCCCGAACCAAGTATAAACTTTGTGTCATTGTCTCTAGAGCTAGGCCATTCGAGAACGATTAGCCGGACTTTTATCGTGGACGGTGGTATTGACCACGACAATTTCTTCTTTCAAGTTAATATTTTTATATTATATCGGGACGGAGCTATCCCTCCTATTTCTTAAAAACAAGAATTATTGGTTGCTTTAAAAAAAATCTTCGTATCTATTTCTTCAGAATTTTGTTTCGTATTTTAAGTTTCCATCCAACTGTAATACGTAACTTTGCTAATTTTGTTAATATATATGATCCCATGTGCACTGTTTCAGTTCCAAAACTAACAACAGTTTGTTCTCGTTCACCACATCATTTTATTTTGGACTGTCATCTTATTAAGGTGGCTATTACATTCCTGTTAATTTACCTTTTTTTCTATTATTATTTTATTCTCCTAACATTTGAGAGTAATGGAGACACAAACCACACATTGTATAGACCAGTGCCGAGTATGCATTAGTAGCTTCAAAAACAAGAAAAATAAATCTTAATTCAGCCAGCCATAGCAGACTAGACTACATGGATCCGAGAGATCGAACACAAAAACATGGATTGGAGAGAGTTCCAAAACACAAACAAAATAAGGATTGGAGAGATCCAATGTATCCAAAACACAAAACACATGGATGGGAGAGAGTTACAAGACACAAATGAACAATAGAGATTGTTTGGATGCATATGTATCAACCTCCGACACATCTATTCCAGTCCAGCACTTGGATTAAGGTAAATACAACATTTCAAAACAAAAGAAAATACATATTGAAAGATCCAAAAATGGATTGGCGATAACTCTAATAAATAAACCAAACAAATAAAAATGTGAGAGATGTTGGCCTGATCCCGATTGATCGATACATCCGATCGATCCAAGAGGAAAGCAGGAATAAATGTCAATTTCCGAGCAGCACAACGACTCCAGTGCCATGCATTCATATATAGGCAAAGGGTAACCTGCCTTCTTGCTCGATCACCAATTAGATATAAATATCCATCCGATATATGCATATGCATGGGTTCTAAATTGCAATTTAAGTTCGAATTTCGACAAACAACCTATCAAAATAGGCAGAAAACAATCTACCCTATCTATACTAGTAGTAATTAACCAGAGAGCAGAGGAAGCAACATTACAAGAACACACGGAACTCAAAACAAACAGAAACCTGCCAAGATGAATGAAGATGAAGGCAACTTTTTTTAAAAAAAATATATTAAAAAAAGTAATATAGAAGCAAACAAATTTGTACGAGGAGAAGAGATCTTCACATTTTTTCAAAAAAAAAAAAAAAAAGAGAGATCAGAGAGAGAGAGAGAGAGAGGGGCATGTCTCCAGATTGAAGAGAAATCGATCGAGATGGATCGTCGGTGGTGAAAGTTGCTGTTATATATATAGCGAGCGAGAAGTGAAGGAACGAATTACGCAGATACGGGAGAGTTGCGCTGGCCCTCCAATTTGACGAATTTCTCGGATCGGAGGAATTCACGGGAATTCAGTGCAACAACCTGATCCCATCAGGTCAGTTTTTTTTTATTTTATTTTAAACACCATCAAGTCTTAGTTCCGTTTCCGTCGCCGCATAATCAAATGAATTTATTTTATGTTTGTAATTCTTTTTTATTTGTTTGACATGACAATCCTTTCGAAAATACTAGTAGCATGTTACCTTTTCATAAACGAATACGCCCATACATACACTGCCATCCATAACATACTGTGCGAATTCACGATTATTCATGCACGTCGCACATATAAACATACTTCGTACACTTTTTTTGAACTAAATATACACATACACTTGGTAGTACAACCATATAAAAAGTATAGCTGCACTTGCCGCAACAATGATACAAGCATATACATATGTACCTACCTATCTATGTACCACCTGATCGATTTCTCCATCCATCTGCATCGTCTGTCGTCTCGCCTGCTCTTCTTCTATGAATTACTATAAGAGAGCTCAATCTCATCTCTACTATACACAACTGGTATATATATATATACTGCTATGTTGCTAGTACTCCTATAAGAGAGCTCAATCTCATCTCTCAGCTTTGCCGATTTACTGTAACAATGGTCTCTGCAGTACATTCCACTCCATCCAACAACACAACATGGTCCAATGTACATGTCTCATCAGCCTGCACAACAAACAAATAACCAATCATATATTCCATCATTGGTCCATCACCATGAATCAGTGTGCATATATCTATATATCATCACCATTCGTGTGTCCACTTACCTTGCTATGTCTCTTGTTCCAACAAGCCATCCCAACGGCTTTTCAGGATCTCGTATGCCTCTAAACATGGGAGACCAATCACACTTGACCCATCATCGGTTGGAAGCTCAATCACCAGTCCCAGTCGCACCAGCGTCTCCATAGCCTTGTCAATTGGCATCTCAATCTACAAGCAAACCCAAAAGGTTTCAGGATTTCCATTCACATCTCATGCCAAACTACGAGAACAAAAACGATGTATCCATAGGCTTTCACCTTTGCCTTGAATTTCTCGTACATAAACTGCTCGCACGTATCTTTTATGCTTGCACGAGATGATACCTACAAAGGACCATAAAGGTGTAGCAGTTAGTAATTGTGACGACAATGTATCAGTCCATTTCCGCCAAAAACAAAACTATGTATCAGGGTATCAAAGATGAACATGCCACACCTGATACTTCTTTCTGCAGAGTAGCATGGCATATGCCAAAAAGTGCTTCTTTGTACTGCACAAAACCAAATCACTGAAGGAATCATTTGCCTCAAAGAGCAAGCCGAAAATTGAAAAAAAATCCTGCGCGGTGATGAATATAAACCTGTTGTTGCTCAGAAGCATCAAGAAGGAAGTAAACTGAGCCAAACCCACTTGCCAATGTCTTCTCATATAGTGTTTTATTCACCAGAAGCTACAAAAGATATACCGTCAACTAAAGGATCTATTGTGTTGTAACAAAGGGGGAAAAAGCAAATGATTTACCTGGTATCTATCCCGGGTCTGTTTGTAGCCCAGTGCCACACGGAATGCAAGTATGACAAGTGCACTACCAGCAACTATATCAAGAAGAAAAGCTGACCTGCATTACCATGCAAGAAACAAAAGCACTATATATAATTTTATTAATTAAAAGTAGTTCCATCAGCTTATACTGATACAAATTACATACTTACGGAGATGAGGCTAAACTCTCAAATTTGTAGTTGACAACATATGCCAATAGACCTATTACAGTAGCAATATCTAGCCTTACCTGCATTAAAGGCAAACTATCAACAAACCTATGTGCAGGAACACAAAAGGATCTCATGTATGTATACAAGTCATATAGTAAGGGTCCACATCAACAACAGGTGATTAGAAAAAAAAAAAAGGTTAGATAGAGAATTACTGTATCGAGGATGCGGAAGGATAATTTCTTGTGGGGAAAAACTACCTGCAGACAATTTTTAGCATGACAGTCACTATGATGCCAATACAACAGTGTGAAGGCATTTTAAGGCTTCATCAGTACTAAAGTAATCAAGACAATAGATTTCTCATCTGAGTAACGATAATAGATAGCAAGCCTTCTACCTATATTAATGAAATGTATTCTAGATCTGGGAAACATTGTTTTCCTTAAAAATCTAGGAAACAATAAATTTTATTTTCTGATTTATCTGAGACTCAGGGACTTACTGGCAGATCTGGGATCGGTATCCTCTCATAAATTTTCAGTTGTAGTGGAAGCATCTCTGATGTATCCTTTTCACTTTGAGCAGCTTCATCAGTGTAAAGTAGTATTAACTCCTGGAATGCTGGTTCCTGGCGAAGTTTCTAGTTTAATTTGATACCCAAGTCTATGCAGAACAAAGATAAATCATTTAAATATTGCCAGTTCTTTATCCATGGTAGTAGCATGTCAAATTGTTTTGAACAAAGGCTGAGTCCATCCAATGCCATTTTAATTGCTTTTATAGCCTTTTTTTGTATTGCGGTCCAAGGCACTTCATGGCCATGTGTGTGTTTTTAGTGTAACCTGTTCTCTCTCTTTTTTTTTTTTTTTTTTTTCCCTCTGTTGCACTTGATGTAAGCATGGGTGATCAATCAGCTATTGAACCAACACAACCGCTCACACCTTTTCATTGCAAAAATCATATTGTAAGAAATGGATGATCCAAAATCAACTTTCTACATACCTGAAGAGTAGACCTCCCAAACAGAATACCAAAAGAAGCTTTCACTATCTCCCAAATATTGTTATTGCAAGATTCTCTGCTTGCAGGTTCCCATATATTAGCAAGGGTAATTCTTGGTAGAAAGTTTGGCCTACGAAGTCATGAAATATGATGTGAATGGTCGAGTTATATATATCACAACAAAAGAAATTAGCAAACAAATTCTTGTGTTTTTATAGCAAACTCTTTCCACATTTATGTATATAAACAATAATATAGTAATAGCAATATCTATTGTAGCTAGAAGAATATGTGCAAAGAACAATTGAATATGAGCCATGCTTCAGAAATCTAGAAGTTTATAACAAGCTTGGTCATCAGATCCTTATGCAATAATTCTGCAGAGCTGGGCTGCATTCATTTGCACAAACTACAAATATTACCAAGATGTAATAATAAAGTATCACTAAAGTGAAGAGAAAACTACAGTATAAATATACTTGGGCTCTAACCTCACATGTCCTTCAAGATGTTTAGTTTCATTTTTGGATCTTATCGTTGTTTCTGGCAGAGAAGGTATTAATCCAGTCCATTTAAGCAATCTTCTTAACAGTCTTCCACGAGGACCAACAGGTGACAGAATTCCTTCATAACGAGAGACTGCCCTTTGTGCAGCAATCCAAATAGGAACATCTGCATCAGGTAACTGATCAGAACTAAGCTTGTCCCATGAAGATCTTTCTATCAACAGCAGTGAATTATCTGCATAAGTTTGCTCTTTAAGCCAGAGTCTTAATTTGTCGATCCAGATCTGAAATCCCGGATTATCTGTTGATCTTTTCAAAGCCTGCCATGAACTAAAATAATCACACACAATTAGCCAAAAGTTTTGAGTGACATGCAAAATCCATAAGAGTTCAGAAAAAAAAAAAGGAACATAATTGGAATGCTGATTTCATAACAAGTTGCCTAGAAGTAGCGAAATCTGCAGCATTTAATTATTCTCCATTTCTAAGAGCGCACAGGAATTTCTAAGATAGATGCTTTCGAGTTCATTGGCCTAAGAACTAAAAGCACATGTACTGTTATGCACAATAATAAAACTGCAGCTCCTAAACTGTTATGAGAACATGTCTAGACAAATGTGAAATGTTACTTCCACAGTAGAACCATCTCTTACAACAGCTCTGTGTGTGTACAACAGTATTAGATCCACTAAGAGTTAGGGTTGATTGTATGACAGGTGAACAGGATACAA
Source organism: Hyparrhenia diplandra (assembly GCA_015847255.1). NCBI lineage: Eukaryota > Viridiplantae > Streptophyta > Magnoliopsida > Poales > Poaceae > Hyparrhenia > Hyparrhenia diplandra. Next base: position 43,790 of record JADLZK010013042.1, read on the forward strand.
TTAGTAGTAAGAGGTCAGAGTCACATTGAAGATCACAACCACTAGGCATGTGAGGACAGAAAGATTGACTGACCTCATTAAGCCATTTCCCTGGCTTTTTCAAGGGCTTGGAGAGGCCAAAGAAGACATTCTGCAAGAGTTTTGATTGTAAGTAATCAAGTTTCTCAACTAACAGGAGGCCTTTCTGCCTCTCAGTCGCATACCCACGCCTGTAAGGGAGGAAAAATAAGGATGTCTGGAGTAATAAATACAGAGTGCTAGTTCCTTGTAAAGAAATGGATCAGGCAGCAAGCCAGGGTAAAAAAAGTGTGACCTGAATATTATTGCATTAGATTGAGCAGCCTTCTTCCAGTCGACATAAATGGGCAGTGTGAGGAGGTAATCGCTGTTTAGGGCGTATGTCAAGAGCAGATCTTGTGCGGAGAGCTCTTCAAACTGAGCATTGCGTAGTAGGTTCATGAAGGAACGCTGAAATTGAGTTGCAAAAGCCACTCTAAACAAGGCAGTCACACAAAAGCAACCAGTCAGTAGGCACTAGGCAGGTGGTTTGGCATGGGTGCTTGTAGCTGAATTTATAAGAACTGAAAGCAACCATGAATTTATTATAAGAAACTAGAGTTTGAAAGCATCCATCATGTTCATGTAGTATCTTGTTTCATGGTTATTATAGTTACCTAGTCTGGGAATCGGGGTCTGGGGCCAATCCGAGCAGAGTTCTCAAGCCCACGCTTCTAGAAAGGAACAACGTGCCATCCTGTTGGGTGATGCCAAAAATCCAGAGGCCGTTTTGCCGTTGACGACTTGGGAGTCGGAGGCGGTGTCAGTGTCATCCTCCTGTTGCTCTTGGTCGTCCTGGTGGCGTTGCGTGAGCATGTAGGAGGTGCGCATCTCCTCGAGCATCCTCTTGTGCTCGGCGTGAAGGATGGCGTCCAAGCATCTACAGACGCAGAGCAGAGAGGGAATGACGGAATGTTGAAACTGAGTATTGTGCTAGATTGTTGGCGAAGTGTGAAATTAATAAAAGTAGCGAGTGCATGGCACCTGGCGCAGCGCTTGAAGTCGGCGGCGTCTTCGTCGGACGCGAACTGCGAGAGGACAGCGTCGAGGAGGGCGGCCTTGGGGACGGCGATGTAGCGCTGGCGGGGCACGTGGATGCCGGAGATGCCCTTTGGGATCTGATGACCCCGGGGACCTTCCCTTCCCATTCGTCGCTGGACTCCCCGTCCGTGTCATCGTCGGTGACCATGCCGTCGGGCTGGCCCCACGGATCGGATTCGGAATCAGAGCGGAGGGGTCGAACTGCACGGCGGCGGCGAGCCTAGCGGAGGTGCCCACGGAGCAGCGCGCGGCAGTAGTGGATGAGGAGGAGGGCCAAGGGAAGTAACTATAGGAGGCCGCCGGCGCCGTGGAGAAGGACACCGGTACGGCGGCGAGGGTGTTGGCGCGCAGGAGGAGCATCGCTGCCGCCGCCGGGAATGGCAGGCAAACTGGCTGGCGAGCACGAGTGGCGGGCAGTCGCTGAGACGGCGAGCCGCCGCCGAGTCGGATAAACGCCCCGGGGAACCACACGTGGCTGGACGACGCTTTTCCGGTTAGGCCCATAATACTTCAGTGTGGGCTGGGCCCAGCCCACTTATCGACCAAAGGAAAAAGTGAGAGGCCCATCCATTGACTCCACTCCGCCGCCCAACAGCAAACACATCAGAGCTGAGCTGATCCCCACGGCACCGCGCCGCCGCCCGGCGACGGACAGGTACGCTGCCGCCCGGCGACGGACAGGTACGCTTCCCTGAGAAGGATCCATCCATGTTCCCTTTGGTGTGCTCTTCTCTGCTGCTTCTGTTAGACACTGGATCGCATCAGCCACATCTACATGCTAGTCTTAGTTCGCCTGAGGATGCGGATCCATGCGCTGGGCGCTGCGCCTCCGGCGGCCGCCCGCTGTCACCGGGGTTCTGGCGCTCCGGTGCCCGGTAATGGCCTCCCTAGCCATCACCGCACCAGGCGGTATCCCATCCTCAGTTGCCCTCCCCACCTGCTAGTGCATGGTCACCATCGATGCAGCCAACAGCGTTTCATTTCATTCTAAATGAAAAAAATGCAGCTAGTCTGTCCATCTGTATATGTTGCCACACTTCTTTCCACTCGATACGCTGCGTCTGCATTGTTCATCGTACTGGATGTTTCAGACCAATTGCAATTTACCGGTGCACATGTCCTCATGTTTAATTTCCTGCGAATTCCCTACTTTATATTTGGTTAATTATATATTTAGCACTATATGAACCCCTGAAATTGAAGCAGGCGTTCCTTTTCAATTCATTTACTTCATCAGTAACTTAGCAGCATACCTTGTTCGTTTTACGTTTGTTTACCAACGTCAACGTTGTATATACAGGATCTAATCAAATCATGTGGCTGGACGACGCTTTTTCACAAGACTTCCACAGCACTCTCAGCACCCAGAGGATCTGTTTACACATCACAAGACAAGTGCAAACTAATTTCAAAACAAACAACATTCTATTTTCTTCAATTAGCTGAGAGCTGCAGCAACAATCTCCTCTCCACAGGGTTAACATATTTCCACGTCACCATCAGAAGCGTACAAACAGCTTTTCATGTTACATAGAAACTTGGCAAATTTATATAGCTTTCAAGTAACTCAGTATATGGAAAGAGGCCATCCCAAACATAATATACAAGAGAATACCGACAAGTCCATCTTAAGTACCAAATAAGTAGCAAGCTAAGAAGCTAGTTTCAGATTCGCTGCGACAGTCATATCAGTGCTCAGTAGCGTAGGGGCGGTAAGGATGGTGATAGCCAAACGCAAATTCTCCAGGGTTTGGATGTAGCGCATCAGCGCGACAATAGCACATTTCACAGACTTCCACCATATTGTTATGTTCACAAGCAATTTTCTGTACGCCCGTCTCCGCACAGGTACGCTTCCCTTCGTTTCGAGCCTCTTTCCTTTGGTGTGCTCTTCCCTGCTGCTTCTGTTAGACACTGGCTCGCGTCATCCACATCTACATGCTAGTCTTAGTTCGCCTGAGGATGCGGATCCATGCGCTGTGCGGTGCGCCTCCGGCGGCTGCCCGCTGTCACCGGGTTCTGACCCTCCAGTCGAGCGCCTGATAGTGACGTCCCTAGACACCACCAACACACCAGGCGGTCTCAGTCGCACTCCCCACCTGCTAGTGCTAGGTCCCCATGGATTCAGCCAGCAGCAGCGTCTCATTTCAGTCTAAATGAAAATGCAGCGAGTTTGTCCATCTATATAGGGAATGTTGTCACATTTCTTTCCACTCGATATGCTGCGCCTGCATTGTTGATCGTACTGGATGTTCCAGACCAATTGCAATTTACCGGTGCACATGTCCTCATGTTTAATTTCCTGCGAATTCCCTACTTTACATTTGGTTAATATACAGTATATATCTAACTAAAACCCTCATTTTCGTGCACCCCAACAGCCTCCGACCATGACACAAATCCCTGTTCCCAGCGGCTATGGCTTGGGTATCTCTCTTGCATGTCTCCTTCCATGTCTCCGCACATGTGTCCTCGTTCTACTGGTTTCTCTCCGCAGACGGCCCGCACGTATTTCTCCGTCTGCGCGCGGTGGGATACTAGTAACGGAGCCGTCCGTTTCCCTCCGTCTCCCCTAATTACGTCAGGTGCTTATCATTTTCTGGCCCCACCTCCTGAATTAAATGGAGGCGGCAGAAGGCTGGAAATTGCCGCCAATTTTAGTAGGTGGTTCCATTGTATTAACATCTAATACGGAAGGGTAACTAGATTATTATTCTTCTCGTTTCTCTCAATCTACACAACAGTTACATCTCAGCTAGCTCTCTCTATATGCCTGAGGAGACCGCCGACGAGGCCAGCTACATCCTGTGGAGGCATCTCAGCCGATTCCCCCCATGCCTGACGAGGCTAACTACATGGAGGCCGATTCTCCACAGGTACCCAAAATCTTGATACCTCCTCATGGTGTTGTCACATCACTTCTCTAGATCAACATTCCTGGCTAAGAACAAAGTTAGAAACTACAAGTCATATCTGGATTACCATCCGTAATATGTCTATACTTGTTTTGTCTATCCAAATATATTTTAAATGCCTATGCTCCAGATTGAACCTACTCAGATAGAAAATTCTACTTAAGACGGGATACCTAAGGTTGGTATGAAATTCTGCAGACCTGAAGAAGAGGCTTACCAATTTTACAATGCATATGCTCGAGACAAGGGTTTTAGTATTCGAAGGAGCAGTTCACGTAATGTGAAAAACAGCACCACCATAAAGAATAGAACCTTTTGTTGTTCTCGTGAAGGTATCAAATCACTTTTTTTATTGTGCCCTTTCTTCATCATTAGGGATATAACGTCATTTTCATCAATTATTTATCTATCTATAGGTGTTGGCGCCCCGATAAAAGAGAAGAATCTTCTAGCTATAATAGACCAGAGACACGATGCAAGTGTGAAGCTCGCATGAAGATAAGTCTTACAGATGGATTGTACTGCATCTATGAGTTTGAGCCTGAACATAATCATATTCTTGCTACTAGCGATCAAGTTCACCATTTAAGATCTCAAAGAAAAATAATGTAAGCACAACTCACTAGTGTAGAAAATGCTAAAGCAAATCGGCATTTCAAATAAAGCTACCTTTGATCTCATGGCAAAACAAGCAGGTGGAGTTGAGAATCTTGGATTTACTCGTGAAGATATGAAGAATAAATTGTATTCAAAGAGGTCACTACGACAAACTACGGGGACACGGGAGGAGTATTGGAATATCTAGAGAAGAAAACATCAGAAGATGGAAAGTTTTTCTATTCCATTCAGGTTGATGAGGATGACTTGATAACAAATATTTTTGACAGATTCTAAAATGGTTGCGACTACTATGAAGTTTTTGGTGATGTTGTTTGCTTTGACACAACATATAGAAAATTAAATGATGGACGTCCATTTGGTCTGCGCTAGTTGGAGTGAATAATCACAAAGAAAACCACAATTTTTGGTGCTGCACTTTTGTACGATAAAATCGCCGATAGTTTTGTTTGGCTTTTCAACACATTTTTAAGCGCTATGTCGGGCAAAAGCCAAAGACCATTTTAACCGATGAAGATGCAGCCATGGCAAAAGCAATCAAGATAGTACTACCGGAGACTCATCACAGAATTTGTGTTTGGCATATGAACTGTAATGCGTGCAAGCATCTTGTCGGAGTTGTGGAGGACTATAAGAAGTTCAATAAAGATTTTCAAAATTGTATTTATGATCAAGAGGAGGAGGAGGAATTTCTAAATGCATGGAACAATTTGCTAGACAAATATAAGCTACAAAACAATCAATGGCTACAAAGATTATTTGATAAAAGAGAGAAATGGGCCTTAGCATATGGAAGAAATACATTTTCTGTTGATATGGTTAGCACTCAAAGAAGTGAAAGCATGAACAATGAGTTGAAGGGATACATTAGTGTCAAATATGACATACTTACCTTTTTTGAGCACTTTGAAAGGTTGGTGGCAGATAAAAGATATGAGGAGATAAAATGTGATTTCAAGGCAACACAAAGTACACCTAAGTTGAAATCTGACTTGAGGATACTAAGGCATGCAAAGCAAGAATTTATACTTGACCATATTTAAGGTATTCCAAGAACAAGTGATGCAAACACTGAACTGTGATCTGTTCTATTGTGGTGAAAGTAATGCTGAAAAGGAGTACAAAATAAAGGTTTATGGTAAGAGGAACGAACATGTTGTGAAGTTTTCTCCATTGGAAGTAGAAGTGAAGTGTAGCTGCAAAAAGTACGAATTTGTTGGAATCTTATGCTTTGTCATGCGTTGAAGATACAAGTACGAATTTGTTGGAATCTTATGCTGTCATGCGTTGAAGATACTTGATATCAACAATATCAAAAATTCCTGAACATTACATTCTAAATAGATGGACAGTTGATGCAAAAAGTAGTTCATATAAAGAGCGAGGAAACCAAAAGGCTTGAAGGTTAAGGAGAAGGAAATTTATGGATCTGAGAGACCAATTGGTGGTTTTGAGAAGGCGACACGGCAGAAAAAAAAGCCAAGAGTGTCCCAACGGCTTCTGGTTTTGCAACAGAAACAAACACACGGAAAAAGAAAGGCAAGAATGATCCAAAGACATATGGTCCTGCGGTGGAAGTAGATAATGTAGCATATGGCCAACCTCACTACACTGACTTGGTACAAGATTTCTGTTATATTTAATTTAATACTATGAAGACTACTCGTATTTTCATTACTGACAGTAGTATTATTTTTTTCTTTGGTACATGGCCATTTAGGGAGTAGTATGTACCAAAATCAAATACAGCTACCGGGCTACTATCCGGCTACTATCCAAATGGAAATGCTTTTTGTCTCTGCCTTTCAGTTCATTCTTTGGGACCCCTAACCATGGTCAAGATACACAACAAGAAAATGTCACCCAGTTATTCAATACAAATCCCTATAATCCATTTGCCAATTTTAAGTGAAGGTCTCATCCCCTTAGGTGAATTGATGAGTTCTGTTCTGTGCACTTTCCATTGAATCTTATGTACATAACAATTTACCAGCAAGGATCTAGACTCTCATGCTTTGTTAATTCAGTAACTTCAATTCTATCCAGACTGCATTTTTTTTTTTTTATGTGGGGCAAATTTTAGAGGACACCAGTATTCTTGTTAGTTTTTTTAGCTAACTGATATAGTTGATTTGATAACATCAGACTGACAACGGAAAAGTGCATCTTTATTATGAACAAAAAAAAAAAAAAAAGAGTTTAGCACTAGACAACTAACCTTGCAAAAAGCGTTGGGGAAGAGAAAGCCTTGACGCCGTATTCGGCCAAGAGAGGTCGAAAGCTAAACCTCAACAGCTGCTGCCAACGTACTCTCCTGAATACCCAAATGAGTCAATGCAATATGACATCTCCCAGCTCGTTGTTCCACCATGGTGTGATGTCAGCTCGATGGACCTGAACAGGAAAGGCAAAATGGACCTCATAAATTGAAATCTGCAAACGTGAATAGAGATCCCCAATCCTCCAACGAGATCCTAGAAATCCAAATCAAAATCCGCACCAAGAATCTAGGTTCCAATAAATTTAATCAACTCACCGCTATGAAGATTGAGGTCGCTGCTGTCCAAATCAGAGTTTATCCTTGTTTTCTTCGATTGAATCTCACACACACCACAGGGGACCAGGTCAGCTTCGAAGAAAAGCGGAGTCAGTCCGAGCACAGAGGCTGAGAGTCTAACGCTATCCGCACTCATCATGCCTCAAATTCATCCTTTTTAAAAGAAATATTCCGTATATTCCGCCCTAATCATCGATATTTCTTCTTTTATATCCAGTTTTTCGCGACCCATCCATCTTCCAGTATCCTTCCTCTATCCCAACTACCTCAGACGGGCCCACATGTCATACACCCTGTCTCCTCTCCCTTCCTTTTTCCCTTCTCCCCACCTGTTTCTCTCTCCCTCCCGGCCTCCAAGATCGACGCGGTTGCTCCCGCCGGGCGAAGTCGACCCGCGCCAAGATCCTCTCCGCTCCCTCCTCGACCGGTCGGCCGCACAACCCCCGTGCGCCCCGGCGCGACCTCGGCGTCGGGCCAAGGACGCGGCTGTGGAGTCCGCCTCGTCGAGGTTGGCGTTGTCAAGGGTGGAGGTGGTCCCGCGCTGGAGAGGCACGAGGGCTAGCGAGCCGAGGCCTTGGCGCCATTGCCGAAGCGAGGAGCAGAGCAAGACCGCGCCCGCTTTCCCTCGACGTGCTCGCCGCGAACGCCGCTAGCGCCCGGCTCAAGTCCCCGCCCGAGCTCGTCCTGGCGGACCGAGACTGCCGCATATTACCGCGAGTGCGTTACGGCCGCGCCCAACTCAAGTCCCCACCGTCGTTGTTGGCCGCCCGAATCGTCTGACGCCTAGGCGGCGCCGGCTCTACAATTCCAAGGACATGCGGGCAAGCAAGAAGATAAGGGCCCTTCAACTAGCCGGTCTATACTCTTATATATATTATGAATAACGGGTTTTTGCAATACATGTTTATGCCATAAAACATAACAATAATGTAATAAAAAACCTAAAAAATAACAACCATTATAATTACCTCAAATAAGATGTAGTGCCTTAGTTCATTGATAAAAACCGCCTATGGACATTCATTGATAAAAACCGTCAATGGACATTTCTGGATACAAAATCTTCAATAACACTCTCGAGATCAATGTAATCCAAATGCTTGGTAGGTAACATATATTTAAATAAAAAGAATTTGAATTTCATAACCCTTGTAATCAATTTGGAAATTCTCTGTAGCCTATAAGGAGCAGATTGGTTGCCGGCGGCCGCGAGGACTGACGACTAGATGGATTGGATGGCGTCCTTGGCGTGAGGACTGTCAGACGATGCCCTATATAAAAATTCATGAATTCAATATAAATACGAGAAAATCATCAAATTACAAAGGCTGATCGTGCAGATTGCATAGGCTTGCTGCTTGTCGATTGCTTGTACGTAGGATCTGTACCTTAACTGTTGTAGATGGCTGCTTGCCAATCGTCAATGCTTGATGATTTTTCTCATGGATTGTATGGCGATCGAGCTTGCTGCTTGCAGTGCCGATCGCCGGCCGCCAGGTGAACTTGCTGCGGGTGAGGTAGGGCACTAGATCCAGGAGCAGCGGCGGCGCAAGAACGAAGTTACGATCGGCAGCCGAAAACCAAAACGTCGCCTACGTACGGGACCAAGGAACATATATGCCTTGGGCTTTTTGCTTTGTCAATTAATCAATTATTATGGGCCTTCAAATGAAAAAGCCTATTATATACCAAATACAAGATTATAGGTACTTAATACTCATGTCATCTTGGGCCCCTCATTTCCGTGGGCCCCGGCCGGCGCCCTGGCTGCCCACCCCCTAGAGCCGGCACTGCGCCTAGGCGACCACGAGCGTGGCCGTGGACGCCGCCACCGAGGTCGAGGGCGCCATCTCCGGCGGCCTCTCCTCCCTCTCCAGCCAGCCTCACCCTCTCCAGCCGGCCTGCGCGGCGAGGGCGCCATCTCCGGCGGCCCCTCCTCCCAGCGGCGGACCTCCCTGTGCCGAGCTCTCCCACGAGCATGAGCTCCTGTCCGCGGCGACGCACCGGCGGCGCACGAGCTCCCTGTCCGCGGCGGCGCGGCGGCGGCGCACGAGCTCCTGTCTGCGGGCTCCACCGGCCACGCTGGCGTCCTGGAGTTCGCACGCGAAGACGCTGGGAAATCAGTTCCGCGCTCGCGTAGCGATCGTCGTACAGTACCCGGTGCAGCTCGATCTCCCGCTATATGGTACTGGAGTACCGGCGTAACGTACCCGGTGCAGACAGCCTGGGAGACGGACTAGCGAACGGCTCCGTTTGGGGAAAATGAGACGGAGCAGACGAGCAGACGGACGGCCGTTTCTCGTGTACGCACGGCGCGGACGGAGAAAATACGGGAGCGCCATCTCTGGATTGGAACCAATAGAAAGGGGACACGTAAGCAGAGACACAGAAGGAGACATGCAAGGGAGGTACACAAGCCGCAGCCCCAAGCCCGTCGGATCCCACACCTCCGTCGCTCCACCGGCTCCTTCCCACGGAAACAAACGGAACACCCACTCCATCTCCGCACGGACAGCGGCGCCCGTCTCCGCGCCGCCCACCGCCGCCGCCACCTCCGTACACCACGCGGGCCATCCCAGGACACGCCTCCCGGTCGCCCGCCACCGAAACCGAGGCCGCCACGGCCGCTCCCTCCCAGTCCCCTCAACCGCCGCCACAGACCGCTGCAGCCGCGCCACCCCGTCGCGCGCCATCCGCCATCTGCAACCGCGCCATCTCCGAACCAACTCCAGCCTCCGCCACCCAGGCCGCACCGCTCCCGTCGCGTGATCCGCGGCCGCCGCAGAGAACGCTTTGGTGCAGTGAAAATCCCCATCAGGTACGCAAGACAGTCAGACACCCTTCTCTTCTTCAATTAGATTAAGCAGTCCTCTCTTCGATTAGATTAAGCAACAGGTCGCACAGATTTCTCGCCCTACAAATGAATCAATATCAAATGTTGTCGTCAGGTCAGCCACGGAATACACATACTTCTAAAAAAAAAGGTCCTGTTGCATCATTCCCTCCGTGAAACTGCAAACTAACCTCTGAAAATTGGTGTCTGTACATCTCCCCACAATGAGAGCATCAATAGTTCTGCGTGTCATTGAAAAAATTAGGTGTAAACTGAATGATGGTTGTCTTGGTCCGAGGTGTTTGGGGTGCAACAAAATGATGGTTTCAGTTAGATTACACTCAGATTCCAGGGTTCCACTTCCCCTATATTAAATATTGGTTGTTTCCTTGATATCAGAGTGCATGAACTGACAAAAGGAGATACCTAATTTCTGAAAGAGCCAAGATTCAAAGATGCATTGAGCCATTAAATATTTAGACTCTGCAGCTTTCTTTCATTATTAAAACTAGTAGGACTTCCGGCGTTGCTGCGGGAAGTAAGTAACTTTGTTAAAGGATTCATTTGTAATCTCTAAGGATTGTAATCACAATTAGTTGTTGAGGACAATCACTTTTTACAGGTCCCCCAAGCACAAATTAGAGTGTTAGAAATAAGCATACGCTTGCACAGTATGTACTTTGAATAGGAAATGAATGCAATGACAGTGATAGGTCTAGTAGATAATAGGTGTCATCCAAAACTTTACTGAATCTCATGATTTCTGTTCAACTTGTCCTAAAAGTCTATGAAACCAAGTCATTATCTTGCAAACAACCGAGAAAGTATTTGTTGACGCATTCAGTCAAACGAAATAATAACAGTAAAAGATTTGAAAATGCCTGAATTTTGCTGCTAATGGTTCAATCAGTCCAGTCCATATCAATCTGTAGTAGCTGCAGCATGTTAATAATTAGTATCACTTTTTTTTTTTCCCTGATAGAAGCAAGCATTGTATGGATACAACAACATTATTCCAAAAAATGACATCGTAATGGCCAAAGAAGGAGAACTATTCTATTCATGTCATGTTTACTGCAACTATAGGTATCATGCTAAATTTTCCTAGATTCTACTGTACAACGTAGTACACAGCTGGCTGGTTTGGTTAACGTTGTCCCTTGACTGTACACGATCCGAAATTAAAAGGTCTGTCTTGGCTCTTCAGGGAGGGTTCAGTTCAGATCCTCAGGGCCATGCCGGCAGGTTGGAGGTGGTGCCCGGCTCCAGCTTAGGCCCAAGTTGGGACGCCGGAAAAACTGAACAGTTATATGAGCATTAATTTTAGAATATTGTATCAACAGAACTACAAAGAAAATGCAGTCAAGAAGACATTTACCATTAGTTTCTCGAGTGATGGTGCTATCAAAAGTCACAAGGCTTCCTTCACTGAAATTATTTGTTGTGGAAACATTTTGTCCTTGAACCAATTCTCATTGACATATATTTCTGTTTCATATATAATCTGTTTGGGTAAAAGTCACGTGTTATGCAAACATTTATGTGCTACACACATTAGAAAGCTAGACAACACCTCCCATGTGAATTTGAACAACAGAAAAGAAATTGATTTACATTTAATCATCCATTGATAGCTTATAAAAGTAAATATGGTCCAGTGCTGACTCTGATTAAACCTTTTCTAGTTTACAAGTATGAATGA
>JADLZK010013043.1:0-24134 GCA_015847255.1 Hyparrhenia diplandra
CTTTGTATAGTACTATAGACTGGCGCGCAAAGGCGCGCTCAACCAAAAGCCGTTCGTGGATGATGTATATTGAAGGTAGAATGCCGATGCATATATATGTAGTAAAGAAGTGTAGAGACATAGTACAGGCAATTTGCGTACAAGTGTTTTATATTTTTCATTAATCTATGCACATGACAACCGGTAAGTACATCGCGACATGGATACTATTGCACCTCCCAACAACAGAATGAAAACCGTGTACCGTGACAGCCTAGAACTCCTAAAAGATATGTGGAACTTTGCTTTGCTATAAGCATGAAAAACGTTCTTGTGTTTTGAAACCATCATCTGCTTTGCCCTTGCATTCACCTTCTGCCCAACCATTTGCTTGGAAATCTGTGTTTCAGAGAAAGCGAGGACAAATGCAGGCCAAATGATCATATGTATGCTTGAATCCCATTTCCTTAAAATATGAGATAGAAGCCTTCATGCCACACATTAAAAGGAGAGGTCCCTGATATCTGTGGTAAAAATAATTCAATTATAGAATATCAATAATGCTCATCATTGAATAGGAATGAACTCGAACTCATCCATGAAAAAAAATTACTTTTAGCAAAGCACAAATGATTAGCATGGCTAATAAACTTCAAATCTTGAGTATAAGTACAGGTTTGTTCCAAAGCTGAATAATGTAAGAGCAGGCATAATAAAGGAATCCGCACGTCTTAGAAGTGGACACCACATATACTGACCGGCAACTACATGTACAGAGGAAATGTGAACTGTAAACTGGAACCCCCAATCGCACAGCACCGTGGCAGAAGCAAACACTAAGGGACAGTTAAGAGAAACGACGATGGCAGCTACACAATCTCAGTTAGTAAACATTGAACTGAATATGGTCTCTCTTAATCTGAGCACTTTTTTGCCAAAAAATTCTCATTAGACCAGGTAGACTCATTTGTAAAGCAAAACAGAAATACAGGAAAGTGTTTTTTCAAGGTGAAGAGATTTGCAGACCTGTGCAAATATCTTGCAGACATCAAAACCAGAAGAGAATTCAAATAAGCCATAGGTTCAGAAAACTAAAGTGTGTTGTAAGCAAACAATCATGCCAATAGGAAGTTAGGACCACTCTGGTAATCTGTAGTTGAAAGAGAATTTGACCCACCGAAGACGTCTTTAATCCTTTCTCTTGTTTCCATGTGTCACGGTCAAATATATATTGGTGAAAAAATTTGGAGGACAGTTAAAACCTGAAACCTATTAAGGAAATAGCAAGAGCATGAGTTCTACAATTGTAATTGCCTACCAAAGAAGCAACAATAAACCTGAAATCTGTGCAGGCTATAAATAATAGCCTCAATTTGTGTACTCATCATTATGTACCCTATCTTTGCAATCACAATTTTCTCTAAAATGCTACAAAAATCTGTAGATGATTTTGAATTAGGCCACTAATAAAATGGAAACAATAGCCGGAAAATAATCATTGCATCATTCTAAATCGACCATTGTAAGCACTGCTACACATGGAACCTCATGTTTTAGAACTTTTGAACTGGGACGCATGGAGTCAAGGTGCCATAGTGAACCAATCGAGATACCTGAACCCAAAACTGAATTCACATTCACAAAATTAAACTCAAAGGTTGTCAATTCAATCAAGGAAGCCCAAAATTGGACCCATGTAACTCCACTGTATGCATTGAGGCTTTTTTATATACATGACAGTAATTGGTATGTTGGCTAAGAACCAAACATCACCATCTCAATGGGACTGGTAGCGGTGTTCCTAAAATTCCTCAACAGCAACTGCAACAACTGCAAACCTAATGTCCCGACATGCAATGATGATTATTGCTTCACATAGTTAATGGCTATTGCTTCATATTTAAATGCAAGTCATAGCAGTACCATATATTCCCTTAAATCAAGAAAAAATCATGGCAGCACAGTAACAATAGGAAACCATATCATTGCATATGACCGAAAATGCAAAGTATATACCCAAAAGCATCACTTAATCATTGCATAATTCCATTGTCTCAGCGTGATACAAATCCATCATCCCACGCCCCAAAAAGCACTATAAAAACCACCAGAGAAGCGCTTATGATAACAGTTTTCTCTCAAACCTGTGATGAATTGAAGCGCATCGGGACGTACAGAACAAAATGGAATTCATAATAACAAGGTAGAGTGGTAGGAGGAAAGGAGGAGCTGTGCCAGATCCACGACGAAATCGAGGATGGTTCAAACAACCTAACCCTAACCCTAACACAAGGGGCTAATGGTGAGCGCCACGCGCGAGGGAGGCGCTGGAGAGGAGAGGACAAGACGGAGGAAGACAGTAGGGAGGGGCCGGGCCGCCGCCCACAAGGCAAGCCGACTTACGACATTGCCGCGCCATGCGCCAAAGACCGAAACTGTGGAGAGGGAGAGGGAGAGGGAGAGGGAGAGGGGAGAGGGGAGAGGAAGCGGTAGGGAGGGGCCGTACAAGACATCCCACGGGGCGTGGCCGCCATGGCCGCCGAGACGAGGGAGAGGAAGCGGGCGTGAGAGGAGGAGAGGCCGGTGTTTCTCTCTTTTTTTTTTTTTTGCAAGAAAGGGGAGGGGCGTATATATTTGGTGGTTATTAGAGTGACGTGGCGTGTTTGTAGCCAAGTGAAGGAGGTGGGCGGTTAAATGTAAAAGACCACTTAAATCCAAATTTTCGCTTCTTCGGTGTAGGAAGTCGGCAAATAGGCGAGGTAAAACGTAAAAAGGTAAAACTAAATTATCATTACGGGAGGGGCTTTAGTGGTCTAAGATGCGATTTTTGGATAAATGTAGGACCTTTTAAAAAAAAAAAACCAATCCAATCATATTTTTAGGGGCGTGGATAGGCTCTTTGGGCTCAAAAACTTTGCCCCATACGGTTTTTTAATTCATTTTAAACAAAGTCCTATTCACCTTTTTGGCTGCTGAACTAGAAAAAGTTTAACCCAAACAAGGGTTGCTCAAATTGCCCAGTGATTTGTGCAATGAGATAAGGATTGCTCAAATTGAGTGATTTTTTCAAATGATGTGTACCTTTCTTGTCAACCTCTTAAACATCGGTGTGTTTAGATCCCAAAATTTGGGTGCAAAATTCCTCAGAGAATGTTATATCGCATAATCGCGAAAGACGTTTCGCTTGTTAGTGGTAAATATTATCCTACCATGACGTAATTAGGCTCAAAAGAATCGCCTCGCAATATATATCTAAACTGTGCAATTAGTTTTTTTTTAATTACCTAAATTTTATAGTGGCCGCAAAAAACGTTTTTTTAGCCAAGCATTGAATGTTTCGATGTGATAGATGTGATGGGAATTTTAGGAACTTTTGGTTGATATGACTAGGAACTAAACACCCATGCAAGTTTGTTGGTGAAGGGCACAGGCCGCCGAGGACTAAGCACAGGTATAGTACAACCATAGATTCTTTTCAGAGCAAGGACGAACGAGAAGAACACAAAAGGCAACGAAGCACGAACCGTTTTCAGAACCAACTGATATTTTATTTCAAAATTCTTGTGTCGTCAAAGCTTTTACAGATTATGCAACATAGTTTCGTACATTCAAAACAAACAGATGACAAATATCTAGAGGCGCTTGCTGACAGCAGCTCAAGATCTCGTCCCTTGCAAGTTGCAGAACCATGGATTCACATTCCCAGCAATTCGTGCAGCAATTCTTAAAAAGTGCAGCATATATAAAAGGCAGAATATTCACAAATCTCAGACAAAAAAAAACATGCTTCCAGAGCAGATTGTCTAAGCTCAATGTTCTTCTACCTAAAAATACTTTCCACCATGATCATTATACATATATCTGATTAAGATCATAACATTAGCAACCCAGAGTCTACCACAAAGCAGAACACTAATGACACATCAAAGTGAATGTGCCTCATGCACACAACAGAATCAAATTCACTATGATAATAAACTAAGGGTCATGCACTACAACACAACAGAATCAAATTAACTATGATGATAAACTAAGTGGCCTATTTTATCAAACAACCTATGGGAAACGTAGTCAATTTCACCATAACAGACTAAGTGGCATCTTTTATCAGACATCCTATTGGAAACATAGCCAATTGTCATGCCACCCATAATAACAATGCAAGACACCATACACTGCTAGAATAGAACCTACAATAATAAGAATTAGGAGTTAGAACCTACAATAATAAGAATTAGGAGTCAAGACTGAAAGCATTGGGTACTGTGATTGAATCACAGTCCAACATTGCTGCATCAATCGCACATAATTAGCCATGACCATCCACCCATACTACATTGTTGCATCAATCCCACACAATTAGCCACATCAGAGAAATACCAAACATCTACACATAATACATTGCTGCATCAGTCCCACACAATTAGCAGTATCAATGAAATACCAGACATCTACCCATAAGAAATGCAGATATATAATAAAATCCAGATATATCAGTATCAACTACAAGGATCACAGCTTGCAAGATATAGAGCGACGATACATCAGAAATATTTGAAGAAATTTAACTCGCATTTGTTACCAAGTGCACAAAACCGGGGTCTCATAAATCATAAGACACTGTCTCACAACACATGATCCACGAAAAATTTAGAAGTTTTCTTTAGCACAGATAGGTGAAAACCAGATGCAAAAAGACCTATGCGGTGAGCAGGACGGCGCCTCCAGCAGCCTTGATCTTCTTCTCAGCGACCTTGAGATGAGCTTGGCCTTGACGACGATGGGTTTGGGCGGCAGCATCCCCTGCCGAGCACCTTGAAGTAGCCGAACTGCGTCACGTCCACGAGCGGGGCCTTGTCGGCGCCGGCCTCGGCGGCCTTGTCGGCGGGCACCATGGACCAGAGCCGCTCGACGTTGACCGAGGGGCAGTGGAACCTGTTGCGGAGCTTGTGGAAGTAGCGCATGCCGACCTTGCCGAAGTAGCCAGGGTGGTACTTGTCGAAGAGGATGCGGTGGTGGTGCATGCCACCGGCGTTACCGCGACCTCCCGGGTGCTTCCGGTGCTTGCCGATGCGGCCGTGCCCCGCAGACACGTGACCGCGCTTCTTCCGGTTCTTCTTCAGGCTCGTCGTCATCGCCGCCGCTCGCCGCCGCCGGGTGGTGTTGTTGGAAGGGGGAGGACTGGTGGCTGAAACCCTAGGAAAACGAAGATGTTATCTTTCTTATAAGGCGAGCGAGCGGCTTGGTCGCCGTCGGATGCGGGTGTGGGGGATCTAGAACCGTTGGATTAATGGGCCATGGAAGTTGCTTACTGCTAGGGTTTTGCTGTGGGCTGCAATTGGATTAATTTTGGGCTGAGCTTGTTTGATAGAGTATCGTGGGCCGACGTAAGAGTTGGCTGGTCTTTCCTGGCCTCTGCAGCTAGCGGAAGCGAAATTTCATCAGGCCTTCGTCTAATCGTCTTTCGAACTAGAACAGCCCAAAAAATCGAGCAGGAGTGTGGTACAACTACATCCGTACATGTCGGCATGAAATTTGAAATCTACCACAGATTTTGACCCAAAAAAATCGAAGCTTACGTCAGTACATGTGACCTGTGCCTTATTTGTTTAGATACGTGTCGACGAAGGGATACAAGTGGGCAAAGTGCAAATCAAGCTCTCCGTGCAATGCAACCGCACAAAATTTAATCGGTGCAACCTCCTTCGTGGTGGTTGCTCATCCGTGATACTCCTTTAACACTGGTTGTTGCTAGATGAGTGTTGTTGTCGATGTGCTTTCTGTTTTCTCGAATACGCAAAAGACTTGCACGCGTCTTTTGTATTTAAGAGAAGAGTTATTACCGCTATTTGCAAAGTTGATATCACATTACGTGTCACTCCCAAACCTTTCCTCCTAAGCGTTTGTGCTTTGCTAACTTACGATCAAATGTGTTCAAGGTTTAAGAGCCTTTTTAATTTGGTTGAGGCATCCGTTGGTTTGGTCGTGTGGTCATCATGTTTGCCTGTGTGATTCAAATTTGGCTTCGTGCTATAGATCAGTATTGTAATAGATGACGGGTCACGGTTGTAGGAAGGTTGACAATCTTTAGTCACGGTCTTGTTTTTGCTTGATTCCTCTTATAGTTTCTTTAGTTTTCGACTGCATTGCGGTAAGATCTCGCCTTCCAATTTGGTTTCTTTAGTTGATCGTTGTAAGATTCGTCGTCTCATCTCGCTGTGATTGCGCAGATCGCGCCTTCCAATTTGCGTAGTCTTGGTAATAAAGTTTGTTAGTGTTAGAATGCAAGTTCTCTGTTTCCCTCGATAATAAAAATACTAATTCACGTTTCGTTAAAAAAATCACGGATGACAAGGACGTGACATCTTCGGTCAACAGCCTTTTATCCCTGCGACGTCAGCAAAGGGTCAAGGTTTCTGCGTCTAGAGGCCCTATCTGGTCTCGGGGGATATATAACTTTACCATTATAACGGATGCCAACTCTCCAAATCTCACTCTACCTGGGTTGGCAATATATTTTTAGCATCGTTTCCGGCCATTCGATACATTTTTACCACTTTCGCTTCACGCGTGCGCCGAATCGATTCCTAATAATCATGCCCAGCTCACATCCGAAAGGATCAAGGGCGTGTGAAATGACCATTCCTCGCCTCGCCGACTCTCCTAACTCCTTCATTCCACTAACATGCGGCCATCCCACTGGCGCCGGTTTAGAGCCTTCTTCAACCTTCCAAAACCATCGGGCGCCGTGGTCGGGCGTGGCCTTACCGGTCAGGGTGGCCACCCCCTCACCGGAGGCGCCCCAAGCAGTAATCCGGTGGGTCGCCCCGATGTCGGTGGTCACCATAGGCAACCTCGGCCGACGCCGACCGTCTCGCGGATTCACAAATTGAATCAATCGTATCTTCCACCCTCCCCGTCGCATGCCTCGAGCTGAAAAAATGTGGCCATCCAATCGAATCGAATTGTTTTTCCTTTCCATCCACGCATGAGGAGTTGAAAATAAAATGTATGGCCGTCAATCCGTTGTCTGCGCCCATCATCCAATCCATGGTTGAGCAGCCTCACAAAACAGATCAGATCAGATGGGCCGGTCGATGAGTTGGCCAGACATCGCCACCGCCGCCGGCGGACAGCTGCCGCGAAAGAGGAAATGTGGCTGCCAATGCTCCACTGCGCCATCTCCAGGAGACGAAGAGGATGAGAATCCGATCCCTAATAATCATGCCCCCAGCGCTGCAAGCTGCTGCAACCACAGTTTGCGCCAAACCAATGGTCCAGCCCGCCGGAGGCCACGAGACCGACCGAGAACGATAGCAGGCCACGCCACACCCGGCGGCCATCTCCATCTGGCGGCCGGTCTCCTTCCAGAACCTTCCACTCTTCCATTCCAAAACCATCGAATCCGCGCCGTCCATCCCCAATCCGCGGGCCCAGAAAACCCGCAGGCGCCGCTCTTTCCCCTCCCCAAGCCACGCCGTCCTCCCCACGCCCCACCGCCATTCCGGTCCCACAAATCACGGCCCCGCATGTCAGCCGAATATTCCATAGCCAACCTCGCCTACCTGTGGCCGACCGTCTATAAAGAAAACCGACCGCACATTCGATCGCCTCGCCCAAAGCTCACCTCACCTCATCGCATCGCATCCCATCCCATCCCAATTTCCACCACCACCGATCTCGTCGCCCGCCCGCCGATTCGATCCGTTTCTTCCAACCCAAGGTGAGTCGCCGCCGGATCCGTCGCCGTCTGCGTCTGGTCTCCGTAAGCTCTCCTCCTCCTCGTCGTTGTCTGAGTTCGACTGACCCCCCTCCCCGCCTCCCGCGGCGTCCGTCGGGTCTGGTGGTGGTGGTGCGTGCGTGTTTGCAGGGGAGAGTGAGATGGCGACCAAGAGGAGCGTGGGCACCCTCGGCGAGGCGGATCTGAAGGGGAAGAAGGTGTTCGTGCGCGCCGACCTCAACGTCCCGCTCGACGACGCCCAGAAGATCACCGATGACACCCGCATCCGAGCCTCCGTACCCACCATCAAGTACCTCCAAGAGAAGGGCGCCAAGGTCATCCTCGCCAGTCACCTGGTGAGTCTGTCCGTCTGAACCCCCACAACTCCACGCCCGCTCGCGTGTCATCTAGTCCGTCCGTCCGTACTGCTAGTCTTCTTCAGGATTGGATTGATTTTGCGACTGGACTGTGCTAGGACTTTCGAGTCAGTTTGAATCTAAATCGTTGGTATGAATGACTCAATGCTGTTGTGCCAATGATATGGATGTGCTGGTGATTAGCCTAGCAGCTCTGTTTAGATGCGGATGTGCCATGATTCTGTACCAAAGGCGACCCGGTTTTAGCTTTAGATCTGTAGTTTATATTGTTTACAGATATAGTACTGGTTTGTCACAAAAAAAAGATATAGTACTGGTTTGCACTGCTGCATCTCTTGTCTAATTAACCGGTTGACTGTAGTTCATTTACTGCTAGAAAGCTCTTAGCTGTTGAAGCTCAGTGGGATGAATGTGCATGCAAACCATGACAACCTTTTGCTAGATTATTTCTTAGTGACATTCTGTGATTCTGTGCCCTGGTCATTATTCTTGCTTGTGACCTTGCCAACAGTGGACAGTCCAGCCCAACAGTTCCACTAATAGTATGCCATGTATATTAAAGAATCACCATGATTCAACATGGATTCAGGCGCCATCAGAATGATTACCCATCAGCATGCATGATTCAACATCAAGTTTGCCTGTATATATTTATGAATTAATAAGATGGAGAGTTGACCTTCATAGGGTTGTACGTTATTGTTGTACATTATAAAAATAACTAGAGTTTTTGGTGCTGGTGAAGTACATGGGGGTATTTGTCTTCGCTATTGCTTTCAGCTGACCAATGAAGGTTATTTTTTCTATGGTTGATGGCTGAATGCGAGTTTAAGACAAAATGTTCCCTTTGGCTTCTATGTAAAGTTATTATATTATATTAGTTGGGATAAACCTGTCTACAATGACATTCAATTCGGGCTATCATTATTTATCATTCCCTAATTCAATCTTGCCCTCTGTTGCAACTAGCATTTCATTTTGTTTGACAGTATGATCTACACATTTTTCTTTGTTTGCTTAACCTGTATGTGTTTTGTGAATCAATCTTTGTGGTTATTATCTGTAACACATCAACCTTTTTTGGATACGAATGTAGCAACACTAACTAATTCTGCCTTTTTTTCTTTTTGTAATAACGTAATTTCTTGATGCCATTTCCAGGGTCGTCCAAAAGGTGTCACCCCAAAGTACAGCTTGAAGCCTCTTGTTCCACGCTTGTCTGAGCTCCTTGGAATTGAAGTATGCGATTTGACATTAACTCATTTTGATATCTGCTATGTTTCAGTTATTCTAAGTGCTAGAATATGTGCATAAATAGGTTGTGATGGCCAATGATTGCATTGGTGAGGAAGTTGAGAAATTGGCTGCTGCTTTGCCAGAAGGTGGGGTTCTGCTCCTAGAGAATGTTAGATTCTACAAGGAGGAAGAGAAGAACGAGCCTGAGTTTGCTAAGAAGCTAGCATCTGTTGCTGACCTTTATGTCAATGATGCTTTTGGCACGGCACACAGAGCTCATGCTTCAACTGAAGGAGTTAC
Organism: Hyparrhenia diplandra; assembly: GCA_015847255.1. Classification (NCBI taxonomy): domain Eukaryota; kingdom Viridiplantae; phylum Streptophyta; class Magnoliopsida; order Poales; family Poaceae; genus Hyparrhenia; species Hyparrhenia diplandra. The sequence continues at coordinate 9,613 of JADLZK010013043.1, forward strand.
CAAATATTTGAAGCCTGCTGTTGCTGGCTTCCTCATGCAGAAGGTAATAAAATGTTACCCCTTCTCATGATCATTTAATTATATTTAGGTCCTGTTGAGTAGGATGGGGTAAAATGACTGTATATTTTATCTATCATTGTCTACTCCATGCATTCCTTTGTAGTTTCAATTTGTTCAATTTAACCAATCATCTATATGTAGTTCCAAAGGGGTAAAAAAAATCTTAGGGTTAAATGGATACTTATCTATCATTGTTTATTCCATGCATTCCTTTGTAGTTTCAGTCTGTTCAATTTAACCAATCATCTATATGTAGTTCCAAAGGTAAAAAAAAAAATCTTAGGATTAAATGGAAACTCTCTATTTATAACGGGTTATATGTTATACCTGTCAAAAGAGACCAATAAATCTTATTAAGAATTCAGTTTTTCAGAAAGGAAAAAAAAAAGGGAAAGGTTTGACAAATGACTTCAATTATCCCAGGAACTTGACTATCTTGTTGGAGCGGTTGCCAACCCAAAGAAGCCTTTTGCCGCCATTGTTGGTGGATCCAAGGTCTCAACTAAGATTGGGGTCATAGAGTCTCTGCTGGCCAAGGTTGATATCCTCATCCTTGGTGGTGGTATGACCTACACATTTTACAAGGCACAGGGATATTCTGTTGGAAAATCTCTTGTGGAAGAAGATAAACTTGACCTTGCAACATCCCTTATGGAGAAGGCGAAGGCAAAGGGGGTTTCTCTTTTGCTTCCCACTGATGTTGTAGCAGCGGACAAGTTTGCACCTGATGCTGAGACCAAGGTAAACACCTCAGATGGTACTTTAGAATTCTCTCTTATTTTTGATATAAATTGTGAAAGCTATTCAGTACTAATTTTACTTATGATAGTAGTTTCGTAGTGCAGCACTGGAAACAAATTTGTCATGCTATCTTGATGCTTACTCGAATGACTTTTGCAGATTGTTCCTGCCACTGCTATTCGGATGATTGGATGGGTCTTGATGTTGGCCCTGATGCCACTAAAACATTCAATGAAGCATTGGACACCACCCAGACTGTTATTTGGAACGGTCCCTTGGGAGTGTTTGAGTTTGAGAAGTTTGCAGCTGGCACTGAGGTTAATATAATAAATATTGCATTCAATCAATCAATCTGTGCTTGTCATGTCCATTTTTTTATTTCTTAGTTTTGATACCTAATACAATTGTGTTTCTTCAGGCGATTGCCAAGAAGCTGGCTGAGCTTACAACCACAAAGGGTGTCACTAGCATCATCGGCGGTGGTGACTCTGTTGCTGCTGTTGAGAAGGCTGGGTTGGCTGACAAGATGAGCCACATTTCGACCGGTGGTGGTGCAAGCTTGGAGCTCTTGGAAGGCAAGCCTCTACCAGGTGTACTTGCCCTCGATGACGCCTAAGCTACTCGGTTCTGCCAGCTTGTGTGTCATTTTGTTTCAGACCTTGGTGTAACACTGCAAAGTTATGGCTTATATGGACTTGGGATAGGCTTTGCTGTCGAGTTTTGGTAGATGAGTCGTGAATAAGCTTTTACTTCCTCGCTGCTGTGAGTGAAGTGACTTGAATTCGGAAATTTGGAACTAACAAACTCCCATGGATTTGTATGATATGTTTTGCTCGACACTTGGCATCTCTTCACTGTGATACCTGATATGTTTTGTTCTGACAGTTTGCATCCCTGTGTTGCCGTTGCTATTCATTCCTGCTACCTGTACCTTCAGATGAATTGGCATTGGGCAATAACGTGTTATAACTTAGTTAGTTAAATTAGTTAAGTGGTCTTCTTTCGGTGTTCTTATGGAGTGGTAACTAATGGTAGCCCTTGCACATAAAAACTTGTTGGCGCACTATTTTATCCATTAGTTCATTATAACTACAATTTGGCTGCTTTCCCATTTTCATTTGGACAGTGCATATAGTCTTGAGGCGCACTATTTTATTCAGTAGTTCATTATGACTATAATTTGGCTGCTTTCCTATTTCCATTTGGACAGTGCATGTAGTCTTGAGCTTTAGGGTGTGTTTGGTAGGGATTTGGATTTGTTTTAGATCTGGATTTTCTCAAGAAACTCCTCAACCAGAACAATTTTGTGGAACGGTTTGGTCAGCCAGAACTTTGAACGGTGTGGTACAGGAGAAACTAGGTTTTGTTAGTTAGAACTTGAATCAGGAACGAGAAATTAGTTTTTTTTTTAAAAAAATTATTTACTAGTATACTGTGTGGCTAGCGCGCTGTATTCTTAGTATTTGAGTTAGGTGAAACCAGGTAACTAGAGAAACCAAATTTTAGGTGTTTCTTTGGATTAGTAAAGAACGAACCAGGACAAAAACGAGAATTACCGTATAGTAGCGATCATAGTGATTCTACTTAGAATCTGAGATGTTTCTCTCTACTGAGCACACCTTAGAGCCATGCTTCACTACCATGGTATACATTGCCATCACTTTGAATGATAGTAAATTCGACATGTATGTCACAAAGCTGTCGTCACCATGCATTATATTCCCGGTATAATTCATCCTCCATCCATGATTCCATGCCCTCTTTTCAATTATATATATATATTTTTTCCATGAAAAGAGATGCTACTGGACGTAATTTTCTGAACCACTAGTTACTGTCCCATCAAAATCGAACTTCATCACCATCTTATTATATTTCAGTCAACTTAGGTTCTTGTCCTTTGCATGACGCCACATTCCAAACAGCTGGAGCTGCCCAACTGGTAAAACAAATGAGGACATATTCTGAATAATTAATTAGTCATATAAATAAATCACAATTGGAGCTAAAAAAATGAAAAGCATGATGGTTTGTTTAATCTTCTCCTTCTCCTCTCAATTTTTTTTTTGTTGTTTTTTTTGGTCAATTCGACATGTCCAAATTCTCTGCATGATCAACACGAACGACGACGACATACGACTTTGTCATGGGAAGAAGCTTTCCGAATTCCGACGGGGTTTTCCATGGAAATATTGAGAGCGAAAAGGGCGCCTAAAGGAGTAGCATGATGTGTGTCGCTGTCAAGCACAAACACGAGAATCTTGTAAAATGTTTTCGCCAGTGAATGAAGTCTGAGTTGCTTGGACTTTTGGGGGCAAGGAATCTAATTGAGCATCAGGGTGAACATGAATATTTGGCTAAGCGCTAGTATGTACATCTCATCCTAGTTTTTACATTCAGCATAGAGCATACTGTTCACATGCTATGGATTCATGTGTACCTCTTAATATTTAATTTTTTTGATTGTAAAAAGCCCCTTGACAATATGTCATATGACCATCATGTATAGTTGATGACCATCATGTATAATTGATTGGGGTTCAGGTTGTTGGATACTCCGGGTTACCATTCATGTTGGTTTGTATTCGTAAAAACTCTTTCTACTTAAAAAAAATGCTCTCTCGTGATCTTGAAAAAAAATAGTTGATTGGGGTCAGTCTCTCTCTCTTTTTGCGACAATTGGGTCAGTACTCGTGCACAAAAAGTTGTAAGATTTTGTCAGTGCTGAGATCATATGAATTGCAGGCTCTATTGTACTGTTGTGAGTAATTTACATTGACTCCAAGTAATAGACACTGCCAAAATGGTGTTCTTTCTGCACTGCCAAACTAATTATTGTAATTTTTAAACGTTATTAGATGGCATGCTAAATCATGAATTTAATCTGGAACTATCGTTAGTATTTGGGATGAACATATGAACAACACTGAAGAATGTTTAATGAACAGTACAGCACTCAAGAATGTGTAATGAACAGCAGTACAACACTCAAGAATGTGTAATGAACAGCAATGGATTCTAGAAAACAGACGAACAACACTGAATTCTGGAGGAGAAGAAATGAACAGCACTGCAGCCAGGCCTAGCTGCAAGCTGCCTGTGCAATCAGTGTAAACTGGATGTAAAACTGAAGAAGATTAACTGATGTAATGTTTAGAAAAAAGCTAGAAACAATTGATTGAGCTCTGCGCAAGGTACGTTCAGCGTCCTCGAGAAAAGTTCTGCACTACACAGAACAAAAAAAACGTCTGCAAAGCAAACTCTAGCATAGCAGTGTTACAATGAAACATTCAATTGAAAGACAAATGAAATTCCATTATAGAAGAACACGATCTACTGAACAAACAGAATCAATGGATAAGCAAGAAGAGATTTGCAAGTCTGCCAACCTTTCATTCATGGTCATTGGGGATGATCTGGTCATCTGGAACAAGAATCGATGCCGCCCAAAAAAAAAAAAATTAGTACAATGTTCATTGGGAGTTAATTTGAAGAAAGAACGAAGTACCAACAATTGCTTTGAATTTCGGGCAAAAAACACTCCAAAAACTTCAGTGCAAGACAAGAACATTTTTTTTGTCGAGAAAGAGAAGAACATTTGTGTGAGACACTCCAAGAACTTCTGCCCAAGACCCCAAACAAATGCTAATAAGTAATAATATACATAAGCTGTTCCAATAAAAGATGGCATCATGAAACCAGTTGATAAAAGAGAGGGAAAATATCCCCATATGAGACTGCTGTGACAAGACCTGCAAGATAGGAAAAAGGAAATTATTGTGTCAACAATAAGAGATTCTTTGGGATCACAAGAACTAGACCGCTAGACGACGACAGACGCTCTTCTCAACCTTTTTCACTCAGATGGTGATCATTTGGTGGTGGTGAGAGAGTGAAGGTGCCACATGATCTGATGATGGAGAGCCAGCTAACAAGCTCGCTCCATTCATATATACGTGGCCATCGCCTTGATAGGTAGCAGGAAAAATGAACCTTACTGCAGGGCAACACCAGAAACCCTCTAACTGGAACCCACACCCATTCCCGGCACCGATCAAACCATCGACAGCGTGGTGAATATAAAATCCATGCATCCACATGTGAATTCCTCGTGCATCGATCTATAATTGGTGAAACCCCATTGACGAAATTGCACTATAGCTACCAACCCAACGCATAGCTAGAGGTTTCAATCCGGTGGTCAGATCATGCTGGCAGCTTCAATCTCTCACACCATCAAACACATGTATGTATGGCAACGGCCGGCCGGCATGTGTTCCAGGCTTGGAGCTTGTTGCAAAGCAACCGGGGAGAGTGGAAGAGACATGCTAACCTAGTACAGGAACTGAGAATGAAAAGAAGAGAGATGGCATGTGAGGGGGTTTATAGAGGTATGTGTTATGGTGGTGTCATGGAGACATGATGTGGGTGCAACCGTGCAAGCAAGCAGAGCATAATATGATGGATGGACTGTTGGTCATGGTCTCTCTCTTTCTCTCTTCTCTTGTGGTTCTCACTCACCGCACCCATTGGTGAATCATGGAGCTGCCGTTTTGCCGTCGCCGCTAGCTGCAAGCCTGAACGCATATGCGTCTGTGTGTCTTATTATAGGGCAGAGTGTCCTTGCTTTCTCAGTCTGACGTGGCAGACAATCGCAGACTAGTCCATCGACGGTGCTATGGCGTCAAAGCTGTATGTGCCTGTGTAGGTAAATGGTGTTTTTTTTTTTTCAAGCTTTTCGACTTTTTTTTTTTTTTTTTTTTCAAGCTTTTCGACGAACTTGATTCTTGTTGGCACCCTGAAGACGTTGCCCGGCCCCCTATGGTCCTCGTAACATGTACTCCCTCCATCCAAAAAAAAATGCGATTCTAATTTTTGGAGAAGTCAACAATTTAAATTTTGACTAAATTTATACTAAAAAACACTACTCCCTCCCTCGCCCCTAAAAAGAGTGTCGTTTTAGGTTTCATTGACTTGTTGTTTGACCATCCGTCTTATTCAAAATATTTATATAAATAATATTGTTTTTGTTATGACTAATTTGATCACTAGAGATACTTTAACAATGATTTATTTATTTATAATTTGCATAAATTTTTTTGAATAAGACGAACGGTCAAACACAATATCTCGAAAAACCTAAAACGATACTTTTTTTGGGACGGAGGGAGTACCATTTATGATACACTCCATCCATTCCAAATTGTAAGTCACTTTGACTTTTTTAGTGCATCCCTTTTTACTATGTATCTAGATATATAATACGTATAGATACATAGCAAAATGAATGAACCAAACAAGTCAAAGCGGCTTACAATTTAGAACGGAGGGAGTAATATCATTTACTATAAACTTGGTCAAGCTTGTCGAGCTTGATTTGAACACATCCCACATTCTTTTGTGGACAGAGGCAGTGAAAACACAACAAAGAAAAATTAGGTATAGTATATACGTATGAATTGGACAAAGAAAATGAGGAAAAGAAATTACAAGAAAGCCTCTTCATAACCATTATGTTTGGGATTGCTCTACTCCACGGTTCTCAATGCCAAACAAATTCAGCTCTCTCCACACACTCTAGTAAAAAAAAGTGGTACTCCACAAACTGTAAGTTTTTTTTAAAGCTGCCCTACGATGGAATCTGTGGAGCAATCTCAAACGTACCCACAATATGTACTCTACTCCAATAGTGAGGTGATTTGAGTGAGCTTCATCACTTTTGGCGTGACACTAACAGCGATACCCAAAACGCTCGACAAGTCGACAAGCTTGCACAGAGCTGGCAGCAGAGCTCGACAGCGTTTTGCATTGCAACACCGCATTAGCAGCCGACCAATCAGGACGCGTTCTTCTATTATAATGACAGGAGCTAGTAGGAAAGAGACGGGGCACTCAAGAGTCAAGACTAAGCCTATGCCTCGGCGATTGTTTACGCAAGGTTTCTTCGCCCATATGAAAAGACTGATGAAGTAAACCTGTCATCACACATGCAAACATAATTAATTTTTTTTTTTAAAGATCCGGGAACGAATTGTTTCGGCTTTGGATTAATAAGTAGAAGAGAATTGACCTAGTTTATGAGGGAAACCGGGCCCAAAAACCAACGCGATACAACAGAGAGAACGACAACCCAAGAAAAAAGAAGTCTGGAGCACCCAAGGCCAAGGGGGTCATCGTTGCCCAGTACAAGCCTAAAGCAAGCGCAGCTTTGACTTCCGGCCATGGCCTCACTCACAAATCCTAGCCCACGCCGGATACCACGGCGACGCCGGGGAAGGTGACGGCGTTCAAAGCGCCGCCGTCGCTCGTCCACGCGGACCGGGTTCTCACCCGTGGAAGAGCTAGGGATGCGACGCCCCCAACGGGGAGAACGGCGCCCGCAGGCGTCGCCGTCGCCAGGCTTTCGCCCCAAGATTCCCCAGCTCAGACGTCGGCCGAGATTCCAGACCAAGCTTGACACCACCGTCGTCGTTGCCAGTCGTCCTGCAGGAACCTCGCCAAAGGGGCATCGGCACGCTGGCCGCACCGCAGCCGCAGAGCTGCGCCAGCCACCCCCATTGGCAAGGCGACAAACCGAAGAACCAACACTCGCTCCGCCGCACGCGCGTCCACCTGCCGCGCACCAACACCGATGCCTTCATCTTGACCGCAGGCACCGCGAGCAACGTCGCAGCAGCCATGGCTACCGCTGCAGCCAAGGCCATCAGAGGAGGGATGACATAAAGAGGAGCCGGCCCTCAACGCCGCGACGAGCCCGAGCCACACGGGCGACGCCACCGGCCACCGCCGCATCGCCGGACACCACCGCGCCCACCGCAAAGACCGAAGGCAGACCGCCCCCCGGACACCCGTCATCCGGGCGTCGGCCCATGGACCTCGCCATCCACAAGGAGGAGCTTGCACGACGAAGATGGTCACTCGTTGGCGTTGGGCGCCGCCCCAAGCCCAAGGAGGCCCGCACCGCGCCGCCCCAAGCCCAAGGAGGCCAGGCCAGGTCGTGCGGGCACAGGTCGGGGACCTCCGGTCAGCCGCGCCGCCCCTCCATGCCGGCCACCGGCGCCGCCCCTCGACCCGGCGCGCCGGATCTAGCCGCCGGGGCCCGGATCCGCCGCCCGGTCGCGTGAGGCGGATCGGCGCGGCGTCGTCGAGGAATGGGTGTCGGGGGGGGGTGAAGAAACCGCCGCCGCCATTGTCACTCCCGGCGCCGGCCTGGGCTGCTGCCCCACCGCGCGCAGCCTCGGCCGGGCGACCTCGCCTGTGCCCACTCCGCGACGGGCGAGGCGGCGCCCACGCCGGCCTGCGGCACCACCCCGCTACAAAGACCGTAGGAAGGAAGCGCCCCGCCGCCGCCATCCCGGCCGGCGCGCGGCATTTGCCGGCAGCCTAGCTCCGGCAGCGGCGAGGGCGGGGAAGGGGAGCGGAGGGAGGCGGGTGCGGCGGCTAGGGTTCCGCCCGGCCGCCCTAGTGGAGGGCGACGCGAGCGGCTACTTTCTGTGTAGGAGTCCTCGCAAACATAATTAAGTTATACTGGTAACTGCTGCTAGCTAGTTAATTCATCACACCATGCATGCATAAAGCTCTTGCCAACAACGATATAACTCTACTAGCTTCAATTCTAAAACAGTTCTAGTTACACCTTTCTTTGATGGATCAGTTTGGTAAAACAACTTCTCCTAATAATTGATAAAATGTATGAAATATCTATAATATATCTTTTATTTGTTCCTCCCTAAATTTATCTCCTTCCTCTTTCACCTATCTTATCCCCTTCTCCTGCCACTCTCCCTCCCTCCTTGCACCTCCCCGTACATTCGCCTCCGCCTCTGCCATCGTGTGCCTCTCCGCACCTCTCGCCTCCGCCAGCTTTGTGCTTCCCTCAGAAACTCCGGTCTCGTATCTAGTTAGGTCGTCGTTACTCTATTGTGTTTGCATGGGTGGGATTCACCTTTGTAGTGGTTTACGTCACGCTGGCTTTCCTTATACATAAATTTGCTCTCAAGTGTTATCAATGAAAGCCAGTAATACGGATCTTTCGAAAAAAAAACCTTATTTGCGCCTCCCCTGTGCATCCCCCTTCTCTCTCCACGCCTCCCTAGTCACACCCTTCGCACCTCCCTGCCTCACGCTTGTAGCTTGCATTGTGCATTGCTGCATTCGCCTTGCGCATAGATGGTCGTATTCATGCATATGCACAAGAGGAGGGTCCACATATGCACTTACTACAGAGTTGGATGAAGCTACATTTTTCGGCTCCTGTGGTAAAGTTGAGTTGTAGAAAGCGTGTTTTCAGACTAAGTAGTATGTTGGACACCTTTTGGTAAGTAGAGTTGTGAAACCGCTAGGGATACCGAATGGTCTATATGATTCAAGATACCACTTCGTCTGAAAACACGCAAGTGCCGTTTTGCTGCAATGTTAACAACAGATAAGATCGGGAAGGGGAACCGCAGTGTCATGCCGTGTACGAAAAGCTCTGAGTCAAATTCCGGTCGTCACTAAATCATCTGCAACGCGGCGTATACCAAACAGCAGTGGCGTAGCTACATTGGGGCGAGCCGAGGCAACTGCCCCAGCTAAAGTTGCCGTAAGACCTTATTTTTTTTATAGGTTTATCTGTTTCTTATTTTTATTTTTGCATTTTACCATGTATTTGTGCAAGAACTATCAATTTATTTTTCAAATTTGAGGTAATATCTCAACGGATGCATTAAAATTGTGTGATTACAAAGTATGGATGCATTAATACGATGTGAATTACAATGTTCTTGATTTTGGTTTAGTCGGTCATTAGAAATTCGCCCAGCTAGTTTTTTTCTCTGTCTACGCCACTGCCAAACAGGCAAATAGCAGAGCCCAGTAGTGTACGTCATCACTATTGGGATGGCATGCATGATATTGCCTGGTGGTCGTGCATCCTGGCAAAGTTGACTACAGTACGTGCACGTGTACGTACGCACGTACGTGTACGTGTACGTGATGCATGCATATTGGGCAAAGGGATTGAAAGCCAGCGTACGTCAGACATGCATGCATGACGAAGAAAACACTGCTACCTGCTACTCTGCCTGCTAGTAGCTACTAGTAGTAGTGACTGGACAAGAACAAAATGCCATGAATTTTTTTTGCTTACGATTCACGATCACATCCGTCGGCCGGCAACATGTACTCCCTCCGTCCCAAAATAAATGGAAACATCTACCGCAATTATATATTAAAATAGGATTAATATTTATATTACATAATTAGTATCATTGGAAAGATCTTTTGATCTAGTTTTTTAACAAATTTATTTGGAGATTTAAATCTTCTACGTATTTTTTTATAAATCGAGTCAAACTTTTTGATTAAAAACCCAAAACGTCGTTTATTTTGGGACGGAGGGAGTATGGAGTACGAAATATAGGTAAAAAATTAAAATAATTACCAGTTTAGATGTACACAAGATGATTCTTTTGAGCCTAGTTACGCTATGGTAGGATAATATTTACCACTAACAAACGAAACGTCTTCTGATTAATGCGATGTGACATGTCACATCCATCCAAAATTTTGCACCAACTTTGGTGATCTAAACACACCCGATGTATGCATGCATGTACGACTCTGGCTACGTGCAGTCGTCCATTAGGTAGTGTACTTCATGCTCGTATACTGCTGTGGGTATCATAAATATTAGTCTCTCCTTATGTATTTGGTTAAATTTAAGGGTTGTTTGGTTTAAAAAGTTAGTCCCAAGGATTTTTAAAAAAGTCCCTCCAAAAGGTAATTTTAGAGACTAATAGAAAAAAAAAGTCCCTTTCTGTTTGGTTCTAGGGACTTTTTTTTTAAGGATCTGTTTGTTTCCGTGGCCACCGGTCGCGCGTTGCCCAAAATCGAGATGGAGACAAGCCGCGATTTCGTCGCTTCACGGATAAGCGGCGTTCCAATTCATTTGTCTGCGTTTTGTGGCCGCGGCGTTCAACAAACGTGCATCCACCCTGCGGCGTTCAACGGGATTATCCGCGTTGGGCCACGACAAATGTAGGATGAGCGGAAACAAACATGGCCTTAGTTCCATGACTAAAAAGTCCCTGAACCAAACAAGGCCTTACGATCGTTCGACTCTTCAAAAACGATATAGAAATTTATTGGGATGAAAGGAGTATATCTACGATGAGCCCGTATGTACATGCCATGAATTTGCTTCTTGCCTTTCTTAGTTGAACAATTGCTTCCTCAGCAAGTACAACCGTTTAGCACAGCCGTTTAAGCCAGGGCCGTCTGTTGAGTGTTCCCTTTAGCGGACCACGACACCTCACCACGGTTGGCAAGGAGTTGTAATTATGACTTTTCCACTTCACTTAACGCAGAATGTGCTCGCACGAGCACGTACACTATTGGAAAAAAAAATGAGCCCGTATGTACATGCCGTAGATAAATCGCAGAGAAGGGTACCATTGGATGAGTCACGCCAAGAGATCAAAGATGAGATGGACGGGGAATCGGGAACGAGAACCAAAGCTCTGCTCGTGGCGCGTGTCTGATCCTGAGCCTGAGTCTCGTCTGCTGAGCCTCCATTCGTCGTCCGCCCTGGCAAATTTGATGCCACCTGCATCAAAGCCATCGTCAGGCTGCAAGACGACATGCCGACATGTCTCATTCTGGTGTACAGTAGTACCATGAATTGCACTGTGTCTGTGTGTTGTTGAACCCTGATTGATGGGTCGTACGTACGTGGCCTGGGCTGACGCCTGACGCTGTACTATTTTTATTTGTCCTGCTTTCGGTGGAATGCCGCGGATAGAGACAAACCGGATCGAACCAGATACATCTGTTTTTGAAACTGCTTAAGAAATCTCCCATACAAGAATCAGGAATGTTGGACAATCTAGATTTTACTAAGGCTAGGGGCGAAAATAGTCTGGAGAAATCATGTACCATTCCGTTCTGGTTTCTACAATTTAATCCGCTATTGATATGGTCATTCCACGTGTTTTCAATCTTTCTGTCTTTAGTAAATGTGAAAACTAGACGAAATGATATAGCTTCTTCTTTGTTAGGATTAATTAGTATTAATAATTAGTGATCAATTAAGGATAAATACCGCGGTAACTACTTAGGTAGTAGGCAAGATACCTGTTCGGCATTGGCAACCGTTTGTAGGCTTTGAATATATGTAATTACTGTACACAATCATTAACGGTAATCATTCAGTCATCATTCGACAAACACATCTTCCCTTAAAACGTTATCACGCACGTTGGCTCTGCCATCGCTGAAGCCGTAGGCAGAGGAAAGGAGGGAGTTCGCCGGAGTGAGTTCGTTGGAGTCTCACCGGAATCGCCGTTCTTCAACCCAAGGTAGAAGACGATTCCTTCTGTTCGTTCCATGAACGCGATGGTGGACACCATCACCGACGCCGTTGAGTCGGCCATTGCCCACAACCTAAAAATAAAACCACCCATACAAGAACTAGGAATGTTTGACAAATCTAGATTTACTAAGGCTAGGCGCAAAAATAGTCGGGATAAATCATGTACCATTTCGTTCTGGTTTCTACAATTTAACCCACTCGAATTCGTATTGATCGTTGTTGACCCTCACCTAGTCACATTTGTCCACTCATCAACTAACTATCACCGCCTCATACCTTGTCTCATGCAATGCCACATATGATTTTTGATGATGTGGAGGAAAGAGAGAGCGAAAAGAGAATGAGGTCATTTGCTTCACGAAACAACCATCTCATGAGCTAAAATTTAGTAGTTTATGAGACAACTATTATATCATTTGTATGAGTTGTTGTTGTCATGCACCTCATGATTCTATTTTTTTTCACTGCCTATAAAATTAGGGAATTATAAGTTATTACGAGACAACTTAAAAGGACAACCAAATGACCAATATATGTACAAAGTCTATTAAGTCGTTTTAAATTACCCGTCACAATACAAGACTAGTTACGTGACAACACTAATGTACCTGCCCTTAAGAAAATGTAGTTATTTATTAGAAGCGCTGGTCGTCACTACCTAAGGAATCCATGTCAATATCACGTGTAAAAAAAAAAACATTCATGTGTTTGAGAACGTTTACGGGGATAAGACCTTGCATTTTGTAACTTGGTCGTTCTAAATCTCTTTTAACACACACTCCCTTCATCCATGAGCTTTTTTCATAAACTATCTTAAATCAATTTTTAAATTCAATTTATTTAAAACAAAGTCAAGACTATAATGATTTATTTAAAACAACATCAAATTAATATTATTAGATATACAGAGTACATCATAAATATATTTTCATAATATGCTCACATGATGTCATGTATACTTGCTTTTTCTATGAATTTGCTCAAACATAAAAATGACTTAAACAAGAATTATTTTATTTGGAGATAAAGGAAGCATGTACAATCAAAGATATGAAATCATACATTTTTTGTCCTCTTCCTTCTAGATAATATTTTACTTTAATTTTGTTCTAGTAAACTTTCTCTCTCATTTTTACCGAGTTAAGAAATATATGACGTCAAATGCGATTTATTACATTATTTATGAATTATTTTTTTAAAATTTATAAGTGTTTATATATATATATTTTAAAAATCTTATCAAACTTAGAGAAGTTTAACTTGTACACATGTAAATTTTAGTCTGCGACACTTGTAATAGTCGGTAAATATAAATTGTATCAAGGTTTGTTTTAATAGACATTTTTAAGCTTAGAGTGTAATATTATAAAATATTTTTTTCATTCTAATTTATTAGTCCACGTTTTGGTTTCTTCTGAATATAGCGTGTATCTACATATACTAGTATATTGCCCGTGCTAACGCTACGGTAATATTTATAAAAAAATAATTCTTAAACTAAAACAAGTCATCTATATGTGTACCTCAATATATAGATGTATAAGCTAAAAAAAACAGTAACAATATCAAAGTTACATGTACTTCTATATATGACTGCAAGATAGAAGGCACGTATGATCGTACACGCTTCTCTTACTGTCTTGTCTCCCAGTGGTCCCTTGAATAACTAATGATGCCTTCCTCCCTGGATGTCCCTCTTGAACATCTATTCCCATTTTTTAGATTGTTCTCTTCTCGATCCTCTCACTTAATAATTAAGGGAACATCTTGTTTTTTTGATCCTGTCACAGTCTCACTTCATAAGCAAGGAAACTTCCACAAAAGTCATTGCACAGTTTACCACTAATATGGTTCATGGAAAGATACTTGAGCAAAGTAGCAAATATAGTTTACTAATATACAGTGGACAATACTTCATTAAGCCAAACAAAAGTAATCAATGCACAATCCTCTTGGACTGAATCTAGAGGCACCAAAGATGGCCTATATATCGAGCACTGACAAAAGCAAATTACTACGCATAAAAAATATTTATGCTGCGTTAGTACTTAACCCATGCCAAAATAAAGTGAAACCTGGTGGAGGTGTTTTAGTTTGTCAACTACAATTGCAAATCTTCTTAAATCAACATTCTTTTTTTTTTTAAGAATTACACAAGACAACGCAGACACTCACAACACTGCAGATAAAACTTCCACGTAGACACTCACAACACTGCAGATAAAACTTCCTGCCATGATCAGAAAAACATAAGCGATGTTCACCTTGGCAAACTAAATGTCACTCTTTGGATATATGCAATAAACATGAGTGCACCAAAACATTCAAATTATACTTGAAAAAGGATAGCAAGACTAGTGATGCGCGA
>JADLZK010013044.1:0-300370 GCA_015847255.1 Hyparrhenia diplandra
TGAAGATGAAGATGGCGCCAATCCTATTGTTGTGCCCTAGCGATCGTAGGTTGCACAACTTAGCATCCTATCTCGATCACGTGAATGTTTGTGGACAACATCTTGTTTGGAACTATGAGATTTGGACTAACCTTAATGCTTATCGATCATTCCTCATGTTTTCTCTTCTTCAAGCGATTCATCATCATGCGTAATTAGTGTCGGTATAGATATTTGGTGACTAGAGTGTCCATGTGTCATGTATTTATGTGAACTTCTAGGCTGTGAGAAGTCAATTTTGTGTATTGTGTATTCTTAGTATCACCAAAAGCTATAGAATCTTTGTAGAGGGTTCACATGAAATATGATAGCCAATCTCCTCGATTCTATTCTAAAGACATTTTATCGTTTTACGGATACATATCTACGTATATATAAGTGCATATATGTTAAAAGAGAAAACCAAAAGCTTACAATTTGGAAGGAAGCGAGGAGAATAAAAATATTATAAAAATGATATATATATTACTAGGTGACCTCTTAAATGTAAGGTTGCCAACAACTCTAACTTATGCAAAAAGCTTGATGACGAAGCGAATGACATTCATGACTTTGAAATACGAAAAGCCATCGAACATAATAACAAGACCCATGATATTTGTATAATAAATTAATAACACATCTTTTGTGGTATCGTCAAAATATGCTAAAACAAGTTTACATTTTTGGCTAAAAGGACTAGAAGTGGTAAAAAAAAACATGCTAAATCCGAGTGTGAAATCAAGGAGACAAGGAACAAAAAAACGGTACGTATGGAAACTATCCATTAGAGTGAAATAGCGAGGAAACTAACTGGTCTATTGTGGGGCATCATTTTTTTATGAATAAAGACAATCAAAAAGAGTAACTCATATATGAAACAAATACGGAAAAAGAAGTTGGATAACTTGAAGTAAAAAAGACTTAAAAAGAGAGCATAAAAACCAATCAAGTCTTCTTTTCACCCTAGACCGTTCACCACCTATCAAAAAGCTTGAAAACATACTAATGGGGGAATCTACATACACCCTCGTCATAAAAAGATTTTTGATATGTAAAAAGTTGCTTGCTTCTAGCAACAAGATCTATTACCGCTGAAATGACATCATATGAGAAAAAAATCGAGGAACGAAGTGCTAGAAAAATTAGGCCTCGCCAAAGAGTATTACTAAATAAAGAGATCGAAACCGCTATATTGAAAGCCAACCAACAACTCCCTAACAAATTTTTATCGAACATACTCTCACCGATCCATTGTTTGTGCCATGTCGGACTTTTATCGAGGCGGAGGGACTGACTAAGACCCCTTATTCTAATGCACTATCTTTGTAAGTTGTAACCACCTTGCTGGTAGCGTCCCGGAAAACCAAAACCAAAATGAAATAAGGACTACAAAAACATTAATTCCACTAAGGAGATGAGTGCCTCATACGGTGAGGTCGAGGAAGTTTCAATCGCGAGGGAGCTTGGAGGAGGTTTTCAACAAGTATTACGAGGGACATAGCAAAGGGCCAGGAGACAGAATACATCCCTTTGTTTGGAAGCCCTAGCTACAAGGTCCATGGTAAGAGCATCTTGAAGAGTCTTCTTTAAACTCAGCGAATCAAACTCAGATTTGAGTTAATGAGTTGATTCACTATCATCTTTCCCCTCCAATATCTAATACCTTCAAGCACTCTCAAGAAGAGCTAAGCCCACGTTTCTATCTTCGGCTAGCGAGAGATGTGAAAATAGGAGGATAGACAATGGCGGAGATCTAGCAAAACGGCCGACAAATACCCTGTCAGCGACCTCATCGATCCTAGTGTAATCGAGGTAGGAAAAATGCTTCCTAAATATCATACTACCATGCCGCATCGTTGGAAATACTGGACAACGGGAGGCGCGGATATGAAAAAAACAGAGAAACATCCTTGAACCGCGCACGAACGCGTGCTCTACGGTGGCGTCCAGGATTTTTTTGCCCTCCACCAGTCAAAAACAAGGCGTTCCAGCTTGCAATAATTAGACCCACATCGCTTGGACCTGTTTGCCTTGCCGTGTAAAAGCGAGCGACGCCACATCTGGATGACCCGGCGGCGGCGTCGTCGCTGACGTCCACGTCGACGCGACGCCACGGTTTTTGCCGCGCAAGCGCCTGGCTTGCGCAGAATAGCCGTGTTCCGGATGTCAGCGCGCACACACACAGAAAAAGGAGGGGGCCAGCAGCGGGGCCTTGACCTGCACCGCCAGCGTATCGCAGCAACGCAATGGCGGCGAGGCGCCATGGTAACCGTCCTGCCGAGCTAGCCTAGGTCTAGGGTGAACGAACGCCATGATTGCATGGTCTGTCCGCCATGGTTTCAGCATTTCACGCGGCCGACGGCACACGACAGCAATAAAAAAATCACCCAATGCATAAGAAGTCCAGGAATCATGATAGCTAGCTGTATCTAAGCCTCTTGATAATCGGTCAGCAAAAGCAAACAGAGCAGTGCTGCATGACGAATTCAGTCTCAATACTCCCACTTGCGCAGATCCATGCCTTCCGGCGGGCTGGGCTCGATCTTCTTGGAGCCGACGTCCTTCCAATCAGTCGACAGCACCGTGCCATTGGACTCCTGGAACGACTTGGTCATGGCCCGCCTCATGTCCTCGTCGGCGTTGCCAAAGATGTCCCGGAAGAACTTGTTGGCCGCCGCGTCGCCGTCCAGCTTCTCCTCCTTCTCTTCCTTCTTCACCTGCGCCTCGATCTTGTCCCAGTCCTTCCTGCCCCCTGGCCGACGACGACGGGTAGCACGGCCTCTGGACGCCGCCACCGCCATCGCTGATCGCCACCGGTGACACCGCCGCGGCGGTGAGCTTGGGCTTGTTGGTGAACTCCAGCGACGTCCACGTCGTCACGGGCTCCGCCTTGGCGAGACGGACCTCGATCTTGGTGGAGAGCGGCGAACCTGCGCTTGCCCGGGATGATCTTGCCGAGGCGCCGCGGCTGCAGGTGGTACGCCGCCTCGCCGGGGACCTCGACGGAGACGCTCAGCATCTGCTCCGCCGAACTCCACCGCGACGTGCTCGGCCGCCACGCCCTTGGCGAACACCGTCACCACCACCTCCCGCAGCGCTGTTGCCGAAGTCGTGCCTGTGCGGAAGGCTCAGCGGGGTCAGGCGCGCACAGCCACGGGCGCGGCGGCGGCGGCGACGGCAGGGCTCGCGTCGGTCTCCATCGGCTTGGGCGCCTTGCCGTCGATCTCCTTCATCAGCCTGGCGAACCGCGCGTCGCCGGGGGCCAGGGCGGCGCCGGCCTCGACGGCCGCCCGGGCGGCGTCGTACTGCTCCAGCTTGACGCAGGCGTGGGCCCTGCGGAGGTGCGCCCGGGCCATGGCGGGGTCGAGCTCGACGGCGCGGGCGGCGTCCGTGGCGGCCGCCGCGAAATCGCCAATCTTGTTATAAGCCTGGGCGCGGTCGGCGTAGAGCGCGGCGGTGGGCGGGCCCGTGGCGATGGCCTGCGTGTAGAGCGCGGCGGCGAGGGCGAAGTCGTCGTCCATGAAGGCCTCCCTGGCCTTGTGCTCCAGCTCATTGCAGGGCGTCGCCATGGGTGTGGTGTGGTGTGGTGTGGCGAAGCCGGCGACGGCGAGGCTTGAGTGATGATCGGGGTAAAGATTCGAAAGGTCGCGGGTTTGTTGAGATTTTTGTTGCTTTTGATCGTGGCCACGACGTCACGTATTTGTAGGTGCTCAGCCCACGGTTTGTGGTTCGTACACGATAGGAACACGAGTCCCGGATATCTTCGACTCCGAAGCCTTGCCAACTTTCTGCTCAAAAGCTCAATCATCGCAAAATTTCTTTCCTTTTGCAAATTTGATTAGCCAAACAGAGTAGCAGCAACAACAGTAAGGAAAAACTTTTTTGCTGTATATATCATTTTTTTATTTTTCATAAAAAGGGAGAAACATTAATTAAAAATTATCATTTTTTTCCTATCTGTCTGTCGAAAGAAATCGTCGCTCTCTCTCTTTCAGCGTCCGGTGGCAGGTGTGCTTTGTATTTGGGTTCGCTGTTGTGAGTTTGGAGAAGCTTACGTTAACTTACCATATCATATCGGGAGGAGGGCCCCGTTTACTCTGTCTCCTCCCTCTGTCCAGTGACATTCAGATCTCGCCGCTCTCCTCTATCTCTGGCGTGTGGAGCACCAGCTATGGCGGCGCTGCAGCATCCCCTTCTCCTCCCCTTCAGCACCAAAGTGGCCCTGGTGGAGGAGCTGCTTCCCCCCTCCCCGGATTCAGGTTTGTTGCCCTATCATCCTGTCGGGCCACGTCAGCCTCGCCGTCCCGGCCGCACGGGGGCGCTCGCCATGCTCAACCTCGTCCGTGGCCGGCGCAGCTTCGCGTGCCGCCTCGAGCGCCCGCGTCCGCCGTGCGCTTACGCCGAGGACAGGGGACGGTGGGGACCACAAATCATGGCTGCTGAGGAGAAGATCACCGTGCATGGCTCCGTGGATGCCAGGTGTTATTCATCAGATGGACTGTGGCAAGAGGGTGCTCGCCATGGCGCCAGCAAAGGTACCACCACTATTAACTTACCTGGGCATCATGTTGAATTGGTCATGGGAATGTTTAGATTCAGTTGTTTTTATAGGTGGATCACCATGCAGGGGCTGATAAATTGTTGAAATCTATCTTGTTGAAACGTCGATGGAAAATTCTGCTTGCATCAGCCTTTGTAACATGGCTGAATTGACATCTAGGTGCAGGCTCATATTCCCCTTTTATTATTGGCTTAGCAGGTAATGTTGGGATGCAAATTGTTGAAATCTATCGTCTTCCAAATGCAACTTCAGCTTTTCATCAGCCTTTTTGTTTGCCCACATGTGTATTGTTGAATTAGCATGCATATTGTTGAAATTTCTTTTCTTCTCGAATGCAACTTCAGTTGTCATCAGATTTTTGTTGCCCATGACATTGCTGAACTGGCATCTAGGTGCAGCTCCACATTATGGCTTTAGAGTTTAAACACTCAATTATTTCCTCATAT
Organism: Hyparrhenia diplandra; assembly: GCA_015847255.1. NCBI lineage: Eukaryota > Viridiplantae > Streptophyta > Magnoliopsida > Poales > Poaceae > Hyparrhenia > Hyparrhenia diplandra. The sequence goes on from JADLZK010013044.1 coordinate 5,029, forward strand.
GTGCAGTATGTATATATTCAGATGTCAGTTTAGATGCTCCATGTGACATATATTGCGGCTCTTTTTTATGGAAACAACCATGTATTAGCTCTTCAGATTGAGTTTATCTCGACTGTCTTATTGTCTTCCTACTGATACCTCTATTACATTTTGCACTTTACTCACACATATTTTTGTATGACGATTTTTCAGAATGGGGTCCTTTACACTGGAGGCGAGGACCGTTGTGTTACTGCTTGGGATCATCGATTGGCGGAGTCTCATCACGCGTGAGGGTGCTCATACAGCTCGTGTAAAAGGGGTTGTTGTTTTGTCATCGGAAGGACAGATCGGACTCTCAATCTAATTATTATTTTCCTTAGATCCGATGGTATCATAAGGATATGGGATGTTCAGGACAATTGGGAATGCGACCTACTCCATTGGCGAGGCTAATACAAAAAGCAAGGCCTAACCTGTCTTTGCTGGAACTTCATTGAAATGTAAGTCACAGGAATCTTCATAATATAATGTGTATTATACAGTTTCTTAACAAGTACATGTAGCATACATAAGATGCAAAATAATCATGTCATATAAATATGCCTTGAGTTAGTTTAATTTCACAGACAAAGTAGACAGTGTTGAATCTAGATTTTTTTATATCCTGATCTTTACTGAGAAAAATATGTTTAGCTGACCTGTGAATATCCTCATTTGTATTCGCTGGCTCACTGCTGCTGTTTCCATTTGTTAACAGTATTCTTTTTGCTTGTGTATTGCAAGAATAATACGATATATTTCTGTATTATGGGATTTTTGTAGTTTATCATTGTGGATCTATTTTTATACATCAAGAAGCATCAGTTTGCATGTATTAGTGTTTTTTTCTCTTTCAACCTTATTAGGACAATTAAAAGTTTCTTCTCCATTCATAACATGTTATCATTGTTGCCTAAAAAAATGTATGGTGCTATTTGACATCTTTTAGATGTACACAAAGCAACATATAATAAATGAGTCAATGACAAATGCTGGTATTCTGGTACAGCTTGATTTTTGCTAAACGCCTTTCAGTCGCTGTCAAAGTTTGTGCTAGAGCTTTACCTGTGCGATAATATAAAAAGGTATCCATGTCAGGCAGACATCAAACTGTGCACTATTATTATTAGAAATACACCCTAAGAAGATGCATAAGGGGATGAATTCACTTATTATCTGTGGTGGCTGAGGGAAGTATGGACATTTGGGATTATCTGTGTATTTGAGGGAATCTCTCTAATATTCAGAGCATTCTACAAAAAGTTGTTGATCAGTGTAGCTCTTGGTGCATGGCAGGTGCTTTTAACCTCCAGGTCAGGACCTGCTCTAAGGCGATTGCCACAGAACCTTAGTTTCTGATTGATGGTTTGATCCCCCTTGGTCATGTTCAAAATTTAATAGTCAGTGGTGTGGGTTTTGTATAGAACCGGGTTTGGGATTGGGTCTCTTTTGCCTCACTCTTGTACTCTTTTTTTCTCTCTAATAAAATGGCATGCAGCTCTCCTGCATAGGTTGATGAAAATAAAAATATATACCACCTGACAAAATTAACTCTTTTATTGTTATATTTCAGGGTCTGTTTCAGTTGATTACCTGGACTACATGCTTTGTTGCAGTTCCCAACAAATGTGACAGGTTGGATCTGTCATGTATTGGTGACATCAAGTCTTTTTGAAGGTATTTCTTAATTTGTTAGTCTAGTGGGTCAATTATGTGAATAATATTTCGTCTTCAAAAACAATACATAGTCTAAGAATGAAGAAAAATGTAACTTACTACAGTTTAGACATTACAAAATTAAAAATCATTGACGATAAGGATGAAAAATGCCTTGAAAGTCCTTGCAAGAATAATTCTTTTAAGAAACAGTATTGTATTTTTCAGGAGGAAGTATGGGAAGTAGGAGCTCAGCTTTTTAGGCCTTTCAACCGGTGTACTTATTATGGTAATCAGTCCTGGTTTATATGTTGTTTACTCTGAACTCACCTTTTCGTATGCCAATATTATTGATCAGTTATGTTATTGCATTGGATACAGATGCCATATCATTCTTTATCCATTTACAGTTGCTGTTTTATTCTGGATATGGTGTAAAGTCATCATACTTAACTCTTGCTTTAACTTGGCTGAGTTTTAATCTTACACATCTTTGGTTGCGCTATCAGTCCTTATCAGTTCTCAGTTCCGCACAGTAAGGTGCTTGGCCCCAATGTGTGTTTTGCTCGATGAAATGAAATTATTATGTTGAAGATTTCCATGTTTGACTGCATTTTCATACATGCATTAATCATCTTCATAGCAATATTGGTAGATAAACCTAAAACGTGGCGGTTCTTGTGAGATCACATGTTGCACAACATGCTGTTCCTAGTGACATTTTCTTCTCACGATTATTTTTTATTTTCTTGTTATTTTCTGAAACAGTTCTAGTAACTTCTTAGTACCTGGTGTTTTTGGCTTGCTGTTTTTAGGTTATGTTGCTTGCAATGAGGAAAACATTTTAACATAGAAAGATTCTTGCATACAAATTTCTTTTGGTGTGCCTATGGAAAGAATGCTTGGTGGTGATGAATCCAGTGACATGGTATGAATAAGCTAATTCTGTTAACTTTGGTAGCTTCACCTTTCCCACACCTTTACAATCTTAAAACTAAGCGGTAAACACTAAACAGTCAGTCACCCTTATTTACCATGGGGCCGTTTAAATAGTGTTTAAATAAAGTTAAACAGCCTAAATGGTTTTGTGTAGTACCACTAAACATGCATATTTATGCATAGAAAATCTAATATGCTAGCAAATATTCACATTTATGCATGTAAAAATAAGTATTATAGCAAGTAAAAAATTGTGGTAGCTAACATCATCCTATTTACTAATCAATGAATTAAAGGCTGTTTAGCCTGTCTAATAACATGTTCCTCCATTCCATTTAGACCACTTTTCAATTTTTTGACTGTTCAAATCAACCCCTTCAGTGGACTGTTTATTTGCTTAAACAACACAGCTACTCTCTTCTTTTTTACCATTTAAACAATCTAAGCTGCCATTTAGGCAAACAGTGATCTTATCTGTAGATGAGCTTCCTTGGAAGCTACCTTGGGAATAAATTAGTGGGGGTAACAGTTGGGTTGTAGTTATTATTTTAGGACTTAATTTAGAGCTCAGTTTGCAATCAACCAAAACATGGCATCCTTGTTTCTTTTCCTCTGATTGACATTTCATTTCCTGTACCGTTTATAACTACCTGGATTTACATGCAATCTATGTTTCATTAACCCTAACCTTGAATGCACTAGAAATTGGTGAGAACACATCCGAAAAGAAATTAATGACAACATGTCAACATACCAGTTTTGAGTAAAATGCCAGTTTTGAACAGGTGGATAGATTATTGAAGTTGTACAAGAATGAAGTATATCCTGTTCTTTGAGCAGTTGGGATCAAGGGAGCCAAGTTTCTAGATTGCTTTCAAGGTAATCTACTACTGAAACGGCATTGAAATAACTGCACACAAGATCAATTGATACCATTATCTGCTTCACTTTTTTTTTTCAGAATTCGGCAACAAGCATGTCAGTCCTAAGGAGCCTGTGGCAAGCACATTAGCTTCACAAGAATCAGCTAAGGCAGGAGGAGGTTTTCCCATGGTTAGAAAGAAAGCCTAGATGCATTGGAGAATGGATTTACTGGCTTCTTGGGAGCAAATGGGGAACTGGCTGGGATCAAAACCTAATCATTTTTGAAAATTTTAAAAGAGCCCGTCTTGGTGTTGGAACATCTAGACCAAGGGTGTAATGCCAGTTATTAATCATCCTGCTGACAACTTGCTCTTTTTATCGGTTTCACGGTTCATACTGGTGCTAACCTGGAGGACAATGTGTAATTTTCTTTTTCTATTTCGTGACCATGACATGCTGAATTAATTTAGCAACGGGGCATCGTAGGAGAGAAACTCTATAGTTTTCTAACAATTCCCATGCGGCAGATGCTTATAGTGTTCTAACAATTCAACCGACTTATCGGCTGCATCGTGTATGTTTTTTTATCTAACCTGATGAAACCATCAATTTCCGCTTTTTAAAAAAAAATGCAACAATTTTCTATCATTGGCATGAAAGCTTTCCTACTTGGCTTTAGAATTTTTGTCTGCATCCCAAGGCAAAACTTTTTTAATCATTTTCACATTTCCAAATTTAACACAAAGAATGGAACTTGCAACTAAGCTTGGAAGGGTCAAGGGTCGACAAAACAAGGGGATCCTCATGACACAGCATGGACCATTCCCCAACACCCTATAGTTCCTCTGCACGCGCATGGGTGAACATAAATTGCATTCAATAGATGTACAGGAGCTTTTCATATGTTGATTATAGGATTAAACCGTTAAAGCCCTCATTAACAAGTGACCATAAGCACGCCAGGATCAAAAGCAACCGAAACCTGCTACGTATAGACATAACTAGCTAACTCCTTAGAGCATGATATGGGATTCAAAAGCAGCCCAATCATGTCTGGATATAGGTATTCAGCATTTTAGCTAGAGGGCAAGATGGTACAAAAAAAGGTGCAGCAGCAGCTGGGTAAATGGCTGGTTCGTCAAAATTGCTGCCGAACGATACACATCAAGCATCAGGCTTTGGAGTTTGCCCTTTCCCTTTACTGCATGAGTGAAGCGAGTCTTCTTTGCTTTCTTCTTCTTTCGCCAGAATCGCCATCTAGTCGTCATCAGCTACTATTGCCATGCTTGCCATTTGCTTTCTTCTGGGAACTTGATCCGTAAGCGTATTCCCTTGTCTTCTGTTTGACCCTTTTCTTCCAGTAAGTTCATCTTCAGTTTTTTGGTTTCCAAATGAAATAGACCTGCAAGGGCCACCTTGTGAGTTGTGGAGGGAAAAAGATCTAGCACCGGATAGCCAATGGTATGTACTTATATATCGATAGGACTACCTTGAGCTTCCTGTAGCTAGGATGTCATCTTACGGATGTAACTTGTTCACTGGGCTGATGGTTGTTATGTCAGGGTCCATCACCTCAGCCAGAAGCTTCCCAGAACTGGTATCTATGAAATCAATTGGATGCAGAGCAACACCATTGTAGTTCTCACTTATGTAACGGCCAATAACTGCAACACTTTCAGTGTAATCCTGCAGAGAATTAACATTCCATTTCAGAATTGGGCACAGCTATTGTGAAAAATAATAAAATGAAAAAAATGCAATTTTTAGTTATAAGTTATAACTGAAACCTTTGGGTCCCACTCAGCTTTGAAGGGAGTCAGATGACGATTGAAATCATGACTGTACTGAATTTCTCTACTTGGAGATTGCAGATCACCAAGAATATAGTCCCATACACGAGATTCTGTTGTCCGACAAGTTGTCAAGATCTTATTTCGCTTAGTGGAGAAAAAAGTATCCTGAATTAACAACCGTCCATGAGCAAGGCTGGCAAGAGGAGAGTTAGCTTCAAGCTTCCTTGCATCCCAAATACGGGCCTAATAATTACAGAAATGTGGTGATATCAAATAGAAAACAAGGGGGACCTTTACATATGTAGAACACACTCACATAGTGATCATTTCCGCTGCTTAGAAGAACTTCAGGTCGTGCAGGGTTGCAATGTAGGCTGGTTGCCTTACTACCCTTTTTATGGATAAGAATTGGATGTCCAATTCTCGTCTTTGACCGTCTATCAGGCTGCAAGAATTAATAATAGCTTACAACAGAGTGCCAAATATTTGATGCATGCAAGTGTAGGCGTATAACTATATCTATGAATTCACATGTAAAACAATCACCGATGACAAACCATTTGGAATTGAGCTGCCAAGTAAATGCATAAAATGGATCACAAGAACAAAGTGCTCAGTTGTTTTAAAGGAAACTGCATATATATCAATATTCTACACCATTAGGAATTAAATCTCAGAAAGGCACCACCCACTTCCTAAAGATACTCACAAGTAAAAGAAAACCAAAGTTATCTGCCACCAAAGAAGACCTTTGTCAGTGTTTAAACCATCCCGTATATCATGTGCCAAGAGCTTGGACCCTGTGTTGTGAGCAACAAGAACGACCAGGGTTCATTAAAAACAAGCTCAAAATGCATAAAAAAATTAATTCATACCAATGCTATCTAATGAATGCATAATTACAGAACAAGATAGGGGGCAGGGAGGTAGAGACTAAAGTAATATCTTTATAAATTCTTTTGAACAAAGTGATCTAGAACATGACCTGAAAGTAAACTTACATTCCAACCATTCGGGTTGAGATTTAACAAGGGGAGCCAATGCCAGTGTCCAAATCGGTAAAACTGATAGTACCATCAGAGGAAGCTGTATATACCATCCCATCGTTAGTTTATCAATCCTGAACAAGGTCAAATTATGTTTCAACATTTTGTCCTTTGTACACAAAACAACAAAGAGATGGGAAACAACCATCAAGGAATACTCTTACTTCATGCTATTCCAGAATGCAGGAGTGCACAGAATCATATGTAATCTTCTCATGCAACTTAACATAATCCCAGATACCCAAAAGCCCTTTCTGCATGGAAAGAACAAAGATTGATTAGTGCGTGCCTACATGTTCCTGCAATCTCTAACCATTTTTGGGCACTCGGAATGCAGAGATACAGATACTTGTAAGTAATTTAAAGAAGGGGGCAACAAAAGTTCAGCAGTAGTAGTGCAATACCTTGTCTCCTGATAAAGAACATTGTTCTTAGTTGGATGAAACTCAAGCATGTCACGCCTCTGATGATGAAATTTTAGGTTTCCACACTCTAGTTGGTTGGGCATCAGAAACTTAGGCTAACCTAAGCATTGGTAAGGAGAAAAAGTGAAATATCTGGTACTAGCAAAGGGGGTAATATGAAATATTGCAATTGGCAACAAAGAACACAGAATATAATGCACACTGTGTACCATGGAAATCTTGCCCTTGACTTGGCTCTGAAAGACATAATCAGTGGCGTGTTTGCATTCTTTCTAGGGGCTGGGATAACACCATGCTCCATTGCTACTCTATAATGGGCAAGTCAAGGTTGTATGACCTGTCCACACAAACAAAGTATTAGTGACTCAGAAAATCAGCATTCATCATTTTTATCAAGAATCCATTGTGAACATGTATTCCAAGATTCATTTGGCACTGTTGATAAAGCTTTCAAACCATAAGTAAAACATGTAAACTGCTATGAAGCATTAGGAAGCAGGAAATAACACTATATGCTGGTTTCATCGGTGCAACTTCTTTCAGTTTTTTTTCTATTTCAAATAACTAATTAACCTAACCTACTCTCATAGGCATTAGTTTAAACAAAGAATCCTTCAACAATGCTATATCAGCATGTAATATGAACACTAATTTATAAAGACAAAATCCGCCCAGTCCACACTGAAAACAAGTGTTCTGTCCATCCTAAATTATTGACTCTTGTACCACAAGAGCACACTCGAACAAAGAGAGATCAGCACCTGGCATCTTGCATAAAAAGCAAGGCTTCATGGGGCAGTCGATGTACACAACCCCCTGGAACCCTGCCTGGTGTCCTGTCCTTTTTGCACACCTGCAACCAGGCATAACGAAGAACATGGCGAAAACCCCAGCACGAGAAATGACTGACACTACACCATTATAAAAGGAAATCTATGCAGACAAAAGAATCTCGAAATACTGAAGTGAACAGAAAAGGCGCTGTTACAAACCAAATGCGTACTCCTAAATTAGAGGGCCAAAATGGTAAAAGTGAGTATGCAAACGAAGCAAATTCTATCTCCAAAATTTAAGTGCGGCTCCAGACCTCAGAACGAAGCCATCTTTCTGAACACAAATATGGAAGGCACATAACAAGAACATGCGGCAAAAAATGGCTAGAAAATCTTGGGGAGATTTGTGCACCGACCACTACCTTGCACACTTTTTCTTGAGGCTGATGCTGATCGGGCCTTCCCGCCCCTCTTCTCCCCCGCCGCCGCCGCCGCCGCTGCGGTGTATCTCGATCGCAGGCTCGGCAGCGACCGCCTCCTTCCACGTCCTCGTCATCGACGTCCTCCGGACCTTCGACATCTTCTTCCTCATCTCCTTCTTCGTCGGAGGAGGAGGAGGAGCTCTCCACCCTCTGCTCCTCCTCCTCCTCGTCAGAAGCCTCCTCGACGGCGTGCCTCCCGCCTCGCCGGCGGCGGCGGCGGTGTAGACGTATTAGGCGCGGGTTGTGGGGCCCATGTGTCCCCAACAGGGTCGAGACCTCGGGCGGCGGGAATGGGGAGACGTGGAAGGAACGGGCCGAGACGAGGCGGTTGCTCTGGGTTGTCAGTTGGGGGGTTGGGGTTTATGGGTTCGGCGTCTGCTTTTGGCTTTATTATGGCTAGTTCAGATTAATTAATTAATTATTTTCAACAAATTTGTTTGAAGACTTTGAAAAAATTAGCTTATTTTTCTCTATATAATCTCCTTCATTTTTCATGTAATTATAATTATTATCTTACGTAAACAACCTGATTTTAATGCGGTTAAAATTAAATAATCTTTTCATTCCTAAATAAGTAATCGTTATTGGTGTGTGTTATAAGTTTAACTTCGATTTATAAAAAATCCGTGCGACATTTGTGTCTTCAAATAATTTTGTTAAAAATCTAAATTCAAATATATTTCTAATGTTACTAATTATGTACTAATAACTTAATATTTTTAATATAAAATTAATTAAAGTTTTTATTAAAAGGACAAAAACCACATTTATTTAGGGGTGGAGGTAGCATATACACCGTAGAAGTGGAGCCGACTGGTGCAATTTGTTGCCACGACCAACTTCTCAGCACTAGGAACACGATAAGCTTGGCGCGGTACTCGTGTGACTCGTGAATATGTTGTAAAGGGTAACTGGGGCAAGCCTTGCTGATCGTACATCGTGGCCTTTGGTGCCCCTCGGTTCTGATCTAATCTTTCAATTACAAATCTAACCTTTCAATTACAATTACAAGGCCTCCATTCTTCTAAATTATAAATCATTCTAAAAATCTTAAAGAGTTAAGCATCTCAAGTTCAACTAAATTTATACAATAAGACAATAATTTTAGAATGACAACTAAGTATCCACTGGATTCATTGTTAATTATATTTTCATAGATACCTATTTTGATGTCGCATATCTTGGTATTTTTTTATAATTTTGATTGGCTTCGAGATGATTTGACTATCAAGATTCTTTAGAATGACTTAGAGCATCTAGAGTTGGCTAAATTTTAGTTGGCAAATCTTGACTTGTGTCAACTACAAAAAAAGATATACCATGTAAAAAAAAGCTCCTCTCAGAACGAGTTTGACATAATTCGGTTGTCAAAATTTTAGATCTAACATACATAGAAACCACGATAGAGAAACAAAATTATGTTTATGCCCTTCCAACTCTTGAAAACTTCATTCGGGAACCACGGGGGCAGAAACAAAATTATGTTTATGCCCTTCCACCTATTTGGAAATCACGGACGTATCTTCGAATGTCGGCGTCGTAGCGGCGCTCATATTCTTGTGAGGACGACCTATTTCCCTAACGTTGTCCAAAGTGCCAACTCAAATACAAAGTTGTTGGAAACAGTTTAAAAGCTTTGGCAAATTTGAAGCAATTGGAGCTGCTCTTACAATTTTAAAATAAAGGGAGTATTAATTAAGCCACAATCACCTATTTTTTTCCAAACGATTCCCTACTAACTAATTTTTCTTTATTCTCACAGAAAATAGATGTACCTCCTCCATTGTAAAAAATAAAACTTTTTCTAGAAATTTTTAGACGGAATAAGGACGCTAGCAAAATATGGATGCATCCTGTTTTTTAAAAGAACCGACAGGTTGACTGTCGATCTATGTATTGATATATAAGATGAACTAAAAACAAAACATTTACAATACAAAAAACATCACCACACCGACAACACAAAGAATCATAGCCACAACAAGCTTTGAACCCTGCACCAACAACAAGGGCCACTAGGCTTCAATTGTCGCAACATCCATGGTGGAAAAGGGGTCACTCCAAAGCGATGCCTCCATGGAGGAAACAACGTCCTTGAACGTCACCAACGCTGAATGAAAAATATCCATTAAGGTTTTTACTAAAGATCCCAGTGAAAAGGATGTGGACGCGGCAAGGCTACGGCGAGCAAAACGACTTCAAAGACGTTGCCCTACGTCAGTTTCACCACGGGGGCTCTTTAGCTCCAAAGCCCCTCCTCACTACCCCCCTTCGGGCGGAAGGGGCCACCACTGTCGCACCGAGGAAGGCCACCGCCAGCCTCAGAGACCCTCCCTGCCATTTTTTTTTTTTTTATGCCCTCTTTGGCAAACATGAATACACAAGAGCTCTCTCTCATCATTTTTTTCTATTTTCTGCTTTTGTTTTGCGCACTTATTTTCTGCAACGGAAAACTCATTCATGTCGGACCAAGCATTTTAAATTCAAGTGTTCTTTTCTATAAATCTGATTAAATTTAAGAATATCTTGATGGGATTATTTTATAAATTGATTTAATTTGAAATGAAAAGAACATACATACGAAAATGAAAAACATTGAGCCGCTTTTTTTACGAGATGGACCGGACGTCCGGACCTCCGGAGCATTGAAGCTATCCATATCTCGATCCGGTTCCGGTCAGTGTCGGGTCCACCGCCAGGACCAGTGGCGTCGCAGCGGTGGTCCTACCGCGGCGTTTTCCTGTCCTCGCCTCACGCGAAGGAAGCGCCACGTGAGCGCCGCTGGTTCTTAGTGGGGCTGGGCAATGCATTTGAGGCCCACGGTCAGTGGATTTGATGGATCGAAGGTAGCTGCATGCCTTTGGCTCGAATTAGCATTTTCTGGTTTTTTAAAAAAATTACACCTCAATCTATAAATAATTGCACTTGTTGAATTTTATAAATTTTTGTTTGACAATTTGTCTTATTTAATTTTTGTTTAAATAATAATATAAATACATTATTATAAAAATATCTCAAATGATTGAATAAGTTAAAACAAATAATATTTATTAAACAAAATAAGAAGCAAAAAAGTCAAAAGTTGACTTATTTGTGAACGGAGGGATTATCATTTTTTAAGGCTTGAAAATGCTTTGCTCACAAAGTTGTTCCAAGTTTCTTTAGTGAAAAAAATCGTAATCTCAAAAAAAAAAAAAAAAGTTGTTCGAACGATTATGTGTTGTATCTGACTAACCAAGCATCCAGTCTGGTCAATATTTGGTCATGGATTGTAGAACCTGAGCACTATTTTGTCAGCTCATGCGCATGCAAGCTCGCTCTTTTGGTTTTGGTTTTTAATTGCTTTAATCGAACTAACTAGATTTGCAATTTTTGATTAGTTGCTTGGTTGCGAGATGGATTTTAACTACCAATTGCCTTTCCTATGCACACAAGTTGCACGGCGCAAGCGAGTCCCATAGGAAATGGATTCCAATTTCATTTGTGGCAAAGGCAAAGAGAAGTCAAAAGATGCAATGCCACTATTTCAACAAGTTGGCAACAATGACATGTATGAAGCTCTGTCATTTGTGTGGCTCGTTTATGAATTGTGTACATACCCTTTTGAGCCCCATAGGGTTTGTCTTTTTCTTTTGAATTTGAGGTTTTACCATCCGTCTTATTCAAAATATTTATGCAAATCTAAAATAAATTAATCAATATTCAATATCTTTATTGATAGGGTCATAAAAAAATAAATTATATTTGTGCAAGACATTTGAATAAACGCATTGAAAAAGATTAAGCTTCTTACGGGAAAGAAATGAGACGGAGGGAGTACCATTTTGAGCTATTTATTTGTTCTATTGCCTCTGAGGTTTTAACCCTATTTTCATCGATTGATGCAAAGCCATGAGGTTTCCATGCTCAATCTGGCGGGTAAAAGAACGCTAGCTCAAAAGGACACCTCGTAAAACGTTCTTACTTCTTAGGGTAAAGAAATACTTTTGGGTTAAGGACATTTTGAGGAATAATTTTTTTTGACAAACATAATTTTTTTTAAAGTATTGAATAAATACTCTGTTCTATGGTTTTACCAAAAAGCACCCCTTGGGGTAAAATAACTCATCATGTTGACTTTAAGACATAATGTTTGACCGCTTGTCTTATACAAAATACAAACATCATCCACTTTTGATATGACTTATTTTATCATCGAGATACTTTAATAATGATTTATTTATTTTATAAATTGTATAAAAATTTGGTAAGTATTAGGTGTTAAAACATGATGTCTTGTGTTTTAAAGTCAACATGATGAGCCAAACATTTGATTTACAAAAACGCCGGTGTTTAGATACAACACAAGTATGGTAGTGGTTTCTAAAACCATGTTTCTTGGGTCAAAATCAAATGAATATATTTTTAGAGTTTTCAAATCTGCAGTCTTAACTTCATTTTCTAGAGCATAGTTTTGTACTCTGTCTCAAGATTATAAAAGCACAGCTTAGTAATGTGACAAATAAAGCTTGACTCTTGTATCAGAAAAGCTAGTCCGTGTTTTATACCGTTGTGGCAGTAGCATTTAAGCACATATGCCAAACCATTTATTACTCACATAAACAAAAGGGCAAGCACGGACACAGAGACAGACAGCAGTCGTCCATCCTCCCCAAAATCCCCCATCCGCAACGCACCTCAAACCTCCACCCAATTCAATTTTTCAAACCGCAATCTTTGCTTTGCCTTCCTTCCCTTCACAGCTCCACCCTCCTCCAATCTCCATCGCCGTCGCCATCGCCAATCCTGAGCTGCAAGCAAGGCCACCAAGAGCATCATAGCAGAGAGAGGACCAACACCAGGCCACCACCAACACCGACGGGCGACGCACGCACGCACCCTCCCCAGCTTCCGTTGGCTTCACTCCCACTGCAGCCCCGCCCCGCGCCCTCACTCGCTCACTCACTTCTCCTTCGCCCGCCCGCCGCGCCACAGATCTCGCCCGCCGGAACCCTAATGCAGCCGGGGGCGACGCCGCCCGCCGATGCAACGCCGGGTGGTGGTGGGCATGGCGGCGGACGGCGGCGAGGCCAGGGCGACGCTCGGCGCCGTCATTAAGGAGAAGGATGAGGAGCTCGCGCTCTTCCTCGAGATGCGCCGACGCGAGAAGGAGCGCGGCGCCGCGGCGGCGGCGGCGGCCGACCAGCCCTGCTCTCCGGCGACGCCGTGGCGGGGGACGGGATGTCGCTCCCTCGACCCGCCGCCACCGCCGGTGAGAGTGAGCTTCATTTCGCGCTCTTCTCCGGGCCTCCTCCTTCTCCTCCGGCCGTTTCTTCGCATTCTACTCCTGTGTTCAGGAAAACCCTAGCTTAGTTTGATTTTTTGCTTCTTTGTGGTCCTAGAACCCAAAACCGGCGGCGTACAAGGTGGCTGGCGGTGGATTTAGGAGGGCGCCTGGCGGAGCGGACGACTTCCTCAATGCAGACGCCGGCGACAAGAACGATTACGACTGGTGGGGTGCTTCAGTTCCGAGTTTTACTGGCATTAGCGACCAAATTTCCCGCTAATTAGCTACCAAGTTTCTTTTCTGCTGTTTCGGTTGTGGGCAACATAGCCATTGGTGTGACAATGATTCTAGCTTGAATTCACATTGTAGCATTGTCAACTTTAATTATGTTCTGTTCTGTTGTTGTTTAATGCTTCAGGGAGTTTGGTGAGGTTTTAACCATGTAATATTTGGTGCGGGCTCCTAAATTTTGACTCCTAGTTCCCAATGCTGAATTCAAAGATGCAGTATTGACAAAACTGACAACTCTAGGGCTTCATAATTTTCAAGCTAAATCTTCATTCTTCAGTTGCCTTGCTAGAAGTGAAGCGCTGAGTTCCATTCTTCTGTGTTTTACCTTCTGTGCGTACAGTCTAATCTGCTGTCCATGCATTTGTCTGTTAAGTTGTTGACCGCGTACCATAAAGTTTGTCTTTCGTGAAACTTTAGTGATGTTAGTTAGAATTCAGCTGGTGTTGCTGGGAAGGATGAGTCATGGTGGTTGTTGGAGGTAGCAGCTGGATCTCTTGTCATCCCTGGTTTCTGCTTCTTTTTCTGATTGCTTGTCTAGTTAATGCATGAACATAAAGTTGTGCTATCTGTTTCTGGAGTTATCAATCAGTTGAGTAATGAGTTCCTTCTCTCTTTGCTGTCTGGTTGGTTAGTTGTAGCCAATGTCTTTCTAGCTTGCCATATTTCTTGTGAATCTGGTGCTTTTTCGTAGAAGCAATAATTCGGTATTGGACACATTTCGACATCGGATGCCTTAATTCCTATGACCTACAGGCTACCAATCTTGGTCCTGGTTGATTTGAACTGTATTTGTTTGGTAGCAGGGGTGAGAAATTTATATGATTAGTGATAACGACACATATTATCTTTTTATTAGTTTGTGATTTTTTTTTTCTAGTTGATAGAGTATAGGATTCCTAAGTAATCAGATTATAGGTGGCCATGTTAACACATGAAGACAATTTCATTTTGTCAAGATCTTGACTATTCGATTGCTTGCTGTTGCTGATGTGTGGTTGGTAGAGAGCAGGTGGACTATATAACTAAGCTCACATGACATTTTTTCTTTTTGGCTCTTGTGTTCTCTGTAGAAGTGCTGGGTTAGCTACTTGATTTGGTTCAGTTAATCTAAGCGGGTAGGGAAGTGATTCAAAGCAACTGATTTAGAGGTTTGTGTGTTATCCATCCAGAGTGCACTATACCAGAAACTCTGTATGAGATAGATATCTGATGTCGTTTCAGACGAAGTTGGTATACTACATATTTTGGCACTTCTGTTGCTTGTATTCTCTAAATTTAACATTTAAGTCCACTCTGCTGCATCGTAGATTTCATTGAGGTCACATCTGGACTGCAGTTTTAAGTTATTATGTCACTGTCCTCACAATGAAGTTGTTTACTTTCAGGCTTCTGACACCACCAGGAACTCCACTATTCCCATCTCTAGAAGTTGAGTCAAAAAGGTCCCCGTGAGCCAAGCTGGAACGCCAAAGACTCGTCCAACTGCCTTAAAATCTAGGGTGAGTCATTTGAACATAAGCTATACTTTGGTTCTTGGGAGTACAACTGTACAAAACTGTTATCAACAAAATTTCAAACTTTCGAATCAGCAGACATAAAGCCAGTGAAGTTCCACCTCATGGTGTATATGAAACTGTACTTTGTAGAGAGGGATGAATTTTCAGTCATATCAGATTTCCTGTACAGGCAAGGTCCCCAAAGATGATCCATTGTCTGCTGAACCTCATATAAGATTAACAGCAAAGATAACATTTACTATTTTGTTGTGTATTTGACGTGAAGTGTGCTTTTATGCTGGCCTCTGTCATCTAAAAAGCCTTTTACTAGTCCTTATCGTGGAAGGTCGGGTGATGAATCCTTATTGCATTAGTAATTTATGATTTCATACTAAAAATCTTTTCAGTAAGCTACTTGTGGTGTTACATTATACTTTCCATAAGTATGATAAGCAAATCTTCAGATTCGTTACTTTCTGTTATATCTTCTCATAATATGTTATTTCAGTTGTCCAATCATCCAGATCCTCCATCAAGAACCAATCTCCCATTAAGGACAGCATCATCAAACAGCTTGAACTCAGTTGCTACAACCCGTCGGCCATCATCGCCTGGAGGGCTTACTACTAATTCATCAAGGCCTTCAACACCAACTGGACGTACTGGATTGACAGCTAATTCGAAAGGTTCAAGACCTTCGACCCCCACATCCCGGACAACTGTTCCTGCCAAAACCGGAGCTTCTGCGCCAAGATCATCAACACCGACTTCTAGATCAACACTTCCATCAGCCAGGTCAACGACCCCTTCAAGCAGGGCAGTTGGCCCTGCTAGCAGGACTTCAGCTCCTTCAGGCAGAGCATCCGCACCTGCTAGTAGGTCATCAACACCTACTTCAAGGTCATCGATACCTGCTACCAGGTCAACAACACCATCATCCAGACCCTCCATACCAGCGCAAAGCAAGCCTACATCAAGGGCATCAACCCCAACAAGGCGACCTTCTGCCCCTTCGACCCAGCACGGTAACTTGGCTGCACCAGTTAGATCGTCCTCAATCTCCAAACCAGGTTCTACAATGCCCAAAGGTTCTTCACCAGCAAAAACAGCAGCACCAACACCTTCAAGAGGCAGCTCTCCTACTGTCAAATCAAGACCATGGAAACCATCTGAAATGCCTGGTTTCTCTCTTGATGCGCCTCCAAACCTAAGGACATCGCTACCAGAAAGACCAACCTCTGCCACTAGGGGCAGACCTGGGGCACCTAGTTCTAGATCTTCCTCTGTTGAGAGTGGGCCAGCTGGTCGACCAAGACGGCAATCTTGCTCTCCCTCCAGAGGAAGGACTTTAAGTGGCAGCGTGCCTTCAGGGGAGCTCCATGCCAGCAGTGAGAAGATCACATCTCAATGGAGGAGACAGTGTGAATCCAGTTCAAATGGGTACTAAGATGGTTGAAAGGGTTGTGAACATGAGAAGGCTAGCTCCCCCAAAGCATGATGATCAAAGGTCCAGCCTCAACAGCCTATCTGGTAAATCTTCAAATTCTCCAGATAGCTCGGGCTTTGTAGAACTTTGTCAAAAAAATCACTGGATATGGCACCGGCATATGGTATGTTTTTGCTTCTCCTCAGTTTAGTTAACAACATTATCTATGTTCAGTTAATTGACCTTGAGGTGTAATTTGTTGTTTACAGGACATAAGACGCAGCATTCCAAACAATTTACGTCCTCTTATGACAAGCATCCCTGCATCATCTGTTCATAGTGCACGTTCAGGATCCACAAGGAGCAGACCAATTAGTGTTTCAGACTCACCGCTAGCAACAAGCAGCAATGCTAGCTCCGCCGCCGAGTGTCAACAACAACCTGATGTGCCTGGACAGTATTGATATTGATGATGAGTTGTGCAGCAATAGAGCAGGACCCTATGGACGGTGAATTAGCTTATTATCCGCAAAAGTAAAAGGCATGATTCTGAAGGAACTATTTGACTCCAGAATGTTCAGAGCAGCAGAGTGGAAGATCTCCAAGATGATCCAAGTATCTGATGAGCATTATTATTTTGTTATATTTAGGTTCTTCGAATGTTCAATATTTATCCAGTTCATTCTTGTCATGCTCTGCAGCTCCATGTGCAATTTCAACCCTGGACCTTAATATGCTACTGAAAAGTGCCCTTTTATGTGATATAATTCTCTAGAGCAGTTTATAGCATCTTTGATATGCGATTTGGTAGTGGAACGTGCTGGCTGAACAGCTGTGTTCCACAACATGACAACATTTGTGTCGCTAATGTGACGTCTGCTTGAAAGTGTAGTTAACACAAACTGAGCAAAAGAGTTGAGACAGGCCTGCTAATAGCCAAAATGGTCAAGTATCTTTGTATGAATTTTATAGAATCATACATTAATACAGGAATCAATTTTTGATAAGCCACAACTGACAGATAACAGTTACAGCCAAAATAACATACTCATATACTATATTCTATACTCTGAGCGACAAACCTACTAACACAACAAGCAGCTACCACAAGAAACGCTCCTGCTTTTATTGGCTACTACAAGGAGCAATGGAGCAAAGATGACAGCAGAATACAGAGCCGACAGGTTAAATACATCTCATTGGTACAATTGGAGGAGAAGCCGGTGAGTTGTAACTTTTTTTATTTCCTTCTCTCAAAAATTGAAATCGATATCAGTTAATTGCGACGGGTCAAAGGGGAATGGGTAAGGCAGGCAGACCAGAAGCCCAAATAGCAAAATGGCAACACCAATGCCAATGTAGTTGTTCTCAGGGTCTGTGATTTCCTCAGAAAGAGGAGCAATCGGGCCCCTCTGCAGGAAGAAGATGAGCACCACCCAGTAGAAGGCAACATCGTTGAAGAGAGCTGCGATCCCAAGCAACCCAATGGTAAGGCTGCTGACCCGAGACGATATCTGGCAAGATTCCAAGTTTGGATTAATTAGAAGTGCCAATTCTGAGCTCAAATGTAAGCCCTTCTCAGCTACAGCTCTAATGTCTACAAGGAGGAAAACATCATAGAAACAAATTACCTTTCTTCCCCACATGGACAATGCTATGCGGCCACCATCAAGCTCTCCAGCTGGTATGCTATTGATGGCATTGATCAGGAGACCAGCCCAGGCCCATAAAACAAGTGGATTGATGGATAACTGTGCTCCTTCTTTTAGAACATCTCCAAGAAGAAGCTTTGCTGTATCAAGAACATGTTGATGCCTTAATTTTGTATTCATAGTCCACCAAAAAGCTGTTTCTTTCATAACTGAATACTACATCCTTGCAAAACTACTCAACTGCAGGCACATCAGAAAAAAAATCCCTGTGCAGCTACGAGTTTTTGAATTATGATCAGATGCCTACCGAGACCACCGACAAGGAATGATTCATGGAAGACAGTTGGATCTATCACAAGGCCAAGGCCATCACTTGGAGGCAAGACGAAGCCCAGCAGCAAAAGAACAAATCCAAGGGAAAACCCAGCCAATGGCCCAGCAGCTGCTAGCTTCAGTAGGTCCTCACGATTGCGGATAATATTGACAATTCTGGTAATTGCACCGAAAGATCCTATCTACAACAAATTGAACAATGCAAGACTCATTATGTAAAGTGAAAGTACTGAGCTAGATAAACCTATAAGAAATAAAAAAATTGATGTCAATTCATGCCAATGCTCTGGTCTACAACCATAACCCATATTATTAAAGCACTTTCATGTTAATTGAGTATCTACACACAAAGTACACATCCAAATTAAACATTACTTTTTTTATTAATAACTCTACAACACATCTAAATAAAATCTTTAACAAAGCTCGTGTTATTTGTTTCAAAAAAATTCCATAAATGTTCACTTCAAAGATACAAATAGTTTCTGAATATTTCCCTACAAGTAGTATACAAAATTTTTTTATACAAAATCTTTACCTGCCAGCTAGGAACAAAATATGGCACGCCAAGCTTGATTCCACTTTTCCTTGGCAGCAAGGATATGTCCAATTTCATGGACCCCTATTATAAGGCCAGTTACCAGGGCACCAGATAGCCCATCTTTCAGCAACTCAAGATTGTCAAATGTTGATCTGTAAGAGTAAGACTTAGCAGTAGATGGAGTACAAGATACTTGAGGAAGTATATATTTTTCTTCAAAAGGAGCAAACGTTTAGTGATCGGTGGATATGGAAACAAATAGATGGCAGTAAAAGAATACAATTATTCACATGAATAAGAATAAAAAATTAGCAAAACAAAAACATGAACATCACATGTATTAATAAGTACAGTATGACATGGAACAGAAGCTTTAGCATCTATTTACTACCGTATCAAGATTCTAGCAAGCACTTGAAGGCATACATTATCTGGTACCAAGATTTCAAAAAAACATTGAGTAAGGTTTTTAACAGAAAGGCATAAGCATATGTAGAAATTCAAAGATGACATCAAGATAGAGATACATGGAAAAGGAAACAAACAATCTAGTAAAACAAAATGGACTAGTGAATAAATGAAAGAGAAACCTCGTACAGCAAGTTGTCCTGTAGAACAGGTACATTTCGAAGTAGCAGAGTGAAGATGGTAACTAATCCAAACGAAGCAGCAGCAAACCATTCTGGGACCGCTGAAATTTAATTTATGAACACATTCAGCAACCCTTGCACTGAATAAATGTACTAATAAAATCATACATGCCTAACAATTAAGCAAAATACTGGACCACCCCGAGCACTACCAATGCCACTGAAGGTACAACCAAGAAATTTTGGTCACCTGTAGTTTCAGGTTGTAATGTCTGCTTGGGTATAACCACGGCAACTGGCTTCTCATCCTCTGGGTTGATGAGAAGAAAAAGCTTATATTCATCACCAAATTTGTTCTGTTGGTAACCAGGAGTTGAGCATACATGAGACAGTAGCAAAATTTCTACAATCATAGATATCTGAGCGCCAGTTTTGCAATCATCTTATTAGTTATTACCTGTAGCCGATTAGTGATCTTCTCATAACTTTTGGCTGGTTTACCACGCAGATTTCCCTTGAATAATACTCCACCCTTATTCAGACAAAGTAAGTTGGGAAATAGAACTTAGTCACTCCAGACCATTATATTTGGGACCTTTTTATTTTACATGATAAAATATCAAATTAGAGTATAAATCATCTATGTGATTAGTTTTAAAGTTAGTAATATTCTGTAACAGCACTTGTCTTAGTGACCAAGAGCATGTTTCCTGGTAGTAGCATGCATCAATTGGGTACTCGAGTATGAATGTATCTTGTATAACTAAGTTAGTAAGGTAAAAATCTGGTTTATATAGATGAAATTAAACCATGACATCTCAGATATTTACCTCGTAAGGCTCCTGACTTGTCACGAAAAATGTGTCAAATCCAAAAACTTGATCCTTTAGAATGTCTATTGTAGCCTTGGGGATCCTGACAGAATCATCAAGCTGTTGCTGCAGATCATCCATATTATAAAAATAATCTATATCATCATCTCTTCACATTGCAGAGTTCAGATATATGAAGCAAAAAAAAAAAAAAAAAAAAAAAAAAAAAAGATTCTATTTACAATCAAAAGATTGAGCTAATGACGAAAAAGCAGGATCCTTCTTTCAGTTCCAATTACCACTCAACTAATGAACTACACCTGGATGACTAAATAATTACCTTCATTCCTGGCAATGGAGATCCGCTAGAAACTTCAACAACTTCCACATTTTCCCCTGGCAATGAAGATCCGCTAGCAACTTCAACAACTTCCACATTTTCCTATGTTTTAAAAAAAATATTAGATATGCCACGATTGTATTCTCAAATGTCTTGTAAGATATTAAGTTCCCAGGCATAAATTAAAAGCATACCTGTATATCATTGGTAGAAGTAGCATCTCCATCCATGTTCTGAACCGTGTCGCTGGAGCTCAGCAGTTCTGTTTCATCTTTCTTCTGGGGAGTCATGGGAAAGCTAAATATATAATTCAGTTACACATTCATACAGCAAGGACTAGCAGTTACTACTAGAATGGAAGTGCTGCTTTAAGTACTAGAAGGCAAGTCAAGCCCAACACAAAAGGAAGCATACTTTTGCATAATATTTAATGTATGCAGGCTTGATTTGACAAAGTGTAAGTTTTGAAGGAAATTGACAAAGTGTAAGTAAGAAGTGTACATTGTCTATACTGGAGCCGCTTTCTGCAGGTCCATGTGCTTCTGCAACACTCTCAACCGAAGGTGATGAAGCATCATCTCCAAACTCTTCTTTCTCCTGGAAAGAAAGGTCAATCATTTAATCCCTGCATAACTGCGAGATTCTGGCTTCATGTTTAAATGTAATGCGATACATTACTCATATGAGATGAGACTGCCGATTTCAGCAAGAGAGGAAAGCTAGTATGTACCTCCTCGTCGCCATTGCCCTCGGGCTCAGTCTCAGTCATCGCTTGGCACGCAACCTTTCGAGTCCTCAGCCTTCGAACAAGGATTGGAAACAAACCAATTAGATTAGCTTGCTCAGGTTGAATGTTCCCTTGGCAGTTGGCACACGCAAAACCAAGAAAATAAAATAAAGCAGCGGACCTGTGCCCGGCAATCGGGAGGCAGCGGAGCGCGAGCGTGAGTCTGCGTGCGCGCCCCACGCACCCACTCCTCGCCGGCACGGTGGTAGAAGCGAGCAGGAGGCGGTGGCAGCACCCGTACGCCGCGGCGGCCGCCTGCGAGTGCGCGACGGCGGCAAGGAACTCATGGCGGGCAGAGGCGGTGGTGAAAGTGGCGGAGAGGACACAGAGCGCGCGCCGCGCGGCCTTATCCCATTCTCGGATTCTCCTCCAGAGGGAAAACGGAAATTCTTTTTCTGCGGTGAAGATTTCACGCTGCACTGATCGTAAAGACTTGGGCAGGTAGGGGCAGTTTTGGCAATAGTTAGAAATTAGCCGCTGCCGCACACGGCACACGGCGTGAGGTAGGGTTGTTTCTGGAGACCGTCGCCGACTCGCCGTCGCCACTACCGCCGCCATCGCTGCAAGCGGCATGAAGACCTTCCCTCTGTCCAAGGGAAGCACCATCTCCCTCGCCCTCTTCTCCGATGTCTCCAACAGCCGGTACGGACCTGGTTATGCATCCTTTCCTATTCTCTTCTAACATCGCCGCTTGGGCCGCTGTGGCCACTAGCCCTCGTCTGGTTGGTTTCCATCGGTGGAATGCGCAGCGCTGAGATTTCTGGTTTTGATGTTCGCAGGGAGCTCCTGGACTTGATGCAGTCAGGGAAGTTGGAGCCGGAGGTTGCTTTCCTCAATGCGTCATTGGTGAGTTGCCTGTTGCCATAATGCCATTTGCACTTTTGGATATGCTGCTCTGGTAGTTTCCCTAACCGTGTGGATCTCATGGTTTTTGTGGCTCGTTATTCATGCTCGTGGTTTTCAGGTGCCGGATGTGTTCCCTGTCCTCGCGGCAGCACTTAAGGCGTTGTTGGCAAAGACGAGGGAGTCACTGACCACAAGGACTCTGCACTCTGAGCTCGTCTACAACTACTCAGGGTCCAAACATGTGATTGATCTAGCTGCTCTTGGTACTTTCACATTTTTATTATGAGGTTGGTTCAATGCAGCGTTTTATGGTTTGTCGGTGATCATTGGTTTCAGATAACGGAGTCCCTGAAGCGATGCGGGATTTCTGATGACACAACTTACATCCTTGCTGCTTGTTTTGATGCTTCTGATGAGAAGGTATGATTTATGCTGATAGTTTCACTGAGTTGCTGTCTGAATCCATCAATTGCATGCTATTCTGATAATTTGCAATTGAAAGTTATAGGTGATACTGATTTTCTATTAGTAATACTAATACTAAATACTAACCCTGTACCAATTGGTACTGTCTGTGTGTTTGGTTCATAAATTTGTGATCTTGTTCTGACTGATATTGGACAATAGTTGAAGTTAATGGATCCAGAGATGGCTTTACACAAAATCAAATTCACATGGATTTGCAATATGTGTGCTTACAGTTCCTAACAGATGTTTTCATAATATACTGAACTGTGTGTAACCTTGAACTTGCTTCTAGCTCTGCATGCTCCCTTAGGTCCATAGCAAGGCCCCTCCTTTTTTGGTCTTGATCCAGGTTCCTCCATTCCATTTCATAAACAGAAGCTAATGTTTTTTGAGGTGTCGCCTAGGCTTTGAGGCGCACCCCCAGGCGCCGCAGGATGCCACAGGGTTTTAGTTTATGCCATATTGCCTAGGCATCGCCTAGAAGGCGCCTAGGTGTACCCCAGTGCCACAGGACACCGCGACGCCTCAAAAAATATTGACAGAAGCAGTACAGGTATTGCAGAAGCAGGCTAAAAAACAGAACTAGGTTAGATAGAACAGTAGGTAGCCGTTAAGATCCAGCTAAACCTGTGTCAGGAAACTAGAGCTAGGCCTATTAGACACAGTTTCTAATAAGCATCCTGACCACCTAACAAGTTCAGCAGACACCCATTGGCTGACTTGAAACCCAGGAGAACTAAACGAGCTTCAACTATTTACTGGTGCCATTGGCTTCTCCATTCGTTTCTAATTAATCAACTCCTTCCTCATGACCAGTTATTTGTAGCAGCTGGATTCATGGCCTGGAATGCCATTTGTAGCAGAATCCTGGCTCCCTCCCAACATGTTTTTCTCCTTGAAGCCATTCTTGTGTAAATCTGTCCAGTATACCAGATAAGAGCAAGGAGTGAAGGACAGAGTCTCACATGGGTGTTCTACTTCTATAAACCTTTTATCTGAACAGGCTCTATTTCTTGCTTTCCCTATCCCAGAAGATAAGACACTCAATGAGTGACTTTTTCCTTACCATCAGGCAACACACAGCTAATCCAGGACCAGTATTGATCCAGACTTGAAGGCCTGTTACTGACACCCAGACAGGAGGCTACTATACTCCATAAAACTCTGCTAACAGGACAGTCAAATAAGAAATGATTTATCATTTCATTTTGATCACTGAATTTACAAGTGGGCAACCTTACCACTCCCCCTTGATCATATTATCTTTTGTAAGGACGGCTGGATTCTCTTATCACCACAAGACAATCTTGATTTTATTAGTAATTTTTGCTTTCCAGATGTTTAAATGGCTGCCCTGTGTCAGAACTAGTCAGATGTTCATACGTAGATTTGACAGGAAAATGCCTGATCTGGTCCATCTCCTCAGTAACTTGGTCCTCCATATCACTAATCCATAGACAGTGTACATGGTTTTGAATTTGATTCTACTGCTCCCTCAAAGTACCAGGAGCGCTCTCTCAAAGGGAAGTTGATGGTTTCTATCAACACATGAGACATGTTGCTGCTGTAATGTCTTTATCATCACACAATTTAAAAACAACAGGATACGAACGTAGTGAGGGATGATGCACCCACCAAACATCGGACTCGGACCAAAACATTGTCTTCTTTCCGTTGTTAATTTTCATTTTCCTCCCTCTCAGGTAATAAACCAGACCAAATTGGGGAATCATTTTCCTTTTTGCTTAACAGATCCCACAGTTTTATTTCCCAAGTACTTACCTTTAATGAGGTCTATGACATATACCCTTCTCTTGTTCAAAAGATTCCGCCACCACCTAGCAGACTTACATTTATTCGCTTGAGAATTGTTAATCCATAAACCATCTTTCGCTTTTTTTGCAAATCTTAATCCACCTATCCTTTTTCCTTGGGATTAAATCCTTGGCCAAAAGCAGGTTTCCTTTGCTTATCCAAATTATCAGTTACTGTTTTGGGAAGCAAATACACAGACATATTGTATATGGGGTAGTTATCCAGTGTATAACTTAATGAGGATGGATCTACCAGCAATCGACAAGGAACTTCCTTGAAGGGGACCGAGACCATGTGCCAATTCTTTTTCCTGTGCATTTATGAAAGAAATACTGATGTGAAAATCGCAACTTGGCAGATGAAGGCAGTGGAGAAGCTCATCAGTGGCACTGAGATTGATCTAACAGAATTGGAAAGAAGAGCAAACCAGCCACAGATCTTGAAGGTTTGCCATCGAACTTGATGCTAGTTATGTACTGTATGGTTCTTATAACTATTTATCCATTCTGGCTGAATATCGTTTATTGGTCTTTATCTTATTGTCAGCATTACAAAATACCTCCCCAAGAACTGTCAGTATCTACGTTGCCGGACGCAATTGTATGCAGGATTGCTGCTCGAGATGCTCTCTGAAGTCTGAGTAATGTACTTGCTACACCTCGAGATTTAGCTCGGTCTACGCACCTGGGCCCTCGTAAGCTATGTAGTTTCAGGATATAGCTCTCTCTCTCTACCACATATATGACTGCACAACTAGACCACCCAATACCGTAGCTGTTTGCATTCCCTCCAAGCAACCTGGAAGCACATTGCGTGGTTATTTTTTCTTGCTATACTGTGCTGCAAGCAACAGTTTGTGCAATTTCTCTCTTGAATTCGATAAAGGTTATTGGCTAGAACTAGCAAAGGAATGTATCTGATTTGGCTTGTTAATCAAATCTGTCAAACACGGCATGTCTTATCGGAGTGCATCAATTTGTCACCAGAAGATGCCGAAAAGGCAAAAACAATCTGGTCGCACGTGTCTCCTATTCGCCATGATACAATGATTTTCTTTCACAATAAAACAGCATGAGTCGCCTTATCAGGCGCATAAACCACCAGCCGAACAACCAGCATGCATGAATGGTGAATGTATTTTTACATTTTGGTAGTGCCCCATTTATTTTACCCACAACAATGCGCGGCACTTCAACCATTTAAGATTCATGCATGGTGGACTGGTCCCTTAATTCCAACTACCAGGAGTTGGAGTTACGTCATAAATTAGCCTTTTGGCGTTTTCAACTAGGTCACGCATAGTTAACCTCTCCGGGACTACTCCTTCACCATCGAGGAAGACCCTGTATTTTTCCAACCTAGATGGGGTTCCTTTGACCATGTCCAGGGCATCCTTCGCGCCCTTGGCTCTGAAGATTTTTATGTATCCAGGACACAATTCCACAATTGATATTATGACCTCAATAAGGACCCTTCTTATCCTTGGGTACTCAAGACATGGCTCCCTGTTGGATTTGAGAGTATGCACAAGCTTTGTTACAAGTTGTTCCGCTGCAGCAGCATCGGTATCGGGATCAAACTCCTGGGCAACGTATTCAGGGATCACATAACCAATTTGTGAAGCGACACAGAGTGCGGCCTCCAATTGTTTGCCCTCTTTAGTTCTGATAACTTCCATTGCCTGCAAGGTGTGATGATAATGACATTGTGAAATAATCAAGGATCACTAACATAATGAATATGTAGATATGAAGTATTGATGGAGACGCTTACCTTTGACAGGGCTGATTCCAGGTTTACGTTTGCACCGAGGTCGATCAGCATGTCTCTGGAGTTTGCACAAAGATTATGGAGTAGATTTGCTGCAACACATATGTAGTACTCATCATCAAGCATGTCGGTGAGCTTGGTGATGAAAAGATTATGCTCTGGGTCCGCCAACAAGATAGCCCAGCAGTTGTCTGCGCTGTTTATTGTAAGATTTGCCAGTGCTTCCCTGCAGCCATTCGCAGTGATGAACGATCATCGTACATGCTGGGCTCAAGCTCAAATTCATGCATCAAATTGGGAATGATGGATTGGTTGCTCCCAATCTCCTTCCTTGCAGCCTCATCCACGGCCAGCGTTGCCAGTATGCCCATCACCTGCTCCCGTAGGTCATCTGCTCGCCAGCCCCAAAAGTTCAGGATACGATCGAGGCTGTCCAGAAAGAAGGGGTTCTCCGACAGCTCCTTGCGAAACCTTGCGCTAATTTTCCCACGGCTGATAACAATCTTCCTCACCAACTCCAAACACAATCGTGCCACTTCCATCTGCTCTGTCCATTCTCTCTGATGCTGTTCCATCTTCCCTATACTTTTTTTTGTGAAGCTGTAGACCACCACTGTCGTTTTTTCCTCGACGGTGAGATAGCAGCTGATAAGCCCTACGATGTTAGTGATGATGTTTTTGGCATCTTTGGCTATCTCTGTAATGAGCTTCTTATTGGATTGGGAGTCACCTCGTTGCAGGCTGCTGTCGAGAATCCGCAGCCCAACAATTTGCATTTTCACGGCTTGAGGTGCAGCCAAGGGATTGGATGGCAAAGCTCTCGAGGTTGGGCGTGTGTTTGTTCTCTCCTTCTCTTGATCTTGCCAAAAAAGTCCTGTTTCCATGCGTGCCTGGTAGGCTTGACGGAAGTATAGGCTGATAGCTTTGGCTCCCCACTCTTGTTTGAATCCCAAGTCACGGGCAAGCGATATGCGACGGAGAAAGGAGATGAACCTGAGGATGGCTGCCAGGAGACTGCATGACCCTTGGCACAGCTCCAGCATGAAGAAGATTGCTATGGATGGAACCAAGTTTGGGCTTACCTCATCAGGCATGGGGCTATAGTAGTCATGGTGGTGATGACCTTGCAGGCTGCGAAGGCGCAAAATGGATAGCAGAACCTGCAGGAATGCCACTGGGATCTGCAGGTTGGAGAGCAGCACCCCCTGCTATCACCGAGAACAAGGTATAGAATGATAACATGAGGTAGACGGACATGCCAGGTAATGGGAACATGACGCTCCAAAAGAAGAAGAGTACGGGCAGGATTGTTTCGACGATCTGCAACAAGAAGATGCCATCACAGGAGCAGGAGCTACAACAATTTTCTTGTTCCTGGGTGTCTCTCTCTGTCTTTGAGAGCAATCGCTTCGCTCCCGAAGAACTAGTCCCCAAGGAGCTATCAGCAGCAGCATCGTCTGCTCCCCAAAACACTTGGTTGCTAACCATCAGTAGCGTTACAGCGGCTGATATGCTGAAGCATCTGTGATAAGAAGCCAATGCTTCTTGGAGGAAAGGCAGACATGCCAAGGCTGAGGCTATGAAGATTTTAAAGCAAAGGAGTGGTTTGGGATTCCTCATAAACCTTAAACAGGATAGGATTCCACAGACCAGCACTGTCAGAAGCATAGTTCCGAATAGCCAGGCAAAAGCTAACCCGGTAGCTTTTAGGGAAGCGAGTGTATCATGCTGCTTGGATGTCTTGGATCTTTGTGGTGCTGTTTTGACATAACCATACATGGCTCCGCTAACACAAGCAATCCCCAGAAGCAAGAGGACCATGTGAACAAAAGAGCCCCTCTCTAGTCGAGTGAGCAACTGGCTGATGAGAACCAGGAAGGCCACCTTCAATATGCTTGAAGCTATCTCCGGCGGAAACTCGGGAACTAAGGCAACGCCGACACCTATGGACACCACACTTAGCTTCCCAAACGTTTGCCCCACTAACATGCGAGGGAGAGAGAAATCTTTCCATCTGAATGCACTCGTGGAGCCGAATATTAGCCACTGGTTGATCGAGACCTCATTGCGGATGCAAACCCTGACATGCATGCGGCGTAGCCGTGAATTAATTTTGGTGAGAAATCCTGAAATACCAACTTGCCTAGCTAGATTTTTCCTATATATATACATCAACACATTGAGAGTAGTGAGGAACGCACCAGCTGGAGCCTTCCATGAAGATCATGACCGTGGCAAACCAGAAATCCAGTCGGATGAGCTGAGAGCAGAACCCGCCAAGCAAGACCACAGTAGCCCAAATGAAGGCCAGAGTGCCGGCAGCGTTGCCCGCCCACTCCAGGAGCACAACGCAGAACACGATCTTATTCAGAGTTTTCAGCTTCCTCCTCACTAGCACCTCGTCACTGATGCTCTCGCTCTCGCCACCGGCAGGCTCCACAGTGACGGAAAGCTCATCGCCACTTGCCATTGTTGGTCTTCCTCAAGTGCCGGCCGGTTGCTAGTGTACCAGCTAGCACCAGCTATATACTTAGCCATCCTGCTTGTAGCCTTCAGGCCTTGTACTCCACATCACCGGCGGCGTGCCTGTGCCTTGTAATTGTGTAAGGCCGTTTACCGGCTTTGACCTGACACTTTTGAACGAACGCTGAGGTACTCCGCCCCTCGTTTGTTTCGATCGTTTCCTCGAATGGGACATGATGATAGGTACAATGCCAAATATTTGGGAAGATGGCATAAGCACAAGTCAAGCATGCTTGAGTTTCGCCTCTAGAAAGAAATGCTGGTCTCAAGTTGCTTGGATTGGATGTGAATAGTTGCATATATGACGTTCACGCCTACGCGTGTGAAACTGGTAGCAGACGTGCATAGACGTGACACTTGATAGGCCTCGATTTTAGCTACTATTTAATTTGTTTCACTAGTTTAACAAGCACTCGCGGCGGCACACACATGAGCAGAGGATTTATGTCATTTTTATCTACTATTTTCTAGCTTGATTATTGTTATCTTCCTATCCAAGTATTTATTTTTCACATTTTTTTAATCCAGTATTTTTTTATAATTGTATCAATAAGTTTTGTTCTTTTTATTATTTTTTTCTTCTAATTTATTTGACCTTTTAAGCATTTGTATTTGTATTCATTTTTTAAAAAAAATAACTTTTTGGTTATTCTTATATTGTTCATATATGTTGTAGCATTAGAGCATAATTTTATATCGTTCACATAAGTTATTATTGGACACAACAATCATGTTTTTCTTCTGCCTTGTTAATGACGCTTTTCCAGTCCTACGTTCCTTGCCGTTAGTGTTTTTTTAGTTTTTAAACAAAATTTCTTTTTAGAGAAAAGGGTTTCCCGCTTTTGTATTATCAAAAGCACCAAAGGTTTACAGTTCAAGTTCAGTGGCCAAAGGCCCGCCCCTGGAGGCAAAAAGACACAGAAAACAGTTCTTAGTACAGCTGATTACAAAAGTGCTGATCTAAAGTGGCTGTAACCGAGGGCAGAGCAACCAATTGATCCAATCTTGATGATGAGTTTGTCGTCTCCCCACGTCCACATCAGTTGCGGCGTCCAGCTTGCTTTTTCTTCTAGGTTTTGGGCAAAAGTCTTCTAGCTTCTTTCCATCCTCCGGCTTGTACAGTGGCAGCTAAATATTTCTTTTTTATCAACTTTCTACATGTATATAATTCATTCTAATTGGACCGAATCCAACAACCCGTGCTAACACTACGGAAAAATACAATGAAAAATAAAATTTACAAAAAATAAAATGAGATAAAATTTTCCTAGTATTAAGGGATATAGTTGTCATCTAAATGGTTCTAACCTTTTAGTTTTTCTTTTTTTTTTAGCATTTTTCATTTAGGTTTTTAAGAAGCCACATAATGTACATTCGACGGCTCTTTATTAAATGTATGTAAAAAAAAAAGTCTTACCTCGTATGTCACATATTCATGAATGGAACTGCAAATAATGTCCCCTAAAGTAATTTGCCTCCTTTTAGCTCTTTCATTGTGACTCCTTTTATTCCATTCTGTGAAGCGTTTTGTTTATTAGTATTGGGAACTGTAAATTACTACTCAACTAATAATTCAGCTTTAGAAACTACCAAAGCCTAAAAGAAGCGAGCAACAACATCAGATGATTTCCTGGTTAGTAGATGACTGGATGCCAATAAAAAAGTTGAAAAGGTTTAAATGGGCAAAGATGATGCCTTTCACTGTGCTTAGACATCTCAAGATATTGTCTTTTTTTTTTTGTTGCGACTCAACATCAATGTCTCCTTCCAGAAGACAACTATGTCGCATCCCCGATGTTAGTGAGGAAAGAATCTGATCTTTATACGTATACATCCAGGGCCAAGCACCCCGGCACGCTCCTTAGTCGTTAATGACAACAGATCGGCGGGCGCCGCCTTTGCCGCTAAGAGCAAGTTTAGAGAGCAGAGGCCGGAAGCCCATGCAAGAAAGGTAAAAAGCTAATGAAAAGCTTGGGATGGAGGTCGAGACTAAGAAGACTGATGAGGCGTCCTTTGAGTTTCAAAAGAGGTTGTCGCCATGACACTACTTGATGTAAGACGGGCAACCATGGGTTTTCTATGGGGGGGGGGGTACTATGGTGCGGCGATGGACGTTGAATAGGGCAAGCAGCATCTCGCTTTGTCTTGTTGTACCACGGTCGCAATTTATAGTTCCGTGATAGTCCTTAATATGTGTTTGTAGTTGCAGCTAGACTCTTGCTCTAGTTTGCTTGTCGACAACTTCATGCGATCCTACACACTAGCGCCTTGAGCGTGCGGGAACAGCGTAAAGTTATCGATGTTGTTGAAAACGACCTTTCTTTTGGCCTTTTTCCTCTTAATGAAAAATAGTTGAAGACCCGATCTCAAAAAAATAAAAAAAGCCGGGAGGAGGGCGGCGCGGTAAGGGTTACCTAGGCAACATGCGAGACGAGGGGAAGTGGGTAGGTAGGGGTCCACCGTCAATTTGGACATTTTGGCTGGGTACACATTTTGTTGGGTAAAGCGTTTTTGGTGTAAAAAAAAGACCAATCTCTTTCTCGACCCTGCTTTAGCAAAGGGAAATGATTTGCCTTCACTTGTGCGGTGGTGTTTGTGAAGCCTAACACACATGCAATTAGAGAGCCTATGCACACACCGTGGTGCACACCAAGGGCTTGATTGCCGAGAGAGAGAGGAGAGAGAGAGAGAGAGAGAGAGATGTGTGGTGCGAGGAGAAGGAGATGGATGAGAACAAAAAATATATGACAATAGAGTCATAGTGGGGGGAAGGAAGTCGTAGTAGTTAGGAGAAAAAAAAAGAACAAGGTCTTTCTAGTCTAGATCTAATCATTGCATCTCTAACTTTTTTAATTTCGCTAAGATTTAAAACACACCTCTTAGCTAGGGGACAAAAAATTTAGTTCTAGTCCATTAAACCAGCTCATAGCCCAATTAAAGTTTAGGTGGTCAATGTTTAGACCACTAAAGTTCCCCTTTTTAGGTAGAGTTTGGTGTAGGGGAGGAGGAGGATGGGTTGAGGCTTATCCTATTTTTGTTGGTGTTTGGTTAAGAGGAGAGAGAGACAGAGTCATCGGGGCCAAATGGGTATATTCCACTAGATCTAATGCAACCATGTCCCCTAAAATCGGAGGAATGCAATCGTCCATCTCCGTAACGTCAAATGTCGGTGTGCACGCTCTTCTTCTCGCAGAAGTTCACTAGGGATGACACAAAGCTCCGGTCCAGGCTCTTAATGGCCTCTTAAGCTTCCATAGCTAACGTGATTCATAGCTCCTCTAGGTGGAGGTAGCCAGGTAACATAGGATGGTACGTAGCTTTTGTGAGTAGATAGGGATAAATACGGGTAGGTGGAGGACAAATATAGTTGGTCGAGTGAGGGTGGATTAGGGGGATGACCGGGGTAGGTGGGGGAGGCCGTAGCATGGAGGCTGAGGGGGACAGGTGTTTGAGTTTGAGGTTGAGTGCTCGACACCGGAGCCGCAAGATGCCCTACTAACATGGAAGGGGCATGCAAAAATGGCACCGGATTATGAGGGAAATTCATGGCTATTTCAAGTGTAATAAGTTAATGAGAAACATGATTACTAGAGAATCATATAGTTTAGAGGACCATGGCCCATGTTTGTTTTACATTAAGCTCTGCCCCTCCTAATGTTAGTGGCAAACAAGAGCGATCTAAGATAAGCTGCTCGGGGATGGCTAAATAAAGAAGACTAGGGCTACAATTAAGGCCGGTCTCAATGGAGTTTCATAAGAGTTTTAGGGTATTAATTAGGTTGATGTGGCACTCATATTAATGATGAGAGAGATGATAAGAGTTTTATGGGAGTAGAGAGAGTTTCATGGGGATGAAACTCTTTCCGCAATGTTTCCAAAATCTAAATGTGTTGGAACCCGTGACATGAAAAACCTCCATTGAGACTCCACCTAAGAAAAAAATAATGATGATTTGGAGGCTAATAAACACTATTTTAAGGCCCTGTTTGGTTTGAAATAAAATTCATCTACTTTTTAAGTTAAAAAAAGTGAAATAAGCGACTTATTTTACCAAACAAAAGCATCAAGTTATTACACCCCTACTTAAAACTTATAAGTCACCCCTTTTTTCTTCTTTTTTCTGACTTATAAGTCATTTACAACCAAACATTCATGATTTATAAATCACGGGATTTTAATCACTTGACTTATAAATCACCCGCTTTTACTTAAAACTAAACAGGGTCTAAATGTGATTTAAGCCTGCCAGGGGCTGCAGCCCGGCAGCCCATCCCTGATCGGCCCTGGTGGCAAACAATAGGTAACAATTAGTTTTTCCTCACTCTGTCTATTCCACAAACCAAACAAAAAATCAGAAATTCTTTTGTCCTCCTCAACCAAACATAGATGTATTGTCTGATTTCAGAAATGGTAATGAACTTGTCTAATCTCTTCTAGTTCTCAACCCCGACATAATCTTAGTACACCCGTTTACCTAAACTAGGATTAAACTTTTAATAATAGTCTAAAGCTAAAGTTTTCAAATAGAAAGAGGTCAAAGTTTTCAAGAATATCCGGATAAGAATGTACTCCAGTCCCTATTTAACAAGATGGCAAGCATAAAAACCAGGCACAAACTCAGCTGCACACTTGCACGTCACCTAAGATTATGAATGGAACTGGAAGACTTCAAGATCCCCTGATCGCTACTCCTCCTCAATTATTTGCATAACAAAATTGTAATTTGGCAAACCATTCGGAGGCGAGGAGAGGAGAGGAGATGAGATCTTGCAGCAGGGCATATGCCTCGCGAAGTTGGCAGTTCCCTCCAATATTCCCCTCCGCCGATGGAATATCCCGGCAATTCCAACCCAGGCCCGCCTTCAGTCCTTCTCCCGCTTATATACGCAACGGCGAGCCCGCCCTCTTCCTTTGCTCCGACAAAACACACGCGCCGTGCACGCTTGCGCAAAACCCGAGGATTGCCGCCGCCTGTTCTTGGTCTCCTCCTCGGGTGGAGCTGCCGCGGGGCAAATGGCGACTGACGGGGAGGAGGCGCCGCCGCTGCTACTGGACGAGGCCGCGCGCCCACGCCGCGTCGCGCTCTTCGTCGAGCCGTCTCCGTTCGCGTAAGCCTCCCTCGCCTGCTCCTTCCTTTTTCTTTTTTCTTGGTGCGGGCTATGTCAGGGTTGGTTGCTTCTCGTCCTTGTGCGCACTCTTGGCTGGATCCCTGAGGTTTTCCCCAGGAACGGCGAAGGGTTTCACTCGGAGCCCTGACTGACGCGATGTCCTTCCAAAGCTCTCCCTTGTTTGCCGAAAAAGTTCGGATTTTTCTAGGAGTCGGGATTCGTGAAGGCCGGATAGATTTCAGTTAATTGGATACCACGATTAAGAACGAAATTAGCTGAGCTCAGGGCAAGTTTGGATACACATGGCTAGTTACTAGTTGGGCTAGCTCCGGGTAGTTAGCTAGTTCGCTTAACTAGTTGGAGACTTGGCCAAAAACTAGTCCATCAATTAGCCTGGAGCTAATTGAGCTAAAATTAGCTAGCTGCCCGTTGGATTCATGCGAATGAATCAAAATAATCAGTTTTAAGGCGTGCCATAAAAAGAAGTATATGCTTTTGTTTGATATTCCTAGACTGAAGTTTCATGAAAATGTTCTCACTAATGGATCTTTGTGTCTGCAGTTACATCTCTGGGTATAAGAACCGGTTCCAAAACTTCATCAAACATTTGCGAGAAATGGGGGACGAGGTACACGTTTTATTGTCATTCATTTGGTAGGTTTGAGATTTTACGGGCAGCAGATTAGTAGGTGTCGATTAATTTGGTTTAGTTGTGTTCTTCAGGTCATTGTTGTGACCAACCATGAAGGAGTTCCCCAAGAGTTTCATGGTGCCAAGGTTATTGGTTCGTGGAGGTAAGTTTTTCAGGATGATTGTGCCAACTTCTGTCTTAAAAAATATCAGTACCTGTTTAGGCTTTTTTTTTTAAAGGCCTGGATTTTTTTCTTCTTGTTCAAACAATGAAATGAGAATGCCTACTCTGTATAACAGCTGCTGCTAAGAAACATTTGCTGCTAGCTTTTTTACTCCCTACGAAGGAAAGACTTAATCCAGATCATAACTAGGTCTTTCCTAAGAAATGATATGCATTGGAACGATTCCTTATACTACTGCATTCGTGTTGTCTGGTTCTGTAAATATTCTGTTAGTTAGTATAACTGAATTAATAAGTGAGCACAAGTACAACAGCTCACTTATTTTTTACATGATAAATATTTTAAAAAACTTTCCTGAACCTGTTAAGTTATTGAACAATGATATGCAATCATGCTTGCATGCTGGTTAGATTGGAAGCATTGTATTCTTCCATGTCGGGTACATGATATGTGGTGCCTTTTAGTAGTGGAATCTTATGCTTACAGCTGTTTCTTTATCCTTTACAGCTTCCCATGCCCCATGTATGGAAAAGTGCCTCTTTTCGCTGGCACTCAGTCCTAGGATCATTTCAGAGGTTGCAAAGTTCAAACCTGACATTATTCATGCGTCTTCTCCTGGAATTATGGTAAACTTTTATTTTAATAGTCAAATCATTAATTATCAAATATCTCTGATTATCTATAACTGAATATGACTAAAGGCTATTGTTCTTTCAGGTTTTTGGGGCTCTAGCTATTGCCAAGCTACTTGGTGTGCCCCTAGTCATGTCGTACCACACCCATGTTCCAGTGTAAGCTGACTATGAACTTTACTGCACCATGTTTTACTGCAAAACACAGAAGTCCAGGTTTTCATTGCCACTGAATTCATATTTTTTTTGCTTGCAGATACATACCAAGATATACATTTAGCTGGCTTGTAGAGCCAATGTGGCAAATCATAAGTGAGCATTTTAGTCCCACCTCATCGTCGCTTTCCTAGACAGTAGCTTGCATGCCCGTCTGTGTAACACACTGATTCTTGGTCCTGTTATTCCCAAAACACAGGATTCCTTCATAGAGCTGCTGATTTAACTTTAGTGCCATCTGCTGCTATCAGCAAAGACTTCGAAACTGCCCAGGTCATATCAGGTTGGTCAATTTTTTGTACACATTGTACCAGATGTGCATATGTATTTATTCATGCTATGGTGCTAAACATGTGATTTCGCTCCTTATTCAGCTAACAGAATACGCTTTTGGAACAAAGGTGTTGATTCTGCAAGCTTCCATCCTAGATTTCGCAGTCATGCAGAGATGCGAGTCAGGCTAAGGTAATACTCTGTTTTTTTCCTCCTGAATGTTCTGTATGCAACATGTTGAGATAGTTTGTCTAAGCTTATGTTGCTTGATGTATTCTTTTCAGTGATGGTGAGCCTGAAAACCACTGGTAATTCATATGTCGGACGCTTTGGGCGTGAGAAAAATTTGATTTTTGAAGATGTAAGCTATTGCCACACTTGCTCCTTTTGTGATTGATTTGATCTTTGAATCGAAGTTGACAAACATGATGCATATATTTATTAAAAACAGAGAGTAATGCAACTAGATTAAATGATCCAAATGCCATGTTATTCTTCATTCATGCCTTGCATCATTGGCTACATGGAACTAATTTTGCTTTTTTATTTTACATTAGGGTAATGGATAGGTTGCCTGGAGTAAGAATTGCATTTATCGGAGATGGACCGTACAGGTATGACCATTGCAGCAGCTTTTTATTCCTTAACTCTTGCGCTATTGTTCAGTTCATTAGTCAGCATGGTGCTGATAAGAAATCTGAACGGCATCCTTTCAAGCTGATAAGAAATAAGAAGTATTGATTTAGACAATTTTCATTGAAGTTGCCGTTGTTCTGTGCATTGACATTGTTGAGCTTTTAGTTCATGGTTTTCACATTATTCATTTTAACTACATGACAGGGATGAACTAGAGAAGATGTTTGAAGGAATGCCAGCAGTGTTCACAGGAATGATGCAGGGTGAGGAGCTCGCAAGCATATGCCAGCGGTGATGCTTTCATCATGCCATCGGAGTCAGAAACCCTCGGCCAAGTGGTCCCAGAGTCCATGTCATCGGGAGTGCCCGCTGTCGCGGCCCGTGCAGGTGGGATCCCTGACATAATCCCGGAGGACCAGGAGGGCAAGACGAGCTTCCTGTTCACCCCTGGCGACCTGGAAGACTGCCTTGGCAAGGTCCAGCAGCTGCTGACGAACAAGGAGTTCAGAGACAACATGGGGCGGACGGCCAGATCCGAGATGGAGAAGTGTGATTGGCGGGCAGCATCAAAGACGATCCGTAACGAGTTCTACAATGCTGCAATCTGGTACTGGCGAAAGAAGCGCGCGGAGCTGGCAAAGCCGCTGCAGTGGCTAGCACAGATGTTCCTGCCACCGCCTGAGGTCCGCAGCATCACTCAGTGCTGAGGCCTCCAGTTGTGGGATGCTGTTGCTTTCAGCCATGATCCAGACAATTGATGAATGGATGGAAGGCAAGACAGATGCATATGCATTCCTTGTAAATTTGTGGTGCATAGTACTGTGTCGATAGGCGAGATAGTTCCTTGTTTTTGTATGGAAATTGGAGTTAGATTGTGATTGGTGTGGTAATTGCATCGATTATTATATGTTTTGTGTAAAAAAAAACAAATTTGGGGAAAGTGCTATGTATCTTGATGGACAGTGTAACCTGTAAATCATGATCGTCACGCCATCAAATGCATGAATAAAACAAATTTGGAAATGTGCTATGTATCTTGATGGACAGTCAAGAGTGACACTGTAAATAGCTGTTTGTGTTTCAACACGTATGTTTTGGTCGAATGCAATAGCAGCAGATTGCCTCCTGCAGATTGATTTCTGTTCTACTAGCTAGGTGAGCTAGGATTTGTTTCTTGGTATGATGCGCGCACGGAGTGGGTACTTCATGACGGTGGTGAAATCCACGGTTTCTTCCATGTTGACGGCCTCCCCCTCCGCCGCCGGCAGCCATTCCAGGTCCCTGACGAGGCTACCCACGAAGAACTCGGCATGGTGCATGCCCAGCGCGTACCCGGGGCACATCCTCCGCCCGGCGCCGAAAGGCATCATCTTGATCTCCCGGCTCCCGGTGATGTCCACGTCGCACCCCTCGCCGCCGTCCAGGAACCGTTCCGGCCGGAACTCTCGCGCGCCGCCGTCCACACCGACTCGTCGCGGCCGATCTCCGCCACCATGAAGTTCACCTCCGTTCCTTTGGGTACCGTGTAGCCACCGATCTCCGCGTCGCTCCGCACGGCATGCGGGATGAGGTATTGGCCTGGCGGGTGCAGCCGCAGGCCCTCGAGCACGACGGCTTTCAGGTACGGGAGCGACTGAAGGTTGCCGGCGTCGTCGAGGACGTCGGGCTTGACTCTGGTCACCTCCTCGTACACCTTGGTTTTGGACGTCGGGGTGCCTCGCGAGCTCGGCCATGATCCACTCCACCAGGGTCACCGTCGTGTCCGTCCCGGCGTTGAGGAACTCGGAGCAGAGGCTCACCATCTCGGCGTCCGTGAGCGGCCGGTCGCCCTCGTCGGGCACCCGCAGCGCGAGCAGGACTCGGCGTAGCACGGCGGGCGTCGTCGTCCTCGCCACGCCGGCCCGCGGCGTGGACCAGCGGGGCGAACAGCTCGTCCAGCCTCCGGCGCACGGCCACGTGTGCCTCCCACCAGCTTGCGGAAGAGCCTCTGGTGAGCGGCGGGAAGAAGGCGAACACCGGAAACGAGGTGAACGACGCGAGCACGTGGCGCTCCAGCGCGTCGATCTCGTCGAGCGCGCCCTGGCCGAGCCGAGCGCCGAAGCACATGTACACGAGCAGCTCGAACATGGCGCGCCGCAGGAACGGCCTGACCGTGACGGGCTCCGTCGTCCGTTTCTAAGGAGGAGATGCGCGCGGCGCGGAGCAGGCTTGTGAAGAGCGCCTCGCACGCCCACCGCCGGGCCGGCGCGAAGAGGCCGAAGCGGGCGCGGTGCAGCGCGTCGGCGGCGAGGTTGCGGCGGACGTGGCGCCAGTAAGGGACCGTAGGGCGCGGTGTTGATGTCGCCGGCGCTGAAGAGTGGGGTCCGGCTCGAAGAGCGGCGGGCGGTCCGCGAAGGTGGCGCAGTCCCGACGAGGACGCGGTGCGCGAGGCGGCGGTCGGCGACGAAGACGATGGTGGTGAAGAGGTGGACGGAGAAGACGGGGCCGTGGCGCGCGTGCAGCTCCCGGAGCAGCGGGGCCAGGTCGAAGATCGATCGCCGCAGGGCCAAGAATTTGGCCAGGAACACCAGCGCCGGTGGTCCAGGAGGGAGGCCCTTGCTCTTGCTCGCCGTTGACTTGCCACGCCCACGGCCATAGCTGCGGTGGAGCAAGACAAGGATCGAGACGAAGAAGGCGATGCAGCAGCAGAGGTGAGGGTCGTCGATGTGGTGGAGGCAAAGCCTACGAGCTCCATGGCTGGCTGTAGTGTTGTCAGTTCGGCGGCAGCTGCAGCTCGATCAGCTCTGATCTTTCTGCTCGGATGGCATGACCGTATACCTTCCAAAACCTACTAGACCTGTTCCAAATAATAGTTTGTTTGACTTTAGTTTGACCACTTGTCTTATTTAAAAAATTATGTTAAATATTATTTATTTTCTTGTGGCATGCTTTATTAATAAAGTTATCTTAAAATGACTTCAATTTGATTATGTTTGCAAAACAAATTTGAATAAGAAGAGTGGTCAAATTTATGGTAAAAAAAAAGTCAAACAAATTATAGTTTAGAATGGACGTAGTACAATTTCTTTGATCATGTAAACAAAATGGGCTGTCGTGAACTGGATCAACGGGTGACTCACGCCCGTTTAGAGTTTTTATAGACACTATTTGCAAATTGCGTAGGCCATCTCAAATTTAATAGGGATTAGGAAAGCTCAGCCTTGAAATATGACAGTCCTCATATATATATCATACTCTAAAAAGAAATATTCTATCCCAATCATCAAGATTCTTACTTTATTTACGCCCACTAGGGTTTTACAATTTCAATGGGACAGACACTTGTTATGTTATCTAAATATATCCATACGATTTTCTAAACTACTCCGAAATTTAATTTGGCTTTTAGTTTGCTAAGTTCTAGCATTTTTTTTAAATTAAATAGGCCCGCAAGTCAAGATCTCTCCATGCACAACAAACAGGCTGCCTGTCCTCAATTTCCCAATGGGCCATTATGTAACTTTAGTTTCACCGACAGACCGAATACCGAGGATGGTTTTGGACAACAAATTTTCATGTTGGTACTTGAGGCCATTTTTACAAAGACATGGGGCCTCGAAATATGACAAAGATATATATGTAAAGCCCACTAGATTTTTATAGCAAATATGCTCTATACCGGGGGATGGGTAAAGGTAACGGAATTTAACCATGTAACTTTAGTTTCAAGGATTCAAATCCATGTCGCATGGGTACTTAAAAAAGCCAAGTAGTATAGCTAATATGTTTGGGGATGGAATACCAAAAGTCTATGTCCTTGCTTACGCCGGCGGCCTTGTGTGGGTTTGTCTCTATAGAAATTTAGTTGTTTTTCAAAACAAACGATCTTCATTTTTGCGGTACTCCACCTCGATTATACATTGGCTACGTTTCAGGCTATCCTTCAACGCCTACTTCCCGTGAGGTGCTTGTGGAGGCATCTTGTTCTTGGAGTGGTGGGCAAGAATTTTTTTTTTTACCCGTGCACATGGGTGGCGGTCCTAGTCTTAGAATTGACGGTCATTAGAGTGCGTGGTTGTTTGAACAATTATAGGCTGGTGTGCCCGGGGCGAGGCCGAAAATTTTCAAGACATTGTATCATCTCGATGTAATTGCTTGAAAGTAATAAAAGTTCCATTTTCCAAAAAAAAGAGTATCGCCCATCTCTGTCCCACACCCACATCTATAGGCTTTGTTTAGCTGCCTCGTGGAACTCATCTATGAGTGATCGGACCCCACACGTGGATCGGGTGATCCAAATCCGACCACCAAATCCCTCTCCCACCAATCTTTCTCCCAATGTGTATTTGGCTTTGGCCGATTTGGTTTCAAGGAGGAGTCGGGATGGTGAGAGTGAACGAGCATGATTGTTCCACACCTTGGATGAGGATGGATTATTTTCTTAACCCCCACCCCCCCCAAAAAAACGTGTATTTGGCTTTTCGCTGCCTTGGTTTCACATAGAGAGGAGGATCGAGGCGGTGAGAGGCGTGGAGCAAATGATTGTTCCACGCCTTGGATGGGGATTATTTTCTTACCCGTGGTTTGAAGTGGATCGGGGCTGCGATATACGGTAATACATGGAACATCTGAATTCTGTTCGCTTCAACTTATCGGATACATGTGCGGTGTGGTTGGTTGCACACTTTTTTTGCTAACGAGGTCGATTGGGCCAAATTTTCGTTGGTTGGTTCCTTAGCCTATTGTAGCCTGGCTACAACGGGCCATCCGTCCAGATCATGCCAGGCCATTCTCTTTTTGATTTCCCGACATTCTATGTGTGGTAAGTATCTCCCCTAATGCCCGGAATCTTCCTCAAAGATGTATTCAACATACGGGCAATGAATGAATCCTCAAGATGCCCTTTGATGTATCTTTGCGGTGGTGATATTGGTATGCGTGCAAAACGTTACCAATTCGTAGATGGGAATGTTTGGTTGTATGGCCAAATTTCCACGCGTACTAAGCGCAACGGGGAGCCATATGATGCGCTTTTTGATGAATTTGATTTTATGATGCGTTGTGTAAATCCGCATGTCACCAACTAGATGTTGGCAAATTATAATTCTATTTTGGGTCATCAAACAACAAAGTTGATTCTCTCAACGAGAGATTCAATTATGCCATTATGTGTATGAACATAAGATACTTAATGATGTAGTCCCTAAAATTCAAATAATTCCATGTAAATGGATTAGATCCCGCGTCGGGATCATTTGCACTAAACTATAAAATTTGAGCAATGAATTTGGTAATTGTGGTACCTTATGAGTAAGGAACACATTTTAGGACAACATTGTAGATGCATAGATGTCCATTACATTGTATCTTTATGGTCCATAAAATGAAAAATGGAGTCACATGTATGTTCCTCGAATTTCTTCAAGAAATTTGGTGTCTCACATAAATGTTATGATCAATAGAATTGATAATAATTTTCTCATCATTCTACATAGAATGATAAGGTAGTTATGCCAAATCTTGATGAGATCAAGAGAGAAAATTAGAAAATAATATGGGATTTTGTATAATACACATAAATGATATGGAAGGAATTTGCACAATTATTTAGTTTTCATATATGTTGCAATAAGTAGAGTGAAGATTTTCATCATCTTCCTTAGTATTGGGTTTCTATGGAAACCATGCAACTGATAATATGAAAACACCATGGGGGTATTTATAGATCAGATACATTGATGACGATTAATTGAATACCCACGAGAGCGTAATCTCTCATAATTGTGTTATATATATAGTGGTCCACTAAACAAAAATCCTTTCCATCTAGTTGAATCCCAAATGATTCTATAGAGTGAGGTAGAATCCAAAAGAATTTGCACTCATATAGAATATGTATACCATGTATGTGGTGCATGACATGTGGTAGTGTGACATTAGGCTAATAATAGCTCCAATGGAAATAAGGAGACTTTTACAAGCGCCGGCTTGTTGAAGTGAACTCCAAATTGATCCAAATAACTCGCTTGCCTCCAATGAGTTGGAGGGATATTTGAACCAAATGTTGGATTTTGCAAAAAAAAAAAAAAAAATTTTTTGCACTTGGAACGTACAACCACATTTTTTGTGAAAATGTGGGATTTGTCACACTTCACCACTTTTCAAAAGAAAAATGTCTTATACATTTATGAGAATCCATTATGTTATAATTGCTATGGACCAAAAGATCCTTCATAAATGAATGAGTAAACAATCATTTATATTTGGGCAATATTACATCCTTTGTTGAAATCCCAATGGGGCCTTGCAAAAGGTAGATGGATTCACACCTTTGAATACATGGATTTGAAGAAATCCAAGTGTTTGAGTTGCATAGAAATGCATAAACGCAAGTGTGACAATATTCAGAATGGATTG
Source organism: Hyparrhenia diplandra (assembly GCA_015847255.1). Taxonomy (NCBI): domain Eukaryota; kingdom Viridiplantae; phylum Streptophyta; class Magnoliopsida; order Poales; family Poaceae; genus Hyparrhenia; species Hyparrhenia diplandra. Next base: position 48,060 of record JADLZK010013044.1, read on the forward strand.
AGCATTTGGTTGGGGTCATGTAATAATTGTTGTTATGCCACATGTCCCTCAATGATATCATTGATATCGCCATATGAGGAAAAATAAATTCCATCCAATGCGATGTTGGAAATATTAGCCAAGTCCATCATGAGTTTATCATGTATGGATTTACTTGAGAGTAAAACTGTATAGCATAATGGCAAAAAATTGGGGATTCAAGGTGATACTTGATTGTAGACTCTCCATTCTACGTGCAACCAAAGTCGTTGCTAATGTTTTGGGATCCATTCCGTGGGAATAGATGATGTAAAATCTTTCGCCCAAAACATTCTATATGTGATAGAAAGTATCCACCAAAATAATGCACTTTATATTTCTATTTATTTAAGCAAATGATTACTTAAATAACTTCATATTCAAGATGTATCTTGAATTGGCACATGCAAAATATTGTGAAGTCAAGATAAATCTTGAAACACATGTAGTGTTCACCTCATATTGATAGGTGATAGAAAATCACTACTATCATTATAGTGTACAATAATTATTGCCAAGATATAGTCTCAATTAGCTATTAGCAATTTAACACATTGAAGGTGCAAACCGATTGGTGACCTTGTAGTAGGGGAGCATAATCAGTAAATATGTGTATTTGCAAGAGATTTCATCCCATTACCTTGTGTTCATGCTAATAGTAACGAGTTGCTCACACTTTCAATGTGGTTCAACTCGGAGGTAGTCACTTATGTTTGTAGAAACACATTGTAGACCTCAAAATGTGAGACTATTGCTTTGAAGGTAAACATCCAAATGATGTAAACCTTATACAAATCACATTTAGATTGTATGAGCACATATGGATAGTCACTATGTGATGGACATAGTGTAGATCCTATAGAAATATTGAGATACTAGCTTGTGTATGACCAATCTAAAAGGGTGAATTATGACAATCACCGTAGGTGTAGACCTCTTTTGTCACATTTAAAATTGGGTAACGCATGTTGAGGATGAAATCCAATGGTAGTACGGGTACACCATGTGTATATGACCAATTTTGTAAAGTGAACAAAAGTTGTCACCGTGGAGGTGAAGGTCATTTGTTCTAAATTTTGATATTGATGCACACGTTAAGAGATAATCACTATGTATGAGATAGTGTAGATCCACGGTAGTACTATAGTACTACCTAGTGGTTGGCCAATATGCAAAATTTTGGAACATTATATAAAAAAAAAAATGATGAGGTAATCACTTATTTTGCATGGAATAAAGTAAGCACTAGAAACTTAAAAAATAAGTAAATGTGCTTAATTAAATAAATGCAAAAAGTAAATTGCATGAAAAATAAATGCATGAAAATAAATTGCATACTAAAATAAAGGGATTTTATCTCATTTGATGGAACTTAGGTAGTCACCATGAGAGTGTAGACCTTTGTTTAGTTCTTTTACATCAAGATGCATTCCCTCAGTATGAGTACTATCATGCCAATTCAAATAAACAAAAGGTGTGAATCGAGTTCCTTGATAAATCGACCAAATAAATCCCATTATTTACTAAAGTGATTGCCAATTTTGTTAAAACCTGAGGGTTGAAACAGAAATCTGGAGTTTAGCTAATAATCCATTCGGACTACCATGCAATTCAGATAAAAATGAGGGTTTTTTTAGCAAAATGCACAACCTTCATCCATTCAATCCCAATCCTATTCCTACGCACGGACGGTTTGTGGAGCCTCACGGTCGTGCGTGAGTCGGCCGTCGGCCGCGGGCACGAGGCCTCTCGCGCGAGCCTTGCGGGCGTCGCGGAGCCGCGGGCGAGGCCACGCCACTCTGCATCGCGAGGCCACGGGACGCTAGTCGCGGTCGCGGCATGCGGTGGTTACGTGGTGCGCTGCCGTGCGGGCAGTCGCAGCATCATGGGGGCCGCGGAGCGCCGGTGCCGAGTCGAAGCCGCGCGGTGGGCACTGCAGGCGTCGCGCCTCGAGAGGTCGCGGGGAATCCCGCGCAAGCAATCGCGCAAAGGCTGCCGGAATCGCCTTGAGGGCCGGAGCCGTCGTCGTGCGGTGCTCCTGCGCCGCATGGGCCTACGGTCGTCGTCGGCCGCAGCCAGCAGCGACGCGAGTGGCCACCATCCGGCTTTCTCGGTCGCGGCGCGGCGTGAGGCCGTGCACGGATCGCCGTTGTCGAGCCGTCCATCCACAGGCCGCGGAGTGAGGGCGCGACGCGGGTGTGGGGCTGCTGCCGTCCAGCCGCGTTGACGTGGAACCGCCATCCCACCTGGCTTTGTGAAGCCGCCGCCGCTGCCTGGCGTCCGACTGCGAGGGTCGTCCGTGCTGCGCGAGCGGGTCGTGGTGTCGCACCACTGGGGGTCGCGCTGTGGGTCGTCGAAGCTGTGTCTAGCCGTCGGGTGGCCTGTCCGACAGCCACCGAAGCCGCGTGCGAAGCCACGCGGGGCTGGGCGAACCATGGCGTGATGCCGTGCGGGGACCGGCTGCGGCGCGAGGCCGCTGTTCGCCGGTGTCGCGAGGCTTGGGCAGAGCAGCGAGAGGACCTGCCACGGCGCGATTCCGCTGTTCGCCGGGCTGGCGCTGCGCTGGGCCAGGATGGCCGAAGAGGCGTATCGGGTGGCCTGGTCGCCACGAGCGTCGGTTTCACTTTGGCCTTGGCTGTTGCCAGAGGTGTTGGTGTGGGAGAGGCTGCGAGTCCTCTCACAACCCTCACCGGCGACGGAATCGGCGTTGGAACTGCCTGCTCAACGTGCCGTGTTGGGACAAGAGGAATGAGGTGATGATTTTGACATCGTACCTTCGTCAGTCGTTCCGATTCATCATGTATTATCTAACCAACTGAGATATTCTTTGTGGGAGAATCGTGAAGAGCACGAATCGATAAACGTGTTGCGAAAGTATAATTACGGTAGTAAAATGACACAATATTTAATTGATCACGGGGTTATATCTATATAGAGGAGAGGAGGAAACTGTAACCCCTCATTCTCACGTTACGTGGCTGTGGGAGGTTCCCGTGCATGCAACCATGCGGGGAGAAACTCCTATGCACTGTGCCTTAACCGATAAAGAACCACATGATGGTTATGATGAGATCATCCCGTACACTATATTCATAACAAGATCTAGCGGGTGGAGAGGAGGGATCGGGTGGGAGAGGAGAGGAGACATGGAAAAAAATGAGTGGATTGGAACAACTCTGATTTCTTTGGGGTGCGATGCACCGGTCTATGCTTAGCCAACCGCTCGATCCAGAGCATTACCGACAAACTAACCGTCCCATCCATAAAGTGGCGAGGCAAACGTATGCATATGTAACTCGTGCGCGCCGTACATACATCCTCATCGGCATATGTAACTCGTTCATCTCCATACATCGGATGCAGAACTCTTTAACCCAAAGGGTTTGCTGCAGCTACAAAAGCACTGCAGGTCCCTAGTGTCCTTGAATATCAGTGAGATTAATTTTTTTGCTGCGTGCCGCCATGGCTAGCCTTCCACCCAATGCCCTTTTCCCACTGGACCCTAACAGATTTGTCCAGGAGTCGACCGCCGTGGTCGACTTGCTCGCCCGCTACTACCACGACGTCGAGCAGTACCCCGTCATGACCGCTGACGCCCAGCCCGGCTCATTCCGAAAGCTTTTCCCCGATGCGGCGCCTGATACCGGAGAGTCCATAGACTGCATCCTCGAAGACGTGCAGCGGGACATCCTCCCGGGGCTGACGCACTGGCAGAGCCCTAGCTTCTTCGCCTATTTTCCCATTAACGCGAGCGCTGCAGGTTTCGCCGGAGAGATGCTGTGCGCTGGCCTCAACGTCGTGCCGTTCCTGTGGAAGGCGTCGCCAGTGGCCACCGAGCTGGAGCAGGTCCTGATGGACTGGATGGCGGGCCTCCTCGGGCTGCCGGAGCGCTTCCGTTTCGCAGCCGGAGCTGGCGGCGGCGTGCTGCACGGGAGCACGTGCGAGGCCGTGGTGTGCACGCTCGCCGCCTCACGCGACCGTGCCCTGAGCAGGCTCGGCGGCCATGGTGCCATTGTCAGGCTCGTCGTGTACGCTTCCAACCAGACCCACGCCACGTTCCAGAAGGGTGCTAGGATCGTGGGCATCCCGCCAGCCAACTTCCGTGTCCTGCGCACGTCGCCGGAGTCCGGGTACGGCCTGACTGCCGAGACCGTCCGAGCTGCGGTCGAAAAGGACGTCGCCCGTGGTCTTGTCCCTCTGTACCTGTGCGCCACAGTCGGCACCACCGGTCTCGGCGCCATTGACCCAGTGCGCGAGCTCGGTCAGGTGGCGCGCTGCTATGGTACGTACGATATATAGTCTCATGCATGCCATTATACACGTGTGCACTAAAAATACTAGCTAAACATCAACTAAACACACGGGCTGAAAAATCACTATATATTTTTTTATAAATGTAACAGGAATGTGGCTGCACATCGACGCTGCATACGCCGGCAGCGCGGCGATTTGCCCAGAGTTCAGGGGCCACCTGGATGGCACCGAGCTCGCGGACTCGGTGAGCATGAACCCACACAAGTGGTTCCTCACCAATATGGACTGCTGCTGCCTCTGGGTGGCGGACCCGACCGCCCTCACCAGCGCACTGTCAACTGACCCAGAGTACCTCAAGAACATCTGCGACGGCGATGCATCGCCCCCGGTGACGGTTGACTCGGTCGATTACAAGGACTGGCAGATCGCCATGTCACGTCGTTTCCGTGCCATCAAGCTTTGGGTGGTGCTGCGGCGCTACGGAGTGGCTGGCCTGCGTACCTACATCCGGAGGCATGTCCAGATGGCCGAATGGTTCGAGCTTGCAGTGGCACAAGATTGGCGTTTTGAGGTCGTCTTGCCCAGGAACTTCTCGCTGGTGTGCTTCCGCCTCCGCCCGCGGCGGCTCAGGGATGATGATGACGATGTTGTGGTGGTGGATGGACTGAACCGGCAGCTCCTTGCGGCGGTGAATGCGACCGGGCGGGCATTCTTGACGCACTTCGTCGTGGATGGCAAGTTTGTGATCCGGATTGCCATTGGCGGGGCAATGACCGAGATGCGCCACATTCAGGACGTGTGGGAGCTGCTCAAGGAGAAGGCTAATGAATTGGTGGGGGCTCATGAGCCACGATGATGCATCTGTTGGTGTAAGCTCGATGTTCACCGACATTGTGATGGAGCTGGTAGTCAGGCTGGAGCGGGGTGACCTCGCCCACGGCGTCAGGCAGTTTGCAGTGTATGTTTTTGTCAACTTATACCAGGTTGTAACTTGTGCTTTTATGTTACAAGTGTGTGTCTTTGCTACTAGAATACGTAGTGGGATGTAATAGGAGCGTGTTAGCGCCTCATTTATGTTGTAACCACTATTGTACTCAAACTCTCATGAAGTCAAAAAGGGCACTCTCAACCCTATCGACAGTTGTCAGTTCAGGGTGTTCTTGTGTGTTCTCCATCTCGATATTGATTCTAGGCTTATCCACTAAGTAAATTTGTGTCACTACGTAGTTTTCGGTCAATAGCAACACATAAATTGTGTTGTATTTTCCCTTTTCGGGTGCAATAGCTGAAATTGCATCCAAAAAATTTGGGAAAACTTGAGTTGCGCAAAAAGTCTGTGGTAATAACCTTCAATCACCATTGCCTTTTGGGTGTTGCAATTTGTTTTCTATTGCAACATATTGAGGTGTTGAAACAAGACTAGATTGCCACGCTCTAGTTGGTGGTATTGTATCCTATTTGCAACGTTTCAGGTGATGCTAGATGTTTCAATGGCGATTCGGCCGTTCTAATTGGGCCTGGCTATGGCCGTATCAAGGTTTGCGCAAAAACGGTTGCGGTCACCTCTTTGGTGCATCATCCATGCTCACCGGTCAGTGCTTCTTCTCCTGCACCCTGTCCGCCGATGCTTCTCCTCCTCTTTGGTGCATCTGTCCTCACCCGTCGATGCTCCTCTCTCCACCTCCTCTGCCAGTGCTTCTCCTCCACCACTGGCACTCCTTCTCTACGTCACCGAGCACACGGATTTGGAGGATCGCAGCTCCGTCATCTCCATCTGTGACAGAGATTCGAGGACGACGACGCAGCCCGTGAGCTTCTTCCCCACTCGCGACTGGCGAGCGCGGCTAACTCCCCCAATCTAGACATCGTGGCCCCCACCTCTTGGGAGCTCGGTGGCGTGCTTGGGGGGTGGTGGGGGATGCCATTCACACCGCGTCTCTCGTCGTTGGGACCCGAGCGCCGTTGTTTTGGCACGATTTCCTATTGTGCATGGTCAACTCGGTGGTGGCCATGGTCGCGGGCGAAGCTGTTGGCATCGCGGCACACCAGGTGAACCGCCGACACCGCTTGCCATCATTATCTTCCCGGTGAACCGCGGGCGCGGACCAGGTGTTTGATGTCTAAGAGGAGGTGAGCTCACCAAAATAGAGAAGAGGTTTGTATGCAACATAGATCAAACAACCAACCAAACACACCCAATTGCTAACCAGGCTTAGGTGGTATATGCAACCAAACAACTCCATCTTGGCTTGCTTTGGATCGGGTTGACCTGGTCCTGCTTAGTTTTACTAGTCAGACCAGTATAAGAAACGAACCAAACACACCCGTAGCTCCTTTGCATGTTGGGTATATACTACATCAAACAATGATTTATCAGAGATAGACAACGAGACATATTTTAGTAATGTATTTATTGGATATTGTAACATGTAAACATGATCACGCCGACAAATGCGTGAAGAGTGTGGTTGTACGCACAATCAAGAGGAGCTATACGTAGCCTTTTGTGTTTCAACACGTGCATCTCATCATCCACAAGATGGGAAGCACATGCACAATACACGGCAACTAAACAAGGCAATTATTCTCTAGGCGAGCAAGGATTTGTTTCTTGGTACGACGCGGGCACGGAGCGGGTACTTCATGACGATGGTGAAATCCACGGTCTCCTCCATGTTGACGGCCTCTCCCTCCGCCGCCGGCAGCCACTCCAGGTCCCTGACAAGGCTCCCCACGAAGAACTCGGCATGGTGTATGCCCAGCGCGTACCCGGGGCACATCCTCCGCCCGGCGCCGAAAGGCATCATCTTGATCTCCCGGCTCCCCGTGACGTCCACGCCGTCTCCCTCTCCGCCGACCAGGAACCGCTCCGGCCGGAACTCGCGCGCCGCCGTCCACACCGACTCGTCGCGGCCGATCTCTGCCACCATGAAGTTCATCTCCGCCCCTTTGGGCACCGTGTAGCCACCGATCTCCGCGTCGCTCCGCACGGCATGCGGGATAAGGTAGTGGCCTGGCGGGTGCAGCCGCAGGCCCTCGAGAACGACGGCCTTAAGGTATGGGGAGCGTTTGGAGGTTGGCGGCGTCGTCGAGCTCGCGCTTGGCTCTGGTCACCTCCTCGTATACCTTGGCTTGACGTCCGGGTGTTTCACCAGCTCGGCCATGATCCACTCGAGCAGAGTCACCGTCGTGTCTGTCCCGGCGTTGAGGAACTCGGAGCAAAGGCTTTACCATCTCGGCGTCCGTGAGCGGCCGGTCGCCGTCGTCGGCCACCCGCAGTGAGAGGAGGGACTTGGCATAGCACGGCGGTTGGTCATCGTCATCGACGACGGCTCTCGTGGCGTGGATGAGCGGCGCGTAGAGCTCTTCCTGCCTCCGGCGCACGGCGACGTGTCCCGCCCAGCGCTTGCGGAAGATCCTCTTGGTGACCGCCGGGAAGATGGCGAAGACCGGAAAGGACGTGGCGGTGTGCAGCGCGTGGCGTTCGAGCGCGTCGATCTCGTCGAGCACGTCCGGGGAAGCCGCTCGCCGAAGCACATATACGCGAGGAGGTCGGACATGGCGCGCCGCAAGAACGGCCTGACCGTGACGACGCACTCCGACTCCGACGCGTCGACGTCGTCGCGGTGGAGGAGGCTGGCGACGAGGTCGTCGCACGCCCACCTCCTCGCCGGCGCGAAGAGGCCGAGTCGGGCGCGGTGCACTGTCTCGGCGGCGAGGTTGCGGCGGACGAGGCGCCAGTAGGGGCCCGTAGTGCGCGGAGTTGATGTTGCCGGCGTTGAAGAGCGGGTTGGGCTCGAGGAGCTGCGGGCGGTCCGCGTAGGCGGCGCCGTCGCGGACGAGGACGCGGTGCGCGAGGCGACGGTCGGCGACGAAGACGCTGGTGCGTGTGAGGAGGCGGAGGGAGATGATGGGCCCGTGCCGCGCGTGCAGCTCGCGGAGGAACGGGCCAATGTCGAAGCGAGGTCGCCGCATCTGCGACAAAATCTTGGACAGGAACAGCCGCGGCGGCGGGCCAGGAGGGAGAGGTGGCTGGCCGGACTTACCAGCGCTCTTCTTGCGGCGGCCATGGCTCCGGTGAAGCAAGTAGAGGACTGAGGCTGCGAGCGAGACGGAGAGGAGCGGGACCGGCAAGGTGCGCAAGGTCGTAAGACCCAGTTCCACCATGGCCATGGCGCAGGCACTGCTTACCTTGAACTCAAATGCTGCACACTTGTCAGCTGTGTGTATGTAGTATGGTGTGTGTAGTGTGTGTGGATATGATATATATATAGGCATATGAAATTTGATCTGATCTGTACTAGTTTGGTGTTGTTAATTTGGTCTTATTTGGTCGTCGTGAGTTGCAATTCTATGACAAACGGAAACGGGTGACCATTACAGCCTAGTACTAGCCTAGATATCACCGCAGAAAGTCGTCGCATGGCCAAATCAGGCAGATTTTAAAAGGGAGTAGCAAACGTCAGCATACATGTGGATTGGCTTTGTCAGGTAGTCCTAGCAGTACGACATAGATACAGTTTACAACAACTTTACAAGCCGGTTGTAAACTGTTTATTTTTTTTGTCAAATATATATTTTTAAAAATAACTTTGTCTTCACGAATGGGGTTGCTTGAGATAAGCTTGTGAAGGTAACTTTACAGAATCCGATAAAATGGTCGTTAATCAAGCCACCTGACCCCTCTTCTGTATCTCGCCTGGGTATATTTATAGGAAGACGAAGGGTCAAGTAGTGCTTTACATTAGGGTACAAACGACTTATTCACCGTCGGGTGGGCCCTCGCAAGGGCATTCTCGTACAAACACTTGATCGGGGCATAATAGTAAACACACAATCTTAAGGCTCCACCGGCAGTTCCGAGGCTCGCCTTCTTGGATTACTCCAACCGGGACCTTTGCCATAGGATCGTTGGTCGGCTCAACCTTCGACCTTCGCATTGTTCTTGCCTTGCTAAAATGAAGTGGGTTATAGAGTATGGGAAAACCTAGCGCACTGTGGCCCCGTGCGTGGAGCGCCTACTGAGGTCGGTAAAAACGTCGGCTTGGGGGCTTTACAAGAGTAACCTGGCACTGCATCCTGCCTTGAGTTGTCTTGAGTCTTTGCGTCCTTTTCCCGTTGACGTAGGGGCCCCGCAGGGTTGCTTGTGCTAGCAAGGGTCGCCCTACCTAACACTCGCCTTATTAAAAAAATTATACAAACATTGCCAAATATAAGTTATTCTTGAAGAACTTTTATTAATAAAGCAAGTCACAACAAAAAAATGTGACATTTTGCAAAAATTTGTGAATAAGATGAATGGTTTAAACTTGGAATAAAAAGTCAAACATCTTATAATTTAGAATGGAGTTAGTAAGTTAATTTGTGACTTTATGTTTAATAACTTTTATACATTATTTGTGTTTAATAACTTTTGTACATATATGTTATAATTCATGGAATAGTTTAACGTTGCTGTTGCAACGTACATGCAAACACCCAATAGATATGTAGGTACAGATCCTTTTCTAAAAAATGTAGGTACAGATGTTTTTTAGGAAATTACCTTTCCATTACTCAGAATCGTTAGAAATTACAGACCGAATACAAATAGACGAAGGATCCAACACTGGATCATCATCAACCGAACACAGTTTGCCTAGGGCAGCTAGCCTATGCTCTCACACACGGCTTCGATGTTGTATTCTCTAGGAGATGAAACTTTCGGGCTCTATAGTCCCCAAATGCCAAAATTTTTTTAGACCCAAAGATTTGTTACCAAAAGAATAAAATGCCAAAACTTTTGTCAAAAGAGGGGAATTAAACAGGCCCTTAATATGTTGGTAACCAATGCACTATATCGCCGAACACTTGCAGTTTTAAAATTTTTATTTCCATTGTAGCAACAACTCAGCCAGTAAAAAATAGCCACTCCACCAAAAAAAAAAAAAAGTTACGATTTGAACTTAGGACATCTAACTTTGATACTGCTTATTTGAGCTACATACACCAATCAGTTCAAACTCAAAATGCTAATACCAACAGGAATAGAGGTCGTACTTCAACATGATAAGTATGCATTTGTGAGATGCTAAGGTAGTGGAACTCTGACTCATTGCACCAAACTCATACCAGCATTTAGTGGAGCAGGCATCATCGAATAGAAAATGCCGCATGAAGCTGCTGAATTGCACACAAACAATGCACAGTAAATCCACACAGACTAAAAAGGTATCATATTAGTGAATCAAACAAAAAGTTGAATAGGCAAAAACTTACCCAACAAATGAAAAATAAAAAATGGGGCGGGGACCAATAGGCAAAATGATTAATGTATGGATCATGAAACCCTCGAGCTAAAATATCCATCGTTAGAAATTGTAGAATTAGATAGTCATGAAGGTTACCCATACACAACTGCTGACTAGAAGAATCTAGAATTCGTTTTAGCTTATCCATCTCAAGCAAAAGCTGGATCTGTGATTGAAATGCAAATCTAGTATTCATTTTTTTTTATAACGAGGCAAATCTACTTCATAGGATCGGATCCATTATTGGATGCTAACCTACTCCATAGGATCCACATCATCTGTGTCCTTTCGAACGTCAATCCATCATTTGTGTCTACCACTCAAGTGAACGTCTGAAAATATACCAACGCATCAAATTCCTGACGCTCCTTTGGTTATTTTTCGGCATCACCAACAATTTTTTTTGAATTTTCACCGGAGGAGACGCTCCCCACCTGAATTTGTATTCAAAGCAGCCCAAAACGGCTCGTAAGATTTACAAAGTTTTGAAGAGGAAAAGAACAACAGCCTCTACCCCGAGGCGAGATTGTGGCATATTCACTAAATAAACAACAACAGCAAACTCTCCTGCACTGGAGAGGGATGTGGCTAGCCACAGATACAACAAAAGAAAGAGAAAACTTAGCACGATCGAGAGGACTCTAGACAAGGCCGCAAGGCGCCAACTGAACGCCGATCCGCGCCCCGCCGAAAGCAAACATATTCGGCCGCTTTCACCATGGCCATTGTGCCCTCCACCACTTCTCGTAGCTACGCCCGCTCCGGGGGGATGGAGTGGGGGACTAAGAGTGAAGGCAGATACGCATAGCGAGGGATCAAACGGACACGGCGACCTCCCATCGAACCGATGGTGCCATCCTCCAAAGATATCCAGGGCCCACATACCACCATTCGACGCCGCCCACGAGGGGAGGAACCGTGGAGGGAATGGGCTCGCAGCGGTGGAAACACCACGACATAAAATATTACGGCACCACCGGGGAGACGCCCGACAGGCGTAGACGCCAACGGGGACACTCGTCGGCGGCGGAAACGCCCCAACAACCATGGCGCACCTACTCAAAGACGGGCAACAATAGGGGAGCGCGCGTGAGAACACAAGACCATGGCACGAGTTGGACTCTACTTTTTCCACGCGGGCGCCCTCAAGAGGGTCACAACGCCAACGACGCCGCCGCCACCGCCGCTCTAGGGAAACAGAGAAAGGCTTTCGCTAGGAGGAGATCGGCAGATCGGCGGTCACAGAGTTGGGAAATATCGACGCCCAAAGGGGTGAAACGGCGCCAATGGCGCCGCCGCCGATCGTAGCGACGTGGTCTTGTCTTGGCGTTTTTGGCAAGGTTCCCGGAAGTCGGGGACCATAGAACGCCAATTAGAGACCAGGGGACCATACCTCGCCGGGCGCCGGAGGAAGCCGGGATGAAGCCGAGGACCAAGAGGGTAGTAGACACGCCGCGTACTGCCCGCCGGCATGCCCGCTGCCAAACCGCGACACGCCACCGCCTGCGAAGAAGAAACTTGGTACGCCGCCTAACCGCCAGCGATGCCCGCGCCGAACCGCTGCGGGCCCCTTCACCGTTGGTCGACAACTATTATTCAAGCAGAAGATAGGTGACGTTGTAATGCACCACCACCGCCGGCCTAGGGGAACAAGGCATGGTTTCCCCCGAAAGTGTCCACCACTCTAGAAAACGGCCGGGCGCCGCAGGCCACCATCCGGCCGGCAAAGGACGCCACGCCGAGGCAGCCCGCGTGAGCAAAGCCGCCGCCACCGCACGCGGAGGCGCAGTGTGCAGTGGCCACCGACGACTGGCCGGGAGTCGCCAGCCCACCAAACCGGCCGCCCAACCGACGCGGTCGAAGCGGGCGCCAAGATCCCTTCATGATGACCGTCCGATGAGCCTCGCGCGAGTGGATGCCCCAAGGAGGCGGCGCCGCCGCCGCGTGGTCCCGCGCTTATCCGCACCGGGCGCCGATGGATTGAAAGCCGAGATGTCGGACGGGTCCGGGGTGGAACGCTGATCTGGGTGCAGCACTGCCACCGCCCCAAGCCGCCGGAGAAAAAGGAGGAGCAAAAACAACGGGAAGGGAGGAGAGGAAGGAGGAAGGCGGAGCAGCCGCGGGTAGCCTTGTTGGGCGCCGTGGCGGCCGCCCGCCACCGCTTAGTCGGAGGGCGGCGCGGCCGAGGAGGCAGCGCCGGGTTGCGAAGCTTGTGGTGGCGACGGCGGATCGCCCCGAGTCGCCCCGAGAGCGGACGACGCGGGGAGGAATATTCAATACCCCGATCATCACCAACAATTATGGACCACCATAGCTTGAATTGAATGCATGATTATCCCCTTTCCGGCCTTATGCTCCGAAAATTTACCAGGAGTACTTGCTTCATTTCAGGTACCGGCGCTACAGCTACAGAAAGATCTTCATTTTCTTCCATAAAGGAAGATTTTATTAAATTTCAAGTTTATTTACTACTACATCAAGATGAGATACATCAAACTTAATACACTCCCGGACTCTCCACTGTACGTATCAGGGCATCACGATGCAGAAACTATCAAAGTTTTGATCGGGGAGGACTGGGATGGCGAGGAGACTGCTCGTCGTCCGTCAGGTTAACCGTGGTAATGTCATGAATGCTGGACCTCCTCTTGTCCTTGCCGCCGGAGTTGAGCCTGATGAAGTACTTCTGCGCATGGCTGGCCACCTGAGTAGGCGTCCTTGTCAGAACGAATTTGCGCGATATGTTCCTCCAGTCCCCCTTGCCATATTTCTTCAGGCCCAAGAGAAACAACCTGACCAAAGAAAAAACATGATTATGTCCGGTAATTTTGATAAAATTCTTGCTTCACCTTGGTTGAATAATTATAGTAGCTTGGACGGCCTAAGGCCATCATACATATATACATACATTAAAAAATAGGACTGTCTGAGAGTCATATATAGTCACTCTCTCTATCTCTGTTTTTTTTTTCTGTAAACAAGTAATTTATTTGGCTGTGAGGATCTCCCCACAGATTTTGCCGTAAAAAAAAGATATATGACTTCAGATCCTACCAGTAGAACAGAGAAATTAAAACTGACAGGATTAGAATTAGATGCGGTTAATTATTAATTATTGATAGCTTACAAACTGCAAATCCTACTGTCTGGAAGTCATATGTATACTCACTTGTGCTCCTCCTCCGTCCATGGCACGCCCTTCTTCCTCTCCTGCTCCGGTGTGCGGCCGTGGAGCCGCTTCCCGCAGCCCCCGTTCCCGGGCCCGTAGCCGTCCCACTGCAGAGTGAAGGAGCTGGCCCCGCCGCCGCCATAGACCGGCATGGGCACCAGGCCGCTCTGGATCTGCTGGACGTCGACCTGGAGGTTCTTGAAGTGGCTGACGACCTCGCAGACCGTCTGGTCGGGGATGGCCCGCGCCACCTTCTCCGAGTCTGGGCGGCCAAGGTCGAGCCCGGCGAGCTCTGGCCTGGTGAACTCGTTGCCCATCGTGCTCGTCTCACTTAGTGGTGTATGGCAGATGTCCTGAGCGCTGGCTACCACCAGTTGTGGAGTGAGGTGCTTCATATATGATTGAGCTGCTGGCTTCCACCATGACTGAGATGTTAATTAGTTTTATGTCCGCTAAGGGCAGTTACAACCAAAAACATTATAGGATTTTTGAAAACCGTATCACGTAGACACTATAAGAACTATATTTTGAATTTCAATGGTTTATCTTCTTTTTCTTTTAAATATATTTTTCAGTCAATCCATGTCTTCTTTTCTAGTATTATCTACAATATCACACCTCTTCTTATCTTGAATCTATATAGACATAGACTGTTATATACTCCCTCTATTCCAAATCGAGGGAGCGAAAAACATGTTCTTCTGTCTTCTCCTTAATTCCAATACCACACCACAACTTTACTTCTTTTCCACCCTAATTAATACCATATATGAACCATATGTCAAACCCCAAAAAGTTTAACTTTAGGTCGTGAATACAAAACACTAAATAAAATAAGTGTCTTAATTATTTAATTTCTTGTGTATTTAAGCAATGAAAATATGATTCTTTATATTTTTGCATTAATTTTATATGCAAAACAATTAAATGTTTAAAATTCAAATAGTCTCAAAGTGGTTTTGTCCTACTTTTTATTGTTTGCTTGATTCACGATATTTGCATCAATTTTATTAGTTTTTCGAAATCAAAGTCTTGTCCTATTTAAAAATGAAGTTTAAAAAAGAAGTTTACATCAACTATCAAATTTTGTGTCAAAATCAATTTTTCAATCTAATTTTAAAATTCTTAGATGGAGGCTAGACTATGTTAAGATTCGACGTGTGAATAGCTAGGGCACCCTTAATAGTATGAGCTAGTTACTACTTACTAACTCTAAGGCCAGTCTACGTGGAAGTGTCATAGAAGTTTCATTTGCATTAATTAGGTTGCCACGCGTAGTCATTTCCAATAGCATGGTAGTGTATTTAAGAAGAAAAAAAAAACATCTTTTTGACATGATTACCAACTCTCTCTAAGTCATCAAATTAAATGCCTATGAAATCACGAAATGAAACTCTCCGTTGAGAATTGGCGTTTCATCCAAATTTCGATCTTGGAAGAACGGTATAAAACTCACCAATCGAGGCCGGTCTAAGATAACGTCTCTAGTAGTGTTAACTTTTACCACGTATCTCAATATATGGATAACTCCACTTATCACTTTTACATAATCTTGTGTTGTGCATAAGTTAGTTCTTTATTGTTAATATTTCTCTCTTTTATTAAAATATAAAATAGCATGTTTAGATCTAACTCATAAGTCACTGTTATATCGGCCTGCACTTCCAGAAAACTGCACAAAGGCAGTTGGCAGCAATGTCCAATGTGGCAATGTGGATCCATGAAGAATAAAAACATAGATCAGACACCAAACTTTCCTGCCATGTACCCGAAGAGCAAAAAGATGAGTTTTTTTTTTTTTTTCTTTTTCTTGTTTTGCACTACAAGTAGGGACGGAGCCAGGATGACATGTTAGGGGAGGCTAAATAAACGAGAACCGATGAAAATCAGGTCATTTCATGGTAAATTAAAGGCTAAATATAGTAATTACAAGAGGAAATCAATGTCCTGGGAGGCTGCAGCCCGGGCAGCCCTGGCCGTGGATCCGCCACTAACCACAAGCTTAGGACATTTTACGGTGAATCGATGCACCAAAGAAAAAGGACGGAAACCTTAGTTTTGGATGAGTCGATGCACCAAAGAAAAAAGGACGGAAACCTCAGTTTTGGATGAGTCGATCTGTGACCTTGGTGGATCCCGTGCACAGATATAAACAAAACTATTGCACTTTTTACTTGCTTTTGTCAAACCTCTCTACTCCTACATTGGTTGGGGCTCCCACCCGGGATCAAATTCGGGTGAGACACATTATTCTAGATTTATTTTAAGATTTTTCGGCGTTGTAAGTGGTAGGCGACGTCCTCATCGACAAAGAAGGTACTTATGGTGACTTCAGAACTTTAAGATTTCTTTGGCTCAATCCTTCGAATATGCTTTCATAGGGGTAGGGTTTTGCGTGACGTGTGTTCACAGGGGTGAGTGTGCGTGCGTGTTGAGTGTCTAAGTTTTATTATGTAATCTCGCAAAAAAAGAAGATATCACTCATCAGCCATCCTGCTTCTTTATTTTGATCGTTTTTATCCAACGATGAGTCGACTCTTAAATACAATCAGTTTATTCTCTCTTAAGGGATGAGTTATTTGCTCCAATGACAATGGATCGGTTCATCGACTCCAAATCAGAATCAGATGACGGGTCGACCATTGGAGAAGCCCTTATGACGCATCTTAGGGGTTTTTTTTTTTCCTTAAGGTGTGAGCAACAAAACTACTTTAAATGCTTAAGCTCTACTCACAATGCGCAACGGCGTGGTCTCTAAAAAACTACTTTAAATGCTTAAGCTCTACTTTATTTGCACATTGTGAGTGTCTTTAGTCTGTAGATTTGGCAAGATGTACCCATTGTTTCTTTCAGTTTTTTTTCGGTAAGAAAATTTCATTAATACTAAAGCAAGTTACATCATCTCATTATAATAATAAACCAAACTACTCCAATTCCATTGATGGGAGACAAGAAACTTTAAAAAAATCATAAATTTCACCATCTAGGATCATCATCCCAAACGGATATGCTTCATTTAATGCAAGATCCTATCTCGAACGAACAGGCCATCTCACCATCCACCACCGTCATCCTCATAGCCATCACTTTTGTAAAAGATGAGTAAATCGCTAAAACTCCACATGCAAACATGATGAAATTGGCGCCGCCGATTATGTCGACACCTTCACCCAGATTTGTCATGGGAGAACACAAGTACAACCGACATTCAAATAGATATCATTGGAAAACTAACTCTCACTAGCCCCCTCCGTCATAGCCACGCATAGAACCACAACGAGACAAAGGAAGGGTTGGAGTATCTTATTCTCCATCAATAATGATGTCTTCGCCGTGCCATCACCGCCGAGAAACGACATGCTCCATCGCTCCATCGGTGATCTTGACGACGCCTTTACGCCGTGGCCTAATCTCTTCGATTGCGTCTCGAGAGAAACCTTAAACCTTGAAGACTCAATCTACTAGGGAAAAACTTATTAAAAACGGGATCTCCACTCCCTTCAACCCCGGCGTGATGCCGGAGGAGAGGAGGGAGGGGGGGGGGGGCAGCGGTGGTGGAAAGCGAGAGCCGGCGGGCGGTGCCCTTCTAGGGTTTGGCGGCGGCGTGACCTTCTTTGGACTTTTAAGTTTTTCTTTCTAAAAAAAAACTGGTTGTTTCTTTAAGTTACTATTACTACTATGTACTCTATCTATTCTAAGTTACAAGACACTTACACTTTTTTTGTGGTATATAAATTTTGCTATGTATCTAGATATGCATATCAAGTGATCCAAATAGTCCAAGTGATCCAAATAGACCCTAAAGGATCACACACACACACACACACACACAAAAGTAAAACTTAACATCCTGCTTCTCACCTATGCTGGGACTTTGCGCGTGTGGAATCACCGGTGTTTCATTTTTCTACGTAGATCGTGCTGGCATCTGTTCATCGCCGACGAAAAGTTTGGAACTGCCGTTTACCAAAGTGACGAAGGAGCAAAAGGCAAGTAGAAACAGAGAATGTGCGGTCTACGATATTTAAGGCTTTGGGTACAAATGTCCTGCGGACGCTTTCACATTGCAGCTTGGAGCAATAACCGATGTAGAAACAGTTCCTGGTGAGCAGCCAAGAGTACGACGGCTGTAAGCAATCTGAAACTTACCCGTTAAGTGTCTGGACGATATAAAAAAGAGGTGGAGTTCAGGTCCCTTCCAGTTGAATCAATACCAAGTGATGTTCTACACGGCGTCTCCTCCTCCTTTGGTTCCGTAACACCACAAGCCGTCCGAAAACGACAAGTTGCATCGCCAAAATACGCATGACAAAATGACATACAGTGGGCAAATCGCATTCGAAAGTTTATTCAGTCGGCGATGTAATGAAAACATTGCTGTAACTTTCACTATTTCTCGATCTTAATAGAAAGATGTGCAAACTTATTCGCGTATTCGAAAAAAAAATAAAAACATCGTTTTGGCTGTTCTGTTCGTGTTCATAAATACTGTAAACTGGATGTTCAGTGAACTGAATCAGGTGAACTGAGACATCAATAAACTTGATGTTCAGTGAACTGAATCAAGTGGACTGCAACATCAGAGAAGGTGACTTGAACTAGAGCTCCATGGCTTCAGATATTGCTACAGCCATGACGGCAAAGCTCAACTATTCAGCGAGGCAGTAATAAATAGGCACACACCAGAAGCTTCCTTCTCTGAAACAGTGCCACCATCATCAGTGAGTGCCTTGTGCAATTGCTGCAACTTGCAGAGTGAGTGAGGAGCCAGAAAAGCACAAGCACCCACACAAGCTGGCTGCATTTGGCTTGGCTACAGAGAGCACTGCTTGCACAAGGATCTGCCTCATATCTGTGGATGCCTTTCTGAGCAAGGGAAACAATAGGGCCAAAAAGGAATTGCAAAAGCTGATGCAAATGGATGCAGAGAAAGCATGAGATGCCAAGCTAGTGGAACTCTGACTCATTTGCCAATCTCATACAGGCATTTGGTGGAGCTAGCATCATCAATAGAAAATGCCACATAGGACTGCTCAACAATGGAGGGTCAGGTCAATCCATGGATCCAAGAAAAGGTGTTATTTCTAAAAGAAAACAATGAATCAAGAAAAAAGTTGACTAGACGAGCAAAACAAGCAGTAGCAGTGCTGAATGACTCATTGCAGACTCAATTTCGTTTATCTTCTCTTGAGAAGTTGTGTTCATCCGCGAAAACGAAACTTGACCAAACAAAGGTTTTGGCAGGCACCAATATGTAAACTGATTACTATGGATAAATATGTCTGGACTACAGCATGATTTGAACTCTGAAACTCTCAATATAAATAATTCAGAGACCGCAGAATCAGATGGCCACGAAGGTTATGGATACATGAGCTGAGCAGAAGGATCTAGAATAAGGTTGTGCTGATCCACGGCACAAGCAAAAGCAGGATCCATGATTGAATGCAAGTCCACTTCATAGGATGCATGATATGTTTTTCAGCCATATCACTCAAGTAACAGTCTGAAAATACCAAGCATCGAATTCTTGGCGTTCTTTTTGTTACATTCTCGGTATCACCAACAAATTATGGACCACCATGGAATTGAAGATCCCCTTTCTGTTATGCTCCCAAAAGGCTAATTACTCCAATACAGGCGCTGAAGCTACAGCAAGACCATAATAAGTATTATACACTAGACACCTGACCGATCCATGCTGCAGAGTGGATTTCGCCTAGAACAGCACGCTCTGGCTGGCGACCAATTGATCATGTAGAGGGCCACACTGCAGACCATGATCTTGCAAATCCATCCTGTAAGCCGGCATCACGGAGGTCCTGCCTGGTGAATTGAACTGGCCTACCCCGGCAGTCGGAGCTGATGAGTTTGACTGGTTGGTGATCAGAGAGGACTGGGATGGCGAGGGGGGCTGCTCGTCCATCAGGTTCACCGTGGTAATGTCGTGAATGCTGGACCTCCTCTTGTCCTTGCCGCCGGAGTTGAGCCTGATGAAGTACTTCTGCGCATGGCTGGCCACCTGAGTCGGCGTCCTGGTCTGAACGAAGTTGCGCGATATGTTCCTCCAGTCCCCCTTGCCATATTTCTTCAGGCCCAAGAGAAACAACCTGACCCAAGAAGAAAAACATGATCATCTTGTTCAGTAACCTTTGAATTGATCAATTCTTGCTTCACTTTGGTTGAATTATGCTAAGGGCAGGGCCCCCTAAGGCCATCATATGTACATCAAGGTACATGACTGTCCTAGAGAGTCAGATCCTACTGGATAAGGAAAATTCCGCGGATTGAATGCAATTAATTGTTGATTAATTGCAAGTTGCAAATCTACTGAGATGATGATGTAAACCCTAGTGAATGATGGTGAAATTCAACTATCCAAGATGGAAACTCTTGCGCATGACGCAGAGCAATCGCTCTCAGAACACAAGTCGTCGTGTGCAAGCACAAGCAGTAATAATATAGGCAGGAGTACTCACTTGTGCTCCTCCTCCGTCCATGGCACGCCCTTCTTCCTCTCCTGCTCCGGCGTGCGGCCGTGGTGGCGCTTCCCGCAGCCCCCGCCGAAGCGGAACCCGTTCCCGGGCCCGTAGCCGCCATTGCCGTCCCACTGCAGAGTGAAGGAGGTGGCCCCGCCGCCGTAGACCGGCATGGGCACCAGGCCGCTCTCGATCTGCTGGACGTCGACCTGGAGGTTCTTGAAGTGGCTGACGACCTCGATGACCGTCCGGCCGGGGATGGCCCGCGCCACCTTCTCCCAGTCCGGGTGGGCAAGGTCGAGCCCGGTGAGCGCAAACTCGAACCGCTTGTTCTCCTCCGGCGTCCAGCCGCGCGCCATGCCGGGGAACCAGCTGCTCCGTGCGGCTATGTGGTCCACCGCCGGCAGCACGTCCATATACGTCTCCCGCATCATCATCCCCCCGGCGTTCCTCTTCTCTTGCCCCTGTAGGAATCAATCACACGACTGAAAGAGAGAAAGAAAGGTTAGATTTCTTTTCTTGCCTTTTTCGGCATCCCAGACGGCAAGATAAAGATTCCAAGAGCACTGTAACAATTATTTATGATTTCTCTCTCCCTCTCTGAACAGGAAGGAATTCCTGTCGTCGCTGCAAATCAAATACTCCAAGATGAACAAGGGATTGGAAGAGATGTCTATCTCTTCTCTTGGGGGCGAATCTTTGTGAGTGAAGACTGGAATCAATTGCAAACAGGTTTGATTCTCGACGGATCGACTTTATGAATGAAGGAATTAGATTAGAGACAAGAAGAACACCTCTGAACTGAAGCCCGACCCCCACCCAAATCACTTATCCCTGAACAATTTGACCGCCGCAGGCCACAAATTAAGGAAACCACCGCACCTAAACTAGCAGAGGACCCTAAGTAGCTCTAATCACACTCCAAATTACATCACCAAACACCACAGCGAAGTCGAGGGCAAAAATTCACCTGAACAGGCGCCTCCTCTTGATCTCTCGCGGCGCCGGCAGGCCAGTCCTCGGCAGGAGGGACAAAAGGCGATCCGCCTCGGTTCTTGCTCAACCTCTCTGGGGTTTTCTCTCTCTCTCCTCCGGTCCTCCCTCTCCTCTCCTTGCTTTCTCCTCACAGCAGCTCTGAGCTAGCTTTCCCTGAGCACTAGAAAAGAGAGAGCGATCCAGAGGGAGGCAGGTTCTTGTGAGTGTCAGCCGGCGATTGGGCCGTGGCTTGGAGCTTGTGGCCGACTTTTGCAGTATTTATATCTACTCCACTAGGATACCCGTGTTCTATGTGCGTGCGCACATCACAGACACGCACACACACACTTGGAGTTGTTCTTGGCTTCCCTCCCTCGCTTTTTACCTCCACTACTTCCTACTTGGCCCAAATCCCTTCTCTCTAATTGGACATCTCCTTTTTTATTTCAATTCAGTACTAGCAGTATTCCTTACTACACTTTAGCTCGTGATACAAAGCATATATACTACAGTGTGGAATGGTATATGAAAATGTGTCAGTGTCTGCTTCCAAAATCATCAATTGATAAATGTATCAGTGACTTCTTAGAGCCATTTTATAATCTGATGAGAAGACTCTGAGTGTAGCCGTGTGCCCAACTAGAAAACAAAGATAATTATTATTTTTTCTTCTGTATACTTATTAAGTTGCTTGTGAAAATTTGATTAGTTGTGGGGTGCGTGGAAGTGGTCGAGTTGTGGCACTAAAATTTTGTTTATATCCGTGCGGATGGTGATGGGGATGATTGGTCGCCGTTGACAAGTAGCCATGGCTTTCAGTTGTTCAGGGTTGGTTTCCTGTTTCATTTCATTCACCTGTTGCCATCGGCCGTTTGGTGCCGCCCACGCATGATTTGCTGGGAAGGCATTGGGCGGTCATTGTTTTATTTGCAAAGGGAAACTGGTTGCCGCTGGCTGGCAGCTGGTGTGAGCCTTCAGCTGTTCACTTGTGCTTGGTTTCTCTGAATTTCGTCAGGCACTCATAGGCTGCGCTCGAGACATTGACCTGCAGAATGATTGGTGCCGCACGCCACACCACAGCCGTCGCACCTGATGGAGCCTCGCATGACATCTGCTCCATGATGAGACCATATTGCACTGTTCAATGTTTTTTTTCTTTTTCAAAATCATAAATATAAATACGGACATGAAAGGCGTTGGACGGTCCTGAATCTGAAAAGCACATTCAACTCAACCGGTGCTGGGATTACGAAAATTGTGCAGAAAATTTGAGGCTATGTTGTAGGTGCTGGAGGCTCTAGAGGAGCGCGTTCTGAATTTCTGATTGCGAACTAGTAGGCGCTCGATGTGCTTTTAGCAATTGTGGTTTTTGTGAGAACAATTAGGCATCTCCTTTTGCTAAGTAACATCAACCTACGTCACTAGATGGGTTAAAATCGCACCCCTTTTGCTTTCATGCACGTTCAAAACATGAGGAATGGAATTCTTGGTTTAGCTTTCTTATTACGGGATCCCTTTTTGTTTTACAGAGCTAATATATAGCCTTCTTATGTCGTTTTTAGAGGAATGGTTCTATTATTCTGTTTCATCTTTTCAAATCCAACATGTTTTGAAATCAAGTTCCTTCCTTTGTTCTATTTATACGGTGTATTACGATTTGAAAAAATTCTTTGAAGCTGATCCTGGCCGTTAAATTCTCTTAAAACCATATTAGAAGTTGCTATAAAGCTAACTATTGTGCTGCAGTAACAAACGGTTTATGAAATACTAATCTAGTTATATAGTTTTTTATAAGCATATCATGCATATAGTTTGATTATTAGTTTTGTCAAAAAAGTACAAATTAAGTTTGATGTTCCTAAAACTGAAAACTCCTTGTCAAAAGGAAAAGAAGCCAGCGCTGCTTCAAAAGCTTTGTATGTACTGGGCGTCTTACGATGACGATGTTTGCCTTGCTTTCACAAAGCTATTTTTGCAAGTGACAAAACTCTGAAAATTACAGCACCTTCTCTCTGTAGACTTGACTGGAGAATCTCTTCAAGTGGCATCTTTCTTGAAAGAAATAGGTTACTGACAATGAAGTGAAGAAAAGCTGTGCTCCGCCGTTTTCACAAGCTACTATTTCCATTGGATTCTCTGATAGGAGGCCAAAAAAAAAAATCTTGCTTCCATTGACTAGGTACAATTTTCCCCAGTAACCTGTTCATATTTGCAGTTCAGTTTCCATCAGAAGAGAGGTTGTTGCAGTACTATTGAATTTGTTAATCTGTGGCACATGGTTGTTGCTTGACTGCAAAACCAGATGAGATCGCCACAAAAGCAGGACACAGGGAGTCATGAAAAAGACTGGCAAAGTACAACTGAAGCAGGGGGAGCTTTCTGCATCTGATGAACAAACCCTCATCAGGCATGTCCAGGTCTGCACCCCACGTACTCCTAGCTAAACAAACACACAGCCCTCGCTTGGAATTCAAGCAAGGCTGGCTGTCAGGAAGGTAATACAAACCACAAAGTTTATTTAATCAGTACTGGTCACCTGAGACAGCTCTGACCAATCATTCAGTCATGTAATGCCGGGGAAACAGGTTGGAAAGGGACACAAATTCAAATGCCGATTGGAGATGGCGTATTTTCCCCGTGGTAACATGTGTCGCCTCCAGTTTTATCGGATGTCAGATGGAGACTAAGTGCTCTGTGATTGCCGGTTTATAATTAATTATGCTCTGCAATATTTTATAAATGTTTTTCCTTGCTTAAACCTGGAGATGCTTCTCATGAACAGAAATTGTTGGTTAGCTAGTCTGCTCCCTCAGCACCCCATGACTTGATACATTTTCTTTCCAAATATGCGCATCTTTAAGTAAACTATTATGTAAGTATAATATGAGTGTATAATAAATAAACTTCATAAATGCATCTTTTTATATAAAAAACAAATCATTGCAAGTTGCTACATGGTAATGAGTAGTGGTCTTAGGAATTGTACGGACTAAACTATTCTATGGTGTGTATATAAGTACATTAGCATTGGACTTGTTTTAATGAAAAATTTACTTTTGTTTGACTCATAAATTTATTTTAACCCTAGTCAGCAGCTGTACTAGCATATACTATCATCATTTTTAAACTAAAGTACAGGTCAGAATTATAATTAGGTCGGAGGACAAGTACAGGTAGTTATGTTGCAATGACTTGAGGACACAAGTACAGGTTGGACTTGGAGGGTACTATCAGCAATTCAGCAGCAGGGGTATATTGGCCCTTCCATGCACTACGAGCCACTGTATGTTGGCTGTTGAACGCTAGAATTGGCTACCTGTGGGTTTCCTCTCTCTCTCTCTCTCATGCTTATTTCGCACAATTGCACATGTCTACCCGTTCTGGGTCAACCGTCCCACTATTTGTTTATTGCATCTCCCTTGAGCTCCAAGAATGCGGCAAGGTCGTGTTTCTTTAATCTTTTAGCACATTGGTTTCTTCATTTCCTTCATCTAATAAAAAATGGTTTCTTAATTACGTACCGTTTGTTGCTTCTTAGCGTTTTCGTTGCCGGCGATGTGGTCCAGTTACGTGCTCTGGTTTGTGTGTTGTTGTTTTTGTGTGCTTTGAACAAGCCAAAGGTTTCTTATGAAAGTCCATGGTTTCTTGATACCTTTGACTAACCCATTTAGGGTGCCCATAATGGTTCCTAATAAATCGAAAGCTTTCGTGAAAATTTAAAGAAACCACTCTCGGTCTTGGTCTTTCTAGGTGCTATAGTAGAGACAGGCGACTCGAGAGGCGATTCTCATCTCCTCCACTGATTCGTCGCCCTCATCGCCTCGACGCCTTCTTAGGCGTTGGAGGAGGAGGGGGTTCGACTGAATCGGCGGTGGATCCATTTTCCCCTGTGTATTTTAGCTATACGGTAAGGTTAGGTTACTGGTGGAGGGCAGATGGCCGCCGGTTCTTTTGGTGCTCTAGAGCAGCGCTGGGGGCGGAGGGACGGCGGATTTGGCATCAACAGCGCTGAATCTGAAGTTTCCTCCTCTCGCGGTGGTCCATGGAGAATAAAGTCCCTCTTAGGTGGTGATGGCAAGGCTGGGCGGTGGCGTCGACCTTTTCGTCTTCCACCTTTGAGGTTTGTGTATTTGTTCTCCCTTCTTGCGAGGGGATAGACCCTTGGTTCTCCCGGGAGAGTTTGTTGCCGGGTCGATGGTTTTCCTCCGGACGACCTTCCTTAGTTCTGTTGGAGGAGTGTCCTTCTTCTTCTTCGTTTGGGAGATCGCCGATAATCATTTAGAGGCTTAGATCCATCTTGGCGGGAGCTACGGGGCGGTGGTTAATGCGACTTCATCAAGCGTTGAGGTCTTTTGTCGAAGAAGTTGAAGTGTATGGTGTGCTAGGCGCTCAACCGGTGTCATTGAAGGAGGAAGATAACTAGTAGTCCTAGGGACTTCGTGTACTTTTTCGGCGGCCTAGATGTAAAAGGGATGTACTTGTGCTCCATTTCAATATATCTTCCCTTCTCGCTTAAAATAAGAAAGAAAGAAAGAAGGCTTTCGTGAAAATTCATTGATGACATACGAAGAGAGAACAACACGGTAGCACGTCCCAACTTGCTAGTCTCGCACGGATCCCAAGCGGGCTCTCTCTCTTAGAGCGGGTACAATAAGGCCACGTCACTTGGCTTATAGCCAAAACATGTCAGCATATTCCTAGTTGGAAGAGAGAGAAAGAGGAGAGAGACATCAGCTTGGCGTCGCCCGCAGCGCCTAGCGCTTGCACAGCTGCCCAGGCCGTGGGTCCTACCACTACCGTGTGTTGTCCAATACACTGCGTCCTTCAGCTCACCTATATCTACAGGCTGCAGCAACTAGTTGAATATAGTGGTGGGACTCCGTATACTAATAAAATATATGAGTTAGAAGATGATGAAAAGGATCATTGTTGTATGAATAGGTTATTAAGCTTGTCTCCAAATGACATGGCTTGGTTTATAGCCAAGCTTATTGGTCTTGCTCTTAGTTTTGTCGTTTCCAACAGTCAGGTCAAGTGGCGGTTTGGTCACACCAATGTAGTACAACAGTTAGTTGATGGAGATTTGTCTGTTTTATGGTACGGACCATGATATAGGACATGTTAAAAACATAAAACAACAGTACATCTTTGTGTCTTACGACAAATTGTCAAGTCTTAAAATTAACTTTCGTATAAAAAAAATAAAAAAAAAACTCTCCTTGGTTTGGTAAGCTAAGAATTTTCAACATGATTATTTGCAACTTGTAATAGGGCAGGTTTCCCTTTACATACCTTCGCATATCAATGCACTTCAAAAACATATTAAATAAATAAGAAAGAATGGAAAATGACCAAGGAGAGCTTTGAGAAGAGAAAGTGGGTGAAATAAAATCTTTTACAGATCGGGTCAATCAGTTCTCACTAATTACTTCCTATCTATATTTCTCATGGTTATATGTTCTCCTTTCTCAGGATACGAAGAGGTATTGTCAAAAAAAAAAAAAAAAAATTATAGCATTTTTGGCCAAGATTTTTTTTTTTTGGCAAAATGTTTAACTTAATACAAAGTATAGGCCAGTAAATTCGATATCTGAATAAATAAATGCCTTTTACATAAATTAGAACCAAATAATGAACAAGGGTAGTATGTAACAAACATTGCTGAAGAATAAATATATTAAAAAGTAACACCCTAGGACAAGTGCAAAGAAATCCAGATGATTGAATGACAGTCAATAGATTAGGTTCTGGGCGAATATGTGGTTGATTACCAAAGCATTGTTACAATTCTATATTTAAAGTTCATATATGAAGCAGATATATTTGCCAATGTCTTTAGTTCCATTCAATGATGATTTATGAGAAGGTAAAAAAAAAACGTCATGTGCAGCACCAATTCTTGTAGTATAAACATTTGTTTTAGGAGAGAACTAATAGGAATGTAGGATGGGATAATCTATTTGTGACGATTATGAATGTTCAAATTAACAATGAGAACAGTGACAATATTCAAATTAATAGGAACCTGTGTACTCCTACTCAACAAGTCCAATACATTAGCGTTGATGTCAATAATGATTCTCGAAATCGTAAAACAAGAAATTTGGGATATGAAATCACCTTAGCTTTGAAGATACAAAATTTATATGGTGTGTAAAGAAGGGGTACCATGAACCAGGATCGATTCACCTGGCCCGGCTGGAGGCGGGACCGCTGGAGGTGGATGTCAGGGAGAGCGGTCCGACGGCCGCCTGCGGCTGGGCCCGATCTCATGTGAGATCGTCGGCGAGCAGCGCCCGTGGCTGGACCGCTGGAGGAGGCGGCTCACGCCTCACGGTCACGGCGCTGGCGAGGTCACGTGCCAACCGCCCAACCGCAGGTCGTCGTCCAGGGAGAGACGACACGACATGAGTGACAGATCACGGGAGAGAACACAGGACTTTTTTTTTTTTTTTTTTTGAGGGAACGAGAACACAGGACCTGGACACGTGACGCATGTACGCCTGCGCCATGGGCCCTGGCAGGCTGCTCAGCGTCTCCGTGACGGACCAACGCGCTGGCATGGCCTGGGCCCAGGACAGGAGCACGCTGCACGCGCCTGGCCCGTGTACGGAGTCCGGGTGCCTAAAAGGGCAAGAAAAGAGAATCTAGGAGGAGTATCTCTTTGATTATTTTTGAAAAGACTATCTCTGATTTAAGTGGAGAAAAGTTCATTTATCTTCCCACATGTTTTCCCGATGGTTGATTTGCCTCTTCTATTAGAAACCTGGTTTCCATCTCTTTTAACTTTTAAAAACTTTTCGATTCGATTTTGACCTCGCATGGTTTTAAAAGTAATATGAATGATTGTCTATATATGTCAACCATTTTACATGATGTCACGTCAGCGTTGTGAAAGATAAATCAAACAATGTTACAAAAAAAAAATATTTCTAGAAATTTATCTAAGGTTTCTAATAAATATGCAATTAAAATTCTAAAATTTGATTTTTTTTTAATTAAAGGAAACATAGATAATTTGTTTTAGCCTAGAAAAAATGTGAACCGGCTTTATATTTTTATTAAAAAATCATGAACTTGTGTTATGGTAACTAGCTTGAAACTATTTGGATTTCACATAAGATTAAACATGATTTTACGGAAAAACCAAAACTTGTATATTTCTTGGTGCTAAAATAAATTGTTATGAGTTCTCTAAAATTAGCTCAAAATCTAGAATTCTAATTGCTTTACGTCCAAATATTGTTATTTTAAATATAAAATTATAATTGGTTTTAGTGAAAAATCATCATAATCAGATTTATCTTTATTTATAACTAGGGTGGAACTATGTAGGATGGCTAAATTAGTACTATGGCGCTATATCAACCAAAATTATTTTCAAAACCACGTAGCCAGAAAATTCGAATGCTTTGAAAGGTTGAATTTCTTTTTCTGTTGGAGGAGGTAAATCATCGAGGAAAGTTGAGAGGTGAAAAGGAATTTTATTTTTTTTAGTGGGTGGAAGATGATCATAGGCTCGTTGCCATTTCCTTCACGTGTCTGGTAAAGAATTCTCACTAGGCCGGCATTGAGCAGCTTGGGCCTTGGCCTGTTACGTTAGGCATGGCCGTTTTGGGCTTAAGGATGGACGTTGGGCGAAATGCCTCCACACGGACCAATGAGTGCAATAATAATCTATATCTATATCTACTATTAATCTATATCTATATCTATACCTACTAATAAAGAGAGAAAATTTCTATCATATTTTTTTCACCTGTTTTTCTTTCGCCTCTCCCTTCCGCTGCCGACCTTAATTGGGCACGTAGCCCAGGATACGGCATCTAATTCTCAGTCGGATAAGGCAATTATCAATCCGTATAGGCGCGGCGTCCTTGAAGCATCGAACACAGTAATCCGGCTCCGTGCCGTCGCTCACGCACACGCCATCCTTGAGCATCGTCCGGGCCGTGCCCCATGGGCGTGCGACCAGTGCGACCAGTGCGACCGTACTGGGCCTCCCAATTTTCAGGGCCTCACCGAGTAGTACAGGGCTATACGTATGTATTCGAGTTAGCCAGTGAGGCCAGAGCCTAGCAATTTGAGTCCATGCAGCGCGCGCATCTCGGTGGCCCTCGCGGCGTCTTGGCTTGTGTGGCGACGTATCGTATTTTCAGCTCCAAGTGGCCCCACAGTGTTTCCTATTTTGTCGCTCATCTCGTCTCCGTGACTCCGCTAGGCGCTTAGTTAGCGAAAGTGAATACACCAAGCAAGGTAGACAGGCAGCAAGCCAGCAACGAGAGGGCGAGAGGCTGAGGCCAGTGCACGTACTGCTGGAGAAGCTTAATTGTGCGCATATTAATTATTATCAAAGACTTTTTTGATAGAATTATAATTGAAGACTTAATTTCAAATAACACGAGGAGGATGATGTTATTCAAATAAAGATTATGCAAACCTAAAGTTCGAATGGTACTATTCTTGATATATCGCATTTTCTTTATAGAATATTATTATTTTGGCTACAGCCGAGTACTTTCATTCAGGCATCGCTAGTACTTTGATTCGGGCCTCGCTTAGAGCTTCGTCTGGGGCCTATAAATTTGGCAAGACGCGGCCCCTTGGCCGTCGCCATGTCGTGGTCGGCGGCGTAGAACAATCCAGCGGAACGCCTCCTCGCGGGCCGACAAAGGCGTCGGTGTCCGCGTAGGTTAGGAAGCATCCCGGCGCTAGAAGCGGCTGCGGCTAAGCGTCGCGGCCGTTAGTGGCGACCCTCTTACTATGATTTTTAAAGATTCACCAAATAAATATAAAAGAAAAGGACAAAACCTTCATAGGAAAAACTTTGTACTAAATCATATCATATTATATATTGGTGTGTAGATCTAATCATGTGGAGTCTAACAAAATTGGAATTTTCATTTTATGATTTTTCTATGATTTACTATGATTTTTCAAAGATTCAACGTAATTTTTAAAAAAGGAAAAGGCAAACCGTTGTTCTTTGTAGCAATACCGCTCTCAAAACCATTTCGATGGAGGTAATTTGCATGGTTTGAAAAGTTGAGGGAGGTGATTTGTCCGGTTTTGACGTTGAGGGAGGACAACTGAACTTTCGTAATAGTTGAGGGAGGCAATTAGGACTTTTCTAATAATAATAATAATAATAATAATAATAATAATAATAATAATAATAATAATAATAATAATAACTTCGCACTTATAGTAAACTTTAGAGATGGATGGTAAGTGCCCGATGTAAAAAAACTTCGACCCACGAGGGGTAAAGGCGACCCAGGGCATTGCGCTTAAGAATAGTGGTGGAGCTAAAGCAACATTGAGATGGTGCATTTGCCTCGATGGGTGCAAGCGTTCGCAATGTGTGGGTGCATAAATGGAGAAAATTTGGATCATATCACTATTTTTTCAAAAATTTTGTGGTGCAACAAGACACTGCAGCTCGCCCGCTTAAGAAGAAAAAGAGTTTCTCACGCGGTCGAGAAAACCCCGAACTCCGGCCCCACCCCGACTAGGGGCATTGTTACACAGGTGAGAATCGAGCCATGCCTAACTACCTATGCTTATGTATGACAATGTGCATGGCAAGTTGCAATGTTGCATGGATTTCTACTTTTTAGTACATTCATGTTTTTATGCATCTATATATAATAGTATGTCTAGATATATGTTGGTATTTATTAAGTGCAAAAGAATATAAAGGGTTCAAAGCGCCACGTAGAATATATATACCATTGTAGCTTTTACCAGGGAGTATTCTAGAGTATCGTTATTTATATTTTCCATGGGGAAGCAAGGGTAAAGACTATGATAAATCAAAATCATGTATCTACTAACTTAATATACCAACTAAACTAAAGTGAGGGGGTAAATAATGTATATGATATGAATGATAATTAATAGCACTTAACCAGGAGAATATTATAATATAGAATAGATAGCTAGGTCGAGAGGACAACGGGAGAGATCTAGGTTCTGAATACTTCTCTAGTACTTTGGTTCTTGAGTAACTAAGGCATGAAAAGGGTATAGCGATCATATAAGAACACTTCGGGACATCGAGAACACTAGCCGCGGAAAGGGATGAGAAAGGGGCTAGGAAGCTCCGACTACGGTCCTACAACACCAATCCGAGCGTGATGGAATACGTCGGCCGTTAAATTTGTCACCACCTAGGGCTACCACAACTATCCGTGGGATTGGGTGCAATCTAAGGTAACCTCTAGTCTAGACACCATGTCTACACTATTAATTACTACTCTAATCATCATGAATAACGAGCACTCAATACGGCGAAGATCCCATGCAATTATATAACAACTATATTCTAATCAATAAATGAAAGGCATAAAAGTAACTAGAGAAGATAAATATAATTATGGCATAAAGTCTAATAGAGTTGAGATACAAAGATATACGAACACTGAAGACTTCTCGAACAGGAGCGCAGCGACTCCGCTCTCCCTAACTCTCTACTAGATCTATTCTATTACATTGTAGTTTGTCTAATCTAATTCTCCGGCGTCGTGCCTCCATCGATGTATGAGATGATCCGAGATGTTTGAAACCGGGGGTCTAGGGGTCTTTATATATGGGTCTTCTTTGTCCCCGGCTTCAACAAACGATGTGGTACTAATCTCGTGTTTGATCTTGATCCATCTCGTGCTTCTACCGACGCCCTCGGATCAAACCGACGTTAAACAACCGGTTTAGATTGGCGTCTTAGAGTCGGTTGAGGAAGCTTCGGGGCGGGGCCGACGTGGCGGAGGTGGCGGCCGATCAGCCCCATTATTGGGCCGTCGGCCCAAGATGGGCCCCACCTGAGCTGAGATTTTGTGGGTGGGTGCGTGCGTGTCGTCGTGCCGTTTCGAATTGTATTTGTTCGCGTCAAACGGAGTCCGGATGAGGGAGTTATGCCCGTTTTACCGAACCCCGCTCTGCGACCGATATCTTCCCGATTACGGACTCCAAATATGGCAAATGATATATCCGTTTCGATCACCTCGACGAGCTCTTCGCAATGTTGTACTTTGATTCTTCATTTGAAGTACTTCTATGTTGCTCTTTTGTAGGAGTTGGATCGAGTACGATTGGGACACGTCTTGGAGTCGTATGTCACTCCAATTCTGCCTTTGTTTTCTGTTTAGTCCCCGAAAATCACAACTTCACCAAAACCGATGGAAATATGTTAGTGACACCCTATTCTAAGTTGGTATTATTATTTATATCCCTTTCTCATGTTTATTTGATTAATAAATTTATACGATAACAGGTGTCAACAATATACATAATAAAATGGGTAAATTTAAAAAGTTAAAGCAATTTATAATTTAGAACAGAGAGAATACGTGAGTACGTGGTCTTGTGCATGAGAAGGCGTGCCACGAGGTTAACACATGCACTCCCATCATGGGGCTAGGCGGGTAGCCTAGACCGTCCACATTTCACACCGGAGTACTTGTGTCTAAGACTAGTCTCAAGAAATGTTTCACAAGATGCCATGTACGTTAAATAGGGACGTCAATCGAGTAAAATTGTTGAGGGTCTTTAAATGGAAAAAGTTTCATAAGATGAGAGAACAGTTTCATCCCATTGAAACTCATGTCTCCATTACCTAATTTGTAGTCTTAATAACTATGCCATGAAACTATACACTGAGAATGGCGACCAATCTGTGTTCCTAGTACTATTTATAGCGATGGACATATTAAAGTAATCACCTCTATTCATGGTTTCTCTAGAACTAAGAACAAAAAAAAAAAGAGTGCTTTTCAAGATTGAAACCCATAAACTCAACTCACACACACTAATTTATTGAGCAAATATAGCATGCTATTTTTATTAAAATTTTATCCGAAATCTAGTATTGAATTTTGTCCACTAAATGGTCTCAAACAATGAAAAATATTTCAATTACAAAGTTTAAATCTTGTCAAACACTATAACATGGGTATAGGTTATATCTTTGGCCAACACCGTTGTTAAATTTAATCTACAAATATAAACACTTAAAATAAATAACTTCGGACAAAGACCTATCAACTGCAGGTCGACCACTACACATATTGATCATGTGCCCATTCAAGGGTCATTTAGAAATTCTAAATTTTAAATTTTAAAATTTTAAAAAATAAAACACATACTCAGACCTCTAAACAACTCTAATTAAAAAAAATTTTCAACTATATATAAAGTTGTAGATTGTATTTGAGAGCTACAACTTTGGTATAGACCATGTCAACATCCGATGTAGTTTGAAAACTCTAAATTTAAGTTTAAAATTTAGCAACTTAAAATGAACTTTTGGGACTCCAAACTGTTTTGAGATCTAAAACCTTGAAGCTATAAGGCTGTAGATCGTGTTAACAACTTTAATTTCAGTTACAAAGTTTGTCTTTGTCTAACTTCATATGAAAAGGCTTGAATCATTTTTTATGCAACTATTTTTAGAGGAGGCTCACACTCAAAAGTGTTTTTTGATTTGTGGAGGCAAACCCTTAGAATGCCCACCTATGTTAATCGATTAACAAAGGTAGACATCCTAAAGGCGATCATCTCTATAAATACATATGTTTTAAATCTCCGGCTATGTCTATAGCTATCATACTCTACAATAGCTAAGTGCAGAAATTATAGACCTAGTAGGATATAGGCCATTTAGTAGTTTTTGTTGTTAGAAGAACAAATGTAGAACCTTAGCATAACTTGATAAACAATGTTAATTGATTTATAAGCTTTACTTCTTGAATAAGCATAGATACTATCAAAAGTCTAAGACTAATTGACTACTTGAACAACATATATGTTTAAATCTTAATGAAGACGTCTACAATGTACAAGCAAAGGATGAGATTGCAAATGTGAGTAGAGAAGAAACTTGCAAGATTGCTCGCCATGGTATCTACCACTTGGAGTTGGTGGTGTTGCTTAGGGAAGAAGATAACCTAGGAGTGGGGACTTCAGTATGTCATATTTGCTTACCCGTCATAGACGCCTCCATCATTCATATTATCCTTCCTCAGGCAGGGTGAGTTTGCCAAGCGAGGTGAGATTTCTTCCTACTACCAAACACAAAGAGTTGACAAGCAAGATGAGGTGAGGGTCTCCCCAAAGGAAGCAAGCAAAACCTAATTGTTGAACATGATGTTAACAATGTACCAAAAAAATGTACTCATAACAACATTAAGTTAGGTGAGTAGACTCACTACGACATCGAGTTCTGTAAACACCTTTAAAGTTATGTTAATACATATACGATTGTGCTAGCCTGAGAGAATACGTCAAAGCCAGGGAATTATGAATTCATCTCAAGTGCTAATGTTGGTGGTGCTTGAGAGTGTCAAAATGCTAGTGGTGATTTATAACAGGGATAGATTGATAATGGTAGGTTTAGAATTGTGCCCATCACATGATTTTTTAGACAAAGTTCTCATCATATGATACGACTAACTTTCGTAATGCATCTACCTTTCATTAGCTCATGCGCATCTACCTTTCATTAGTTTGCATGTGTAGGAGCTCGTCAACCTTGAGCTAGAAGCAAAGGAAGAAGGACTATAGGTGTTGAACCATTTGTAAATCTTGCTTGCCTTGATCTAGAAGCAATGCTTTAGGGGTGACTAGTGGTTTCACTAGAAATAGGGCTAAGCATAAGATGCAGACTTATCGGTTGAATTTGCTTTGTAAAGCACTTGATGGCAATTGTCACCACATGCATCATCACTTGCCCCTAGATTTTTTCGTAGGTATAGCCCTACTAATGGGTGTAAGTTGAGCCAAAACTACACCAATCCATTCAATCAATAGCATACCAAGCACCCATTTCACTATTCTGCACAAACCAACCCGTACCACTCAACAATTTCCACCCAAACCAATTCAAATGGGTTCTCACCACTAGTCATATAGTAACAGGGGCAACAAGAAGATGGGAAGAAGGCTACTTGAAGTGAGTTTTTGCATTTTTTTTTTCTTTTTGAATGCCTCTAGCTCTTTTATTACATTTTCTTCTTTCCTTTGTGTCTTTTCTATATTACAAGCAAACATACCTATATTTTGTAATGGGACATACAATTTGTTGCAAGTGCGTGTGCCATTGATAATGAGCAAGTTATTTTTTTGAATCTTATTTTGGCACCTTTGTGTAGCCTTATCTTTTTTTTTTTTAATGAATTAGTGAAATAAAGGATATGATTTAGTAGATTCGAGGGGGAAGGTTGACATTTCGTATGTGCAGTTGTCCACATGGCAACCAATCAAGGGTGCGATGCGAGATTGAGTATAAAATCAAAAGATTACGGATGAAAGTGGATGTTTTGATAGTTCAGGGGGCCAATTTGAGCCTCACTCAATAGTTTGAGGACAAAAATGGCTATTTTGCCTAAAAGCACATTACTTGCATATGGGTTATTGCTTTTAAAAAATACATGGTATCTAAAACCATACTTAAACTCTTGATACATATAAATTCTATATTTAATTAGTGGCACTATTTAGCTAAATCTTTCTTTTAATATATTGATGAAAAAAACGTGCCTTTGTGATATCATTCCAGTTGCATCTAATTCTACAATGGATTAATGATAGTACTAGATAGTCATATTACTATGTAATGAATTAATGAAAATATATCTATCACATGTCACATGGAGTGTCAAATAATATATATATGACTTTATAAGTCGTATCCTTATGATGAACTAGATATTCATATCACCATATCATGAATTAATGAAACTATATCTATGACACATCACATGACACGTCAAAGAATATACAAATTTATAAGTCGTATCCGATGTTGTAACAAATTAATGGCAACAGAAACCGGCCACATCCTTTCTTAATCAAGTAATATAAACATATTGAAAAAAACAATCCTTTCTTAATCAAGTAATATAAACATATTGAAAAAACAATCTTGAAGGGCATCGATGCTTTGGTGAATTAATGATAGAATCCATGGCCATATCTCTAGTGCAATGTGATATTGTCTACCGGTCCCTATAAATAGGTCTCAATACTCGTCTTCGAATACAATCCATCATGGAGCAGAATACACACCCCACCAAGGATACAAGGATTAGGCAGAGTGGCAATGCAATTTCCCCTTTGCATGAAGTGCTAAGGGTAAAACAACCATGCCAACACTTTCTAGTAGTGCAGCAATAGGGCTTGAGCAAAGAACGGAGAATGAGCAAGAGCTTATGCGCTTGTTTTTTGACAACTCCAATAAGTGAGAATGCATTTTAAAGAAGGCTGTGTCCTTGCAGCCCCAATCAATAGAATCTTTGCTCCAAGGAGACCCTATGGCTATTCTCCAAGCCCACCTTGACATTCTTTGGAGATTCTCGATCCCTGGTCCGATCTTCCATGACCCTACCTTGCATGTTCCCAAGGTTTTGTCTCTATCATTTTTTACCTTTTATCATTCTACTTAAATTATGGAACTCTACAATCTCTTACATTGATCTACATGCAGGAGAGGATGCACAAAACACTTGGATCTTC
Source organism: Hyparrhenia diplandra (assembly GCA_015847255.1). Classification (NCBI taxonomy): domain Eukaryota; kingdom Viridiplantae; phylum Streptophyta; class Magnoliopsida; order Poales; family Poaceae; genus Hyparrhenia; species Hyparrhenia diplandra. The sequence continues at coordinate 84,755 of JADLZK010013044.1, forward strand.
ATCCTCATCCCATGATGACCTTCTTGGGAAAATACCATATGTAAAACCAAATTTCTTTAATCAACCCCCCATGCCCTCACTTGTCCAAAGAGAACAGCATGTGCCAAGTGGTTTTCAAGTGGCAATTCTTATGACGCTATCAAAGAGGTTATGGGCTCTAATGTTAAGTTTGGAAGAGTCAAGAAGCAAAAGTACACATGTAAGCTCTGTGATGCTGTGTTTAGCACACAACAATTGTATCATGGTCACATGAGCTTGTTGCACAACAAAGGAATGGGTGACAATTAAAGTGGGCCATCATCCCCAACAAATGCTTGTTTGTGTTGTAAACCACCACTTATGTTAGGAAAAATTTGATTGAGTGGTTTATTCTCATCAAGTGGAAGTAAATGAAATTTAAATAATAGTATGAGTAAAATAATTGCATGTCTGTAATGAATGCATTTATGATGTTATTGTGGCTTATGCAAGGACATATGTTGATTTAGTTGATGCAATTTGTTATGAAAATTACAAAACTATTGCAAGGACATATGTCCAAAGATAATTACAACTAATGACAACTACCACAAGCTCAATGCTACACTTGGCTACAAAAAGCAACTACCACACAAGATAGGTATATGAAATGTAAATGTGAGTGTGATAGAGAGCAAAGCAAAATAGACCAAGAGAAAATATGAACACCAAGATTTATCCTCGTGGTTTGGTTGTTTCTAGCCTACTCACATTATGGCAAATCCAAACTAGGTGGTTCACATGCTAATTAGAATGACATACCAAACCATCACTTGGGTGCCTGTTGACACATATTAACGTATACTTTTAATTGTCAACTAAACATGGAAAATGACTAAAATATAATTAGATAACCTTATTAGGGGTTTCTACTAATGATTTCCATGAGTTTTGGTAAAGTTGTGATTTGCGAGGACTTAGAAAAAACAGCGAAATGGCGTGGCATACGACCGGCGTAGCATAACGCAATCCAACTCGAAACAAGTCTAGAAGGCTGGGATTACTCCCGACGTGAACCAAACTTGGCAATCGAAGAAAACATCATCTAGAAGACTCCGGAAGCCGGCGCATCGCGGGCCCGTGGTGGGACCCACCCCTCGGGCCGATCGCCCAATAAACAGCCGTCGGCACGCCTTGGCCGCCAAGCAAGCCCCATTTCGAAGCTTCTCCAACCGCCTCCGAGATGCAATCTAATCCGGTCGTTTGATGTCGGTTTGATCCGAGGGTGTCGGTTAAAAAGCACGAGATGGATCAAGATCCAACACCAGATTAGTACCACATTGTCTGGCTTTGGTGAAGGGGACGTAAGAAGACCCATATATATAGACCCTCGGGCCCCCACGGATTCAAATCATCTTAGATCAACTCATCATCATATCGGATCGAGATCCGGCTCTAGTCGACGACCTTAGCTCTAGTTCAAGAACTAGAAGTAGAAGATTAGACAAGATGTAGAACTAGAAGCCCTAGATTAGAGTTGAGAGTAGAGCTTCAAGTTGAGAGAATTAGAGCGCGGTTGAGGCGGAGTTGAAGGAAGGCCCGGAGCCTGTCGGCGCCTCCATCTTCTTCTTCTTCTGGAGTTGGTGCCATTGGAGCGCAACTCGAGATCTTGTGGATTGTTCGACTTCCATTCGAGTAAGTGATATTGTTTCTATTATTCTTAAGGTTCGTATTTCTTTGATAAGATTACTTTGATTCTTGGTTGCTCTTGAGTTAAAGTTGTTAGATTAATGTAAGCGTGGTGCTTAGATTGACTAGCTCATTACGAATACCTTCTATAGGCCGGGGTGAAACACCAACCGTTAAGGCTGATCGTAGTGGTGACAGCACTATTGAGTCCTTTGTATGCCTGCTCCCGTTTATAGAAATCGTAGGAGACCCTGCGTTGTTAGCGTAGATTCCCTTTATTAAGAGTTTCTTCATGACAACCCCTCTTAAGAACAATGTTGCAAATGATTTACTTGAAGTGAGAACAAGACCTTCCTAATGGAACTCCTTACCTCTCTTTTAATCTAGTTTTAGCCACTCTGGATTTAGCTATACACATCGATATGCTCTCTCTCCTTCTCCCTGTGGATTCGATATTTAAAACTCTATTCCGGGTGAAGTGCTCACCCGGTATCCGTTAAACTGCGGATTATCCATCATAATATTCCACGTAGGTTAACAAATACCAACAAGCATTTCTCGGCGTTCTTGCGGAGAGAACGGTTTGAGACCACGTTGAAAAACTATAGCTAAATCTTGTACCATACTTTTATCTTTTTTCTTTTATTCTATCTTCTCATCTTTTTCTATCTTCGTGGGATCAATTGATTCCATATTTATCTATCTTATATTGCACCCTTAGGCGGAAGCTCGGCCACTAGAATCCTTAGATCTCATCCTTACATCGGCCATTAGCTACGCCTCACGGTTGATCAAAATGATCATGAAGCAATACTTCTCGAGAGTGAGAAGCGGGATCATATCTTCTATGGTAGGAGTCTTTGCCGACATCATGAAAGTGTTGTGCGCATGATCATCATGCGTTTTTTGGAGGAACCTTTTCTTTCCCTTTTTAAGCAAGGTTTGCTTTGACGAACTCAAAGAGGTGAAACCCATATACTAGCATTCTTTATGACCACCCAAAGGAAGAAGAATCATCCTCCGGCCGAAAAAAAAAATAGAAGTTCGATAGCTATATCACCATCACTCCAATCCCAAGACTTAGCTATCGACCCCAAACCATCAATGCGCTAAAACCTTTAAGGGGAGAAGAAATTCAACCCTTGGATATCTCTTTAGATAATGAGTTTCATGAACTTCCGGCTTCACAAGAGACCATATATAATCCAAACCTCTTTTGAGATAATCTCTTAGAAAGCACCTTTATTACTACGCGAGAACATTGGGGGAACCTCAAGGATGGCATATCTAATCATGCCATAGGAAGAGAGCAAAGCCATCAAGAAGCCACTCTGTCTCTCTCTTTCTATGTTCAAATTAGATAATTCTTTTCAAACCCATCTTTAACCACATCCTTGAGCCCAATGAATCCTCTTGTGCCCTTTTTCTTGCGTCTCCTCACGATCCTAAAAATATTATGAACGATCTAAGGAAGACCAAAAGGAGCGCATTTTTCGGAGAACATCAATGAGCATAAAGACTACTTCATAAATGGAACTTTTCCACCTAGTCCATGCTCATTTGAAAACTCCTAAATTGATTGCCATCTCAATTTTTGCCGCACAATGAAATCTCCATCCCCCTCATACTCTCTTCCTTAAAAATTTAGAAAGGGTGGTTGTCGATGAATATTCTAATGGCTTGAAATTTTGAGATTGGCAATATAAGGGAAACCACTTCATCATCTTGATTCATAATTTGAAAGTTTCCCAAGGACGAGCTTTTTATCCTAAAAACAAGCACTCTAGGGGAAATTCTATAAAGACTTATATATCACTATATACCCCTACATTATGAGCATATGATTATAAAAAGATTTTTTCCTTTGGGTATTCTTGTCACTAACCATGCCAGGTTTGGAGTAAAGAAGAACGAAGGATGACAATACAAGGTATGCCCAACCAGTCATTATGCAACATTAAATTACATGAATAGAAACATTTATTATTATGTTGCTATACTAGCTTGGTTGTCTTTTACCTTCATGCCATGCTCGATCTGTTAAAACACTCATCATGCTCTATCATCTATGTTTGAGTAAATCTCTATAATGCTTTCATGTCATCTTTTTGTGCGCTTAGTATGCTAAGGTTTAGAATGAGTTCATATATCTCTTAAATGAAGCATGGTGCCTTGTTTAGGAGTAGATGATCTTTCTTCTAAAGGCTTTTAAATTAAGCGTGGTGCTTAGGTTAGAACGCCTTCCTAAATCAAATTAGACGTGGTGTCTAGGTTGACTTTTGAACCATAGTAAACTATAGTAGATGTTGGTATATCTTTGTTGGACTAACCCCCGTTAAAATAATAAACTCTGAAACAAGTTTGGGGAGGTCAAGATGAACTCACTAGAGATGGAGCAAGACATGTGAGACATGACTTATGGATAAAAGAATTCCCGATGAGCCAAGAAGAAGAAGAGTGACGAAGACAAGATCCACAATCGAAGCACTCACTCGAAGGAGGAATTCATGGGTGATGGAAGCATCAAGGAGGGAGGCCAGTTCCATTGAAGATAATTAAGCCATCCTCTTCCTCCCGACATGCACCTGTCACTCCACAAGCCACACCTACTCAAGAAGAAGAGAAGGACCACCACAAGGTGTAATAGCGCCATCATATTCCAATAATAAAGGTAACACCTTGAGGTAAGTAGTCATACGATTTCCCTTTTACTATGGCATCCTCATAAATGAAAAGTCAAACATGCTAGAGTTATAGTTTCACATGATTCAATCTTGTTAACTCGACATGTTAGCTTTTACTTGTTTCTAGCATCACTTTCTTGTTCGCTCATTATTTTGCTAGAAATATTTACATGCTAGATTTATCTTCTGATCTTACCACCCTTGTCATAAATGAACTTATACATTATCTTTATCTTGTTCAATGTGCCCACAAGGTTAGAGTAGAAGTAAATAAAATTTTGGTTCTGATGGTGTTTTCCCACCAACAGAGCCCATGCACTTGATCTCTACCTTGTCTTTGCAAGCAGGACTCACTTTGCGCAATAAGAGGAGAAGTCTTACTTCCCCAAATCATACAAGTGAAGTCCCCGACCTGTAAACATGCACACTAAACAAGACTCTGCCAGCTGCCACTATCTAAGCTTTCTTCAAGCAGCAAGGAACAAGGGCTACGCCATCACCAAGAGGCTATTAAGATCAGATGATACACTTGAAGAGTGACCAAGGAAGATCAAAGTGAGCACGACATGACTGGAGGTGTAGACCACTTGACAAGAGTAATGGGTCATTCATCTCCATACTCCATCAAGAGGGCCTTACACCACCACTATTGCCTACCTCACCACAAGACCCAAGAAGAACAAGACGCGGAGACGCTGCTAAAAATCACAAGACTAGTTGGAACGGAGTTGACGAACAAGGAAGACATTAAGAAAGATTAAAGAAGTTCGCTCGGCCCGACCAACTAAGCACTCAGTACCTGCCACTCCAAGAAAGGTCTCCTCCGAAGAAGCGACATGGAAAAAGAAAGAAGCATCACCTACTGAAGAGGACGTCAAGAGTACACCTTCGGAAGACCTACCACTACCCGCGTCATCAACTGAACAAACACTATCTCAATCGGCCACCTCATCTATGCCACTCGTCGAGATCATTGAAGGCACCATTTCAGACACGACATTCCGACGAGATGCCATCGATGACGCACGCCATGGGAGTAAGTACTCAAAACTCTCGCCCGAGAGGTAACTTCGGTATTTATCACGCATATTTATTTTCTACACGGCATATTTAAATTAGCATATTTCCTTTAGCATATTTACTTTCCTACACCCGCATAAAAATCATAAAAATGTGCTTTGCACTTGCATCGTTTCTTTAAGCCCCATGCAAGTACTCCTTGTTGTGGCGGCATAAAAATAAAAATCCAAAAATATTGCATTCATATGTTTTTGCATCATCATTCTTTTGCATAGAAAAATTCCTAAAAATATGTGGGCACATGAAGGTCCACGCTTTTTACGTAAAAATCCAAAAATACGTGAGCACATGAAGGCTCACAATATGTTCCTAGAATTTGTTCCTTCGGGTATATATGAATTAATATTTGCGGGGAGAACATTTAAGGAGAACCCGAAGGCGAACAATTTCCAAGGGACGAATCAAAGGACTACTTCAATATCCGGCTTTGGGGAGAGCACCCCGAGTTATCACGATAGGTATCACTATTCTATCTTTTAAATTATTAGCTAGTTATTATATATGTTTGCTTTTGATTAGAGTTAATAAGTCTTAGCGTTTAAGTCTTAAAGTTAGTTCGATTAATTAGGTTAGTTCGGTTTAGTTAAAATTAGTTTACTTTAAATATTAGGATTCGAATTATATAATAAAGTGCTCTTATGGAAGTCATCCACAAGTTGAGTCAATTATTCTCCATATATTTCTGGATATGTTTTTTTGTCTCCACCATGCTTTGTATGCAAGATAACAGAAAATAAGTGTGGGGAGATCCTCGACGACCCAACAGAATTCTTCGCGACCAAAATCAAGAAATTGAACCAAGACGGAACCATCGACTTCAAGACGACGAACCCGCGCCCGACACGGTCCAGTGGGGAGGCCGACCGCCCATATACCAGCCGACCGGCCCCTGGCTGGTCCCACGTAGGCCCCGCTTCGTCCACCGTCGGTTTGCTTCCTAAAACTTTTCAATTTTCGCAAATTACTTTCCGTTCGAATTAAAATAAGTCTTTTTCTCGTTATGGTATGTTTTCCTATATGAAAAAGATGTCTTGTTAACCCATGAACAAAGTTTTGCATGATTAAATTCCTACATATACTGTCATTTGTTGGGATGCTTTAATTGCTTAAAACATGAGAAATAATAAAGTTAGAATAATGAGATCCTCTTTCTTTTATCTTGTCTTTGGAGAGTTATTTATTTCAAAATATTAAAATCATTAGTTATGCTTCTCCTTTGTGATCAATGATACATCCTAATAGAGCCGTAGCAATCATTAAAGATATATCTAATTAATTGTTGCTTTCTTGTGTTGAGCTTTGTCAAAACCACGACCCATGTTGAAATTTGTCTAAAGTCTAAGATCAAGATCACATACACTGCTTTCACTAAAGTATCCATGCTCTAAAAAGTTTTTAATCTCTATCTCCCATAATTTTAATTCTTTGAAAAAAGGTACGACTATGAAAAAGCCAAATATTTAAAATTCTAAGAGTGGAGAGAAAAGTGAGAGAGAGGAGAAAATGAGCCAGTGTTCTACGGGTCGAAGAACCCCCTCTCTCAAAAAAAAAAAGAGAAAAAAGGCAAAAATGAAGAGAAGAATAATGGACAAGTGTCCGAGGGTGAGTAGGGCCCACTTCTCTAATAATTGAGAGAGTAAAAATGGACAAGTGTCCGAGGGTGAGTAGAACCCACCTCTCCACTAAATAGCCGGGTTACCTCGCTTGAAAAATAAAATGTTCCAAAAAGGGAGATAGACGATTTTTCAACTAGAGAGAGCAAAGTGGTAATAATAATCTTGACTCACATGCACATCTTGATCTATGACTTATGACATCTATCTCCATGGATCCACAAAGTTGACTCAAAGAATAAATACAAGGTAAGTGTGCTACATGTTCTTGAGCTCCACATATGATATAATAAATGAACTGTGAGGATATAATATATTTTGAGAGACTTGAGAGTGTCACAAAGGAGTAAGTACAGCTATGCTTTCTTTTCAAAATTTATGCAAAATCTCTCCAAGTGACTTGGTTTAAGAATTTAAGGTGATCTGTTTCTAACCATTTTATGCTCAGATATCCCAAAGTGCAGGTATGACCATGGAGTATAATTATGATCCATTCTTTGTCTCTACGGTTACATTAAAGTTAGACCATCCTTTTTATCGGGACGCAGTAAAAGCCTAAGTGTGGGGAGTTTGTTGACACATATTAACGTATACTTTTAATTGTCAACTAAACATGAAAAATGACTAAAATATAATTAGATAACCTTATTAGGGGTTTCTACTAATGATTTCCATGAGTTTTGGTAAAGTTGTGATTTGCGGGGACTTAACGAAAAAAAACAGCGAGAAATGACGTGGCATACGACCGGCGTAACGCAACGCAATCCAACTCGAAACAAGTCTAGAAGGCTCCGGATTACTCCCGACGTGAACCAAACTTGGCACCGAAGAAAACATCATCTAGAAGACTCCGGAAGCCACGACGCGATCGCGGGCCCGTGGTGGGACCCACCCGGGCCGTCGCCCCAATAAAACAGCCGATCGGCCTGCCTTGGCCGCCAAAGCAAGCCCCGTTTCCGAAGCTTCTCCAACCGCCTCCGAGATGCAATCTAATCCGGTCGTTTGATGTCAGTTTGATCCGAGGGTGTCGGTTAAAGCACGAGATGGATTAAGATCCAACACCAGATTAGTACCACATTGTCTGCTGAAGCTGAAGGGACAGAAGAAGACCCATATATATAGACCCTCAGGCCCCTGGATTCAAATCATCTTAGATCAACTCATCATCATATCAGATCAGATCCAGCTCTAGTCGACGACCTTAGCTCTAGTTCAAGAACTAGAAGTAGAAGATTAGACAAGATGTAGAACTAGAAGCCCTAGATTAGAGTTGAGAGTAGAGCTTCAAGTTGAGAGAATTAGAGCGCGGTTGAGGCGGAGTTGAAGGAAGGCCCGGAGCTGTCGGCGCCTCCATCTTCTTCTTCCTCCGAGTTGGTGCCATTGGAGCGCAAACTCGAGATCTTGTGGATTGTTCGACTTCCATTCGAGTAAGTGATATTGTTTCTATTATTCTTAAGGTTCGTATTTCTTTGATAAGATTACTTTGATTCTTGGTTGCTCTTGAGTTAAAGTTGTTAGATTAATGTAAGCGTGGTGCTTAGATTGACTAGCTCATTACGAATACCTTCTATAGGCCGGGGTGAAACACCAACCGTTAAGGCCGATCGTAGTGGTGACAAACACTATTGAGTCCTTTGTATGCCTGCTCCCCGTTTATAGAAATCGTAGGAGACCCTGCGTTGTTAGCGTAGATTCCCTTTATTAAGAGTTTCTTCATGACAACCCCTCTTAAGAACAATGTTGCAAATGATTTACTTGAAGTGAGAACAAGACCTTCCTAATGGAACTCCTTACCTCTCTTTTAATCTAGTTTTAGCCACTCGGATTTAGCTATACACATCGATATGCTCTCTCTCCTTCTCCCCGTGGATTCGATATTTAAAACCCTATTCGGGTGAAGTGCTCACCGGTATCCGTTCGCTTGCGGATTATCCATCATAATATTCCTGTAGGTTAACAAATACCAACAGTGCCATAAGAACCACATCAGATAGCACTTTTCACACCAAAATTTTACTATAATTTCTTTTCACAACTCCCCGGAGAGAATAAACACAAGAGCCCCTCGCACACATTCGCTTGATTGGAGCCACAACAATCACCAAAGCTTCTCAAAGATCCACCATTGCTCCAAGCATTCTAGGTGGTTGCAACCACCAAAAGTAAAAAGAAATTCCACAGTGAACACGATCACTATAGTGCCACTAGATACCTCAACTCATTTTGCTACGTGTTCCCACTATTTGGATGTGATTGTTGGCGCTCAACGTTCGACTCCACACATGTGGATCTCCTCGGTCCATTCACTTTGTTAGAATAGAGAATAATGACTATTGGACTTGATGCAGAAAGGTCTAGAGAGCACCAAATGGGTTAGACCCTGGTCTGATCGGGGACCATTGGACCAAAGAGGGTCCAATGCCCCTAAAACTCACTCGTGTTGCTCTTTGTCACTGGAACTCAGGTAGTGACTAGTGCAAGCGTTTGGTCTAAGGCCCCTCTTTAACTGAGTTTAATGCCTCGTTGCCTTCGCTACACTATTCTGGAGACCATCGGACCCTAAGGGCCAACGGTCTAACAATTGGCCAAAACAACCCCAACTTTCCCTTCTTTAACCCTTGTCTAAAGAGGTCACTCTAAAGAGTATCTAAAGCTAGTGCATGTGAATTAGCATTTTCTAAAGCATTTCCCAACGTTATGTTAGCTCACTAGGTCCTAATCAAAAAGGGTTAGTTCACCTAGTGGCACTTGATAACCGCATTTCACTTCGAGTTTTCCCTCTTTATGTCATGGCTATCTATCATAACCCAATCACACTTTGTATTGTGTCTTAACAGACAAAAGGAAAGTCCTAGCTTTAAACCTTTGCTTTGGACCTTTTATTTTTAAAAACTCGCATATTCTGTTGAACTCTTCTTATGATTGTCACGCCATTAAAAATACTTATGTGTTACTTATGAGATAGGCTATTAGGGCGTCCGCAGTGGTTGCTATCGACTTCGACGGTGACGTGGAGGATGGTACAAGTACAACCTATAATTTAATGCTAGTTACTTTAACACACGCTCGTTTCTGACTGGTTGTAGGATAAAAGGAACAGTGCTTGCTGACCAATATTCTCCATTCACACCGTTCGCGCTAGCGCTGAAGGAATAGCTAGTAAGTTGATTTTCTATCGTCCTCTCTCCTCTAAGTCGGCTCCCAAGCCTACTTAGCAGTCAAATCGTTGGCTAAAACCAACTAGTTGTGGACGCCCTTAAACATAAACAAAATTCACACAAAAATTTTAACATAAAGAGCGAGTACAATAACAACGGGCATAAAGCCAAGCTAATGCTGTTGTGGAGGAGAAAAGACATAAAAGAGAGATCGAGCTTGGCTCCCGTGCAAGCACCAAGCTAGGCACAAAAGCATAGATGTTAGTAGGCCCAAGTACTAAGTGTTATGAAGAATTAGAAAGAGTTTTTTTTTAGGAAAAAGTCCAAAATACTACCCTGTGTTTTCATTCAAGTCCACATAACCACCTAAGGTATTGTTTAGTTTATTTTACTCCGGTGGTTCTGCAAACCGGTACACTTAACACCTTTTGGCACTAATCCAATCCGGTTTTGATTGGTTTTGCAACTAGTAATGCTACATAAGCTGCTGACGTGGCTGCAAGTTTTTAGGCTTACATTACCCCTACGAACGTTCAGCATGCTTTGCTAGCGAAGGTAATGTGTCAATAATAACAGATCGACGCTCGTATACCGAAATAGTAACAGATCGATGCTTGCGTACGAAGGTTTGACTTATACACTATGAACGTAATGTGTCAATTTATTAGTTGCATCATGCTCTTGATTTTTTTTTCATGACACAAGGAAGGACAGGTCTGAAATAAACGAAACGATAATTCTTATTTTAAATAGCTGCTGGTAGAGAAATTTTTAGCGCACGTAATATGTCAGATAGCTGTGAATGACATACAGATACCTCCACGAAAATTCAACGACAATCCAGATTACAGATTCAAGTCAACATTGTATAAATCCTTTATATGTCACATTGGATAAATAGGAGCTACGTATTGTATGGTCATAACTCATATAACTGATGTTTAACATAACCAACCCGACATAGCTGACATAAATGATCATCCATTTAGCTAGAGAAAATAATTTGCCGCCACGTCAACAACTTATGTGGCATGACTAGTTGCAAAACCACCTCCATGTCACCAAAACCGGATTGGATTAGTGCCAAAAGGTGTTAAGTGCACCGGTTTGCAAAACCACCGGAGTAAACTAAACTAAACAATACCTTAAGGGGTTATCCGGACTTGAGTGAAAAACATTGTGGTAGTAATTTGGACTTTTTCCTTTTTTCTAACACAAATAGGAGATACTTGTTGTATCACTTAGGTATGCTTACTTGGCTTATAGCGAAGCAACTTAGCTCTATTGACCATGGCATAAATTGACCATGACACCAATTGATCATGCTCTAACCTTTTATTATGGCGGAAATTTTTTTAAGGGCATCCATAATGATTAGCTTTTTAGCTAGCTAGATCGGAGGTGACATCAAAAAAGTAGGAGAGAGAATTTTCACTAGTAACGAACAAATAACTAATCTATTTCACGAGCCCAAAAACATGTGAGAGAAGTGTGTGGGTCCAATAGTAACCTATGAGAGAAGTGTGTGGGTCTAATAATATAAAATAGTCTTTTTCTTTATCTCTTGCCTCCACATCAGCTTGGGTGTCGGTGTGAAAATGAAGGTGATTGCTTAGAAGAACTATGTGATTGCTTGGAAGAACTGTATCTTTCATTGACCTCTGAAACATATATTATACAAGTGAAGAGATGTCACGAAGGGAGCTGACTCTTCTCCAAGGACATGCGCTCTATTTGGCGTCCAGGTTATCATCAGCAGTCTTCTTGTACTTGTACCAGCTGGCGATGCCGAGGTACACAAGGAAGTTGAGGAGGCTGAGCACGGCGAGCAGCCAGAAGAAGTAGTCGAGGTGTCCGCGGTTGAGGTTATCCGGGATCCACCCGAGGTTGCCGTTCCTGGTTGTGATGTGTGTCACGATGGTTACCAGCACCGTGCTGAGGTAATTGCCGAACGCCATGGTGGTGAGCGACAGCGCGGTGCACATGCTCCTCATGGCGTCTGGCGCCTGGTCGTAGAAGAACTCCAGCTGCCCCACGAAGGTGAACACCTCCGCGCACCCGATGATGAAGTACTGCGGTACCTGCCAGAAGATGGAGATGGACACGATGTCGTCCTTGTCGTACAGGCCGTGCCGCGCCACGGCGCGCAGCCGCACGATGTCCAGCACACCCGCCGCGAGCATGGCGAAGATGGAGACAACGAGGCCGATGCCCATCCGCTGCAGCTGCGTGAACCCGCGGGGCCGGCCGGTGTAGGAGCGCACCATGGGCACGATGACGCGGTCGTAGACGGGGACACAGACGATGACGCTGATGGTGTCCACCATGGACATCGTCGCCGACGGGATCTTGAACTTGGGCCCCATGCTGCGGTCTAGCATGTCGCCCTGCAGAATGAACATGGTGTTCATCTGCGAGTACACCGTCGCGAACACGATCCCGCTTGCCCAGATCGGGAGCAGCCGGATCACGCTCTTGAGCTCCTCCACCTGTGTCACCGTGCACAGGCGCCACGGGCTCGCCGCCGACCCGGCCGCGCTGTCTTCGGCCGTCACGACGGCCGCCCTGTCGAGGCACGCGAGCTGTTCCGTGTGCTCCAGCTTGCGACTGCCCTGGATGCCGGACTCCTTGTCCAGCGTCTCGTGGAGGCGCGACTTGTCGGCGGGCACGGCCACGTTCCACTTGCGCGCGGACGCGACGAGCACCTGCACGATGCGCGTGAGCGGGCTGCCCCCGGGCTTCTGGTGCCTGTACAGCGGCGTGCCCACGAAGAAGCTGACGACGGCGATGGCCATGGCCACGGCGGGGATGCCGAAGCCCCAGCCCCAGCCGAAGTGCGTCTGCACGTACACCAGCACCGTGGACGCTACCAGCGCGCCGATGTTGATGGAGAAGTAGAACCAGTTGAAGAAGGAGCTCTTGCTCTTCTTCTCCCGCTCGTCGTTCTCGTCGAACTGGTCGGCGCCGAAGGAGGACACGCAGGGCTTGATCCCGCCCGTGCCCAGCGCGATCATGTACAGCGCCACGAACACCACTGCCGACTGCGCGCCCGTCGGGTGGCACACGCCGTCGGTGTCGCACCCCGTAGGCACCAGCCCCTTCACCGACGACGCCATCGTCAGCAGCGCCAGGCCCTGTCGAATCAACCGATCACAGTGACGACAGTGGCCATCTCTTCGTCAGATCTTGGCAGTGTGATTGATTGGAGCAACGATGATCTTACCAAAATGTAGATGACCATGAAGCTGGCGATGGTCCAGAACCTCCCCATGTAGGCGTCGGCGAGGAAAGCGCCGATGAGCGGCGTGAAGTAGCATGTCCCTGACCAGTAGGCGACGCTGTTGGAGGCGACGCTGTTCACCTGGCCAAGCCGTGTCTTCATGTAGTGCACCAGGTTGGTGCTCATGCCGTAGTAGGCCAGCCTCTCGCAGCACTCGTTCGCTGAACCGTGTATGTATCAGTCGCCATGCCATCAGTGGACAACAAACAGAGCAAGCAAGCACAGGAGAGGAGTGTACTGACCGAGGATGTAGGGGGCAGGCCCGCCAGTTGCCGGTGTCCTTCTTCACGGCGGGGTTCCCTTGGTGTCCACGCTCCCGTCTTGGGTGTACATGTCCGCGACCTCTCCCATGGCGTCCGTCAGTAATCAGGTGACGCGCAGCAGCTTAGAGTCAGAGTGCCCTCCTGTGTTAAAGGAATCATGGACAATCAGAAACAATCCCTGTGTCCTCTATGAGGATTAGCAGAATTTTTTTTATTAACTTAAAAAAACGAACCCTATGACGACTACCAGTTTAGGCGTGAATCTAAAAGTAAAATTCTAGGAGTAAAATTCTACAGAAAGTAAAATTCCTGAATCAACAGACAGTTGAGCATAGCTCGCTAGCATCAGCCAGAAGGCAGAATCTAAAAGTAAAATTCTACCTGAAACGACTCTAACTCAGGCCGCAAAGCAAGGTCTCAGACACTAGACATGAGCAATCATTAGTCGCCAAATTGAACTACAGAGGAGAGGAAATTACGACGAACCCAACCCACGCCGCCCGAGAGCAATTGTTGAGTCAGTGGAAGAAAAAGATTCACAGAATCACTAGGATTCTACGATTAACACATTGTTTGGCATCTGCACACTGCTGATCGATGAGGAAGGAATCAGGAACGAGAAGAGGCCGCTCGTACGCACCTGCTGCTCGGGCGAAGGGCTAGGCCAAGAAGCGCACGGGCTGTCTCGTAGCCGTAGCGAGATGCTGCTGGTGCCGCGCGCAGCCAAGAAGTAGGCGGGGCGGCCAAGAACACTCGTCCAAATATCCAATCCAGCTAGCCCACCAAGAATTATGGGGGCCTCTTTTGATGGCTGCTTATGATGGTCTGGGCAAAGCTTGGCCGCGCAGGATTGGTGTCCTGCGGCTAGGCCGGCGACGACTGTTGTGTTGTGGTGTGGCTGGCTTGGTGACAGCCGCGGCTGACAGAGATGAGCCAGCACGTGCACTGACCCTTTTGGTGGCTGTGGAAGGACCGGGCGACTAGACTAACACCACACAAGGTTGTCCCCTGACGCGTGGGGCCTTCGGAATATCCTTGAAACGCGACGTGCCTGACCTCATCTTCTTTCCGCTGAATTCGTCACTATCGGAGTCACAGATACCCCTACACTACACGCACGCATGGTGTGTTTAGTTTCTAAGTCACATCAACCAAAAAATCAAAAGTTTCCAAAATTTCCATCACATCTCATCACATCGAATTCACATGGGCTGCCAATTCACATGGGCCGGACCGATGATAATCCCACTCTTGAGAAGCTTGATAGAGTCCTAGTCAGTACGGATTGGGAGTTTCAATTCCCTCTAACTATGGTGGAGTCTAGAGATCGAAACATTTCCGACCATACTCCCCTAGTTATTAATACTGGTGCCTCGACTCATCAGACCAGGATTAGACCCTTCCGGTTTGAAAGGAGGTGGTTAATTAGGGAGGGTTTTTATGACATGGTTGCAAGTGTTTGGCAACTGAAACCTCGGTACCAATCCCTTAGAACGATGGCAAGCCAAAATTCAGAGACTAAGACAATATCTTAGAGGGTGGGCTGCAAATATAGCAGGAACATATAAGAAAGAGAAGAAAACTTTTCTAGCCCTTTTACAAGATTTGGATAAAAAGCTGAGAATGTTTGTCTCTCGATCAAGAGATTAATTTCAAGCATTACCTTAAAAGAACATTTAGTTTCTCGGTTGAGAGAAGAAGAGGAATTAAAATGGTACGAGAGAGCCAAAGTTAAAACCTTATTAGAAGGTGATGCTAACACTAGGTTCTTTCACTTAGTGGCTAATGGGAAACATCGAAGACAACATATCTATAGACTTGAAAATGATCAAGGAGTTGTTATCGGTGATGACCGCCTTAAAAGTCACATTACAAATTATTATAAAAACCTCTTTGGTCCGCCTGTGCAAACCGAGGTAACCTTGTTGGAAGACCAAATTACAGATATTCCACAAGTTACCCCCCGAGGAAAATGATATTCTCATCGCTGACTTCACTGATTCTGAAGTGAAGGAAGCCATTTTTCAAATGGAACACAATAAAGCTCCAGGACCGGATGGTTTTCCTGCCGAATTTTATCAAGTCTTTTGGGAGGTTATCAAGGATGATCTCATGTCCATGTTCTATGAATTCCACAATGAGAATCTAGATCTTTTTAGTCTAAATTTTGGAATAATTTCTCTTATTCCTAAAACTCAGAATGCTACTACTATTCAATAATATAGACCGATTTGTGTCCTTAATGTTAGTTTTAAAAATTTTCATAAAAGTGGGAACTAACAGATGAATAAAGTAGCTAAGTCGGTTGTGAGTCCAACACAGACTGCATTCATGCCAGGTAGGAATATCATGGAAGGAGTAGTTATTCTACACGAAACTATCCATGAATTACATACAAAAAAGGGAATGGCGTCATTTTCAAAATTGATTTTGAAAAGGCCTATGACAAGGTCAAATGGTCATTCCTACAACAAACTCTACGCATGAAGGGATTCTCCCCTAAATGGTGTAGATGGGTCCAAAACATGATCACAGGGGGAAGTGTAGGGGTTAAAGTCAATGATGACATTGGCCCCTACTTCCAGACCAAACGGGGTCTTAGACAAGGAGATCCTTTATCGCCTATCTTGTTTAACATCGTTGCTGACATGCTAGCTCTTCTTATTAATAGAGCAAAAACCGATGGACAGATAAGAGGGGTTATTCCTCATCTGATCGATGATGGTTTACTCTTTACAATATGCAGATGATACCATTATCTTTTTAGATCATGACCCCGAGCAAGCAAAAAATTTAAAACTTTTGCTTTGCGTTTTTGAACAACTCTCGGGACTCAAGATCAATTTCCACAAAAGCGAAATCTTCTGTTATGGTACCGCCAAAGAGATGGAACATTATTATACTACTCTCTTTAGTTGTAATGCGGGGACCTATCCTTTCAGATATCTAGGTATCCCTATGCACCATAGACAACTCCTAAATTCTGAATGGAGAAAAGTGGAAGAACGCTTTGAAGTAAAACTTTCTTGCTGGAAAGCTAAATACCTATCCTATAGGGGGAGACTTGTATTACTAAATTCAGTCTTAAGCAGTCTCCCAATGTTCATGATGTCCTTTTTTGAGGTTCCAAAAGGAGTCCTCAAGAATCTTGATAGATTCAGATCAAGATTCTTCTGGCAAGGGTCTCTGAGATAAACACAAATATAGACTGGCTAAATGGGATATTATTTGTCGCCCCAAGGATCAAGGTGGTGCTGGGAATTCTTGATTTGCAGATACATAACAAATGTCTTTTGGCCAAATGGATTGTTAATCTTATAAACACCGATGGCACCTGGCAATCATTGCTAAGGAATAAATATTTGCATTCCAAGACCTTAACCCAAGTATCAGCCAAACCAAATGACTCTCATTTTTGGAGAGGCCTCATGCATATCAAAGATGAGGTGCTTGCTAAAGGTCTGTTTTTTCGGTTAAAGATGGAACTAGTACAAGGTTCGGGATGATACTTGGTTAGGTGATAAGCCTCTCAAACATAGATACCGAGCTTATATAATATAGCTAGGGATTGACATGCAACAGTTTTAAAAGTTATGTCCTCTAATCCTCTCAATATCTCTTTTAGGAGATCTTTGGTGGATAATAACCTGTTAGATTGGCTTCGCCTTGTAGCACAGATCTCTAATGTGGCTTTGATGGATGGAAAAGACTCTTTTAAATGGTCCTTATCTAAGTCAGGCGTTTTCTCAGTCCGGACTATGTATCTTAATCTTTGTAGATACAAATCCACCCTTCCAACATAGGAGGATCTGGAAATGGAAAATACCTCTAAAAATTAAAATTTTCCTCTGGTTTGTCAAAAAAGGTGTTGTTTTGACAAAGGACAATCTTGCTAGGAAAAATTGGAAGGGGAGTCAGAAATGCGAATGTTGTAATTTGAATGAAACTATCCAACATCTCTTTTTTGACTGCCCATTTGCCAAGATGATTTGAAGGTTTATTTTCTATGCTTCTAGTATAACACAACCTGCTTCGGTTGACCACATG
The DNA here is from genome assembly GCA_015847255.1 of Hyparrhenia diplandra. Taxonomy (NCBI): domain Eukaryota; kingdom Viridiplantae; phylum Streptophyta; class Magnoliopsida; order Poales; family Poaceae; genus Hyparrhenia; species Hyparrhenia diplandra. The sequence goes on from JADLZK010013044.1 coordinate 102,527, forward strand.
TTTGGTACATGGCTTAGTAATCAGCATAAACAGACTAAGCCTCAGATTTGGGTTGGTGTGGCTGCTCTTTTCTGGACCATCTGGAGATGTCGTAATGACGTGATTTTTAAAAAATTGAAATCTAACTCTATTATGCATGCAGGTTATCTTCAGGGGAGCATATTGGCTACGTTCCTGGGCCCAGCTTCAGCGTACTGAGCAAACAAAGGACGCCCTTGTGGTTTTGAGCAAGCGTTTAGAGATGGTTGCTTTAGAAATCTCAAATAGAGGGTGGAAACATCTTTTCCGTTTGTTATAAGTCATTTGTCTTTTTTCAAGACATTGCTTTTTGCTTTTCGAACTTTGTAATAATTGGTTGTGTACATCCACGGATGTAGAGGCCGGATTGTATTATCCATTATCTAAAAAAATGCCATCACATCTAAAACATTCAATGCACCCAAAAACGCTTGCCGGCCACTATAAAATTTAGGTAATTAAAAAAACCAATTGCACAGTTTAGATGTACATTGCGAGACGATTCTTTTGAGCGTAGTTACGCCATGGTAGGGATAATATTTACCACTAACAAACGAAACATGCTACAGTGTACGATGTGATGTGACAGCTACAGGAATTTTGCACCCAAATTTTGGCATTTAAACACACCCACATGTTAAAACTGATACTGACAGTGGGAATAGACAACACTAAATTCAACTACGCACGCCGAGTAGTTGTTTTTTTTTTCTTACAATGCACCGAAATTAGTGTTGTCTGAATTGTCTGAGAGCACTCACAATGCAGACTCTATCATAGTTTCTATCATCATTTATCACCCCTCTATTTATTGTTTTTTGCTAATGTGTATTTGTATTTATTGAAGAGAGAGAGAGCAAAAACTCAAGAAACCAAGTCTTCACGTTAACCAACACAACTTGTAAGACCGTCCCCAATGGTTAGCTATTTGGCTATCTAGATGTGACATGGCACCAAAAAAGTAAGAGAAAGAGTAGTCACTAGCTACATGCAAATAGCTAGACTATTTCACGTAGCCCGAGAACATGTGAGATGAGCATGTGGGTCCAATAATATAAAATAGTCTTTGTTTTTATCTCTCTCCTCCACATCAGCCAACTACGTAGCTAGTACTAGCTATTACCATTGCGAACGCCTTAAGAGTGACAAGTGGGTCATTTGACAACATGATAGAGAATTGTATTGTGAAAGATAGTTTCTTAACACATTGTCCAAGACTATAGAAATCATGATAGTTTCTAGCATTGCGAGTGCCCTAACAGTATATATGACCTCCGTTACTAATATGCGGTTGTGAGCTCTAATTAACTTGCTTATCTCCGTATGAAAACGCCGAGAGACATCTGCTAGCAGAATTGGATTTTCCTATATACAGCAACGGGTCAACTACTGCTGGCTACCGGTCTCAAGCGACGACGACGCGCGCTCTGAAGTCGGCAAGCAACGGAGTGTTTGGTCGTTCAGATTGCGACGTGGACAGATTCAGCGTGCCTTGAGAAAACGATGGACTCGCTGGACTGTGACCCCATGGAATGGAATGGAAACCTTCCCTTGGAGAAGTCTTCTCCTTCTACTTCAAAAATAAAACAGCCAAACGACCTGACGCGACGCCCGATCCGGATCAACATCGGGGTGGCGTCGCACATGACGGAAATGTTTTGCGTTCCCAAGGAGCTTTGGTGGATGGTGAATCGAGGTGTACTAAAACTGGCCTAGTACCAGGCTACTACTGGCTACACCGGTCCAAGGGCTGGGCATCTAAATCTAAATCTCCTATAAGAGAGCCTCCCACTAGGGGAGTTCTCTGGCTTCTGATTGGCTAGATTAATTGGTAACTGAAAGTATAGTAGTATGCCTGATCCCTTCCCCACCCGCAGTCCTGGCCGCCCGCCTCCTCCCCTTCGACGACCACAAATTGAAAGCCACCGTCTGTCTGCTGGCCCGTCGCCGGCCTTTCTCCTTCCCTGTATCCGCTGACCCTGACCTACGCACACAACGCCGCGGCCTTTTCCCCTTGCCTCGGCGCATCCTCTTCCCCTGCCCCTACCACTTTCCCACCAGCACCCCTACTAAAGCCACGTCCGCATCCAGAAGTGCAGCTGGCGACTAGACAGTCGGAGGAGGAGGCCACGTTCTTGGCGGTGCTGCCCAAGAACCGCGGAGCAGCAGCAGCAGGACGCGAAGCAGGAAGCCGTCGCCGAGAGGAAGAAGGGCGACGCTGGCGACGGCGTCGGCGGCGGCATGAAGTTCCGCGTGCGCGCGCGGGCGCCGCACGGCGTCAGGGCGCTGCTGCTCATCGGCGGAGCGGCCGTCGTCGGGGCCGCCGTCCTCGCGTGGCGCCGCCGCTCGCGACACGTCAACAACAACAACAAGGGTGGCGCCGTGGACCAGACTGATCTGCGCCTCCTGCCAGCGTATGACGATGCTGCGGCCGGATCGCGAAGCGCGCGCGCGGGAGATTTGCCCGCCAAATTCAGGTTCGTCCAGTTGCTGCTCTCTTCCCCAATCTCCCTCTTCTCCCATCTGCAATTCCACTCGCCGAAATTTCATCGGATTTGGGTGCTGAGTCCACGGCGGCCGCAGGTAGGAAGAAGATGGGAGGCACGCCGTCGGCCTCGGACGCGGAGGTGACAGCCCCAGCCCGTACCCTAGGTCGCGGTGTCGGGTTCGCGCCGCCTGCCCGCTCTCTCGGCCGCGGTGACAGGCCAGCGGCAGCTGCATCTCCTCCAGGCCTGCTCTCTCCGACGCGGTGGCCGACCAACGCGGTGACGGGCCAGCGATAGCAGCATCTCCTCCAGGCACCAGTTCTTCAGCCACCACAGAGATGGATTCTCCTTCCCGCTAGCTTTGGATGGATCCTGTGGAGGTCGCTTGCCCAACTCTTCATCTTGGTTGGATGATGCCGGAGGTGATGCCTATTCTCATGGATCATGGTAATTTATGTTTTGTGCTTAGCATAATAGGTCTCTGTTCATTGATTTCTGTGAGCTATGTGCTTTCAAAACTGTAAGGTAGTGCGTGTGTGTGAACTGAAGGTAGTGCGTATGTGTGTTCGTTAGCGCGTTCGGCTGCCTGGGATGCCTCATTGGTTCAAGCATTAAATCACTTCTGCAAGAATCAGTTGCAACAGCCCCAAATCAGGGTTCCATACCATGATGGCTTACCAAAGTTTTTATGTTGCTGATGCAACCCATCCGTTCTCTCGAGCGTGGAATTGGCTGCATTTCAAACGTGAATAGGTCAAATGGAAGGAAGGAGATGTGTACCATGTTCTTATTGTTTGATTGAAGTTTATATGCAGGGCCATGTTCCGGATTGAAGATACATTGAGCGTTGATGCGTACGGAGATGCTTTCACTAAAGTATCTTATTTTCATGGATGAGTTCGGAATTCATTCCTATTGAATGATGAGCATTATTGATATTCTATCATTGAATTGTTTTTGTCCACTGATCAGATCAGGACCTCTCCTTTTCATGTGTGCCATGAAGGCTTCTACCTCAAATTTGGAGTAAAAAAAAAAAAAACGGAAAAGAAAAGAAAAAAGAAAAGGCAAAAGAAAATAATATTTACGGGGATACAATAAAATATATTATGTCCGATCAAAGGCATATACAATACTAAAAATACTTGCTGTGCGTATGGGTATATATAATAGATTTACATTTTAGAAAATCCCGCTGGCTACGCTGGCTGGAAATTCACCCCAGGACGACTCTCCCGTCTGAAAAAGACATGAAATCTGAAAAACAAATAAATGAAGTCAGCCACCAAGAGCTAGCTCAAATAAATGAATGCATATCTTTTTTTTTAAAAAAAAGACGAGATATATCATGTCGTCTTAATAATTATTCGTTTTTAGTCGGTTCAAATACTTGGTTAAGATACTTGATACTTTGGTCTAAACAAAGAGTTATTTATAATAAATACACTATCATGTGTACTTTATCTAATAGATTAATATCCCTATCGTGAAGAGATCATATCATGAAATCCTATCTTATAATCGTTACGTTCTTTCTAAATTCTCGCAAAGAACGCGCTGGGAAGATTCACCTAGTTCCAAGGAAAACTGAATAACACTCCTCTTCTTCTAATTTAAATACCATTCCCTTTTTTCAACACGTAAATCACACATCAAGATTTGAATAGCAATTTTTTTAATGTTATTATTATAATATAAATTTAGTAACTAACTTTTCAACATGAAGATGTATAACCATACTATAAACACCTAGTATAAAGTTAGTAAGTTTATAGTATGGTTCAACATGACATGTTCTTCTAAATATATTTTCAACATGACCATCAAGTATGTTTATAAACAGAAATAATATAATATATATAATAAATAAATGGTGAAAATATTGTTAGAACAGTGTGTCATGTTGAACCATAGTACCTTATAAACGGAATGTACTATTTCTATAAAGAATTGGTACTTATCAAGAAAATTCAAATATGTAGAGTTATTCTAAGTCATAGAAAAATGTGTTTGACCGATAGAGAAAAGTAGCTAACAATCTTTTTCCTATAGATTTAGTTAAATTCTAAAAAGTTCGGTTTAAGATCGAATAACTCTAAAATTTGGTTTGTGAACAAAGTGAGTACATGTACGTTGAGGGTGAAGGGAATTTGTTGACACCAAAAATGGCTTGGTCTAAAGCATAGTGAATTTCGGACTTTTGCGTCCGGTCAGTTCGTGACGGGCCGTGTCCGTACGATCCCGAACCGATCTCTTTCCTAATCGTGTTTGGGTCGGTTTTTTGAGATTGGAAACGTCCAAGGACGGTTTTCTAAAAGGATAAGACCACCCTCATCTATATAATAAAGAGGTTCATGGCCGATTTGATCCCATCTACATCCAATCGACAAACACATCTATTATCGTCTTCCTTGTAGATCAACTTCCCCTCTACTCTACTTGTTCGGCGACGTTCTCCACGAATTTCGTCTGCGTTCTAGGCGCCCTTGCCGGTCCTAGGGCATCCCTCACGTGCGCCCTCCCGACGGGTCTTCCCGGAGGTGAGTTCGGAAGTTCTTCCAGCCGTCACCGAGCTCTACATCGGCCCTAGCGATCTCTTGATCGTTCGTGGTTGATCACGCTGCGGTGTTCGTTGCTTTAAGGTTGATTGCAACCTTCTAGGCGTTCAAGGCCCTCCCGGTGTGTTTGGTGTGGAATCCTAGTTTCGCGTCAACATATTTTTAACGACTCGCTGGGGCTCCACGATTTGCTTCTTCACTTTTGGCTCATTAGGCCAGTCTCAATAGAGAGTTTCACCTCCCGATTTCCAAGATGTGAAACTTTGGCATGAAATAGACGTCTCCCTCAATGCACGGTTTTATTGCACAGTTTCATAGGCTCAAGGGTCCCACAACCTCTCTCTCATTGCATGGTTTAATTGCATAGTTGCATGGTGAAACTCTATTTCTATCTCAATGGGGGTTTCACACAGTTTCCAACGTATGTGAAATCAGGCCCAAAGGTTTCACCATGGTGAAACTCTTTCCTTCTCTCTCCTAGGGGTTTCATGCAAAAAGTGAAATTTTGATGATGTGATTTGCATTTAATATGCATGAAACACTCATGAAACCCCCGTTGAAACTGACCTTAGTCTTCCAAACTCCCACCTCCGGTTTCCGCAGAACAAAAGATTTTAAAACATGTACACCGGAAATGACGAAGCTAGGACCCTCAAAGCCAACTGACCCGACTGAAGTAGCCGGTTCAATTGACTTAGTATGGAAAACATAATCTTTGTCAATTCATGATTACTAGGAGGTAGGCGCGCTTCGCCGCGCCCGTAGGCCAGACGCACTTGGCAGCGTGACTGAAATGTTTTGTTGTATGTCGATGGGAAAAAAAGACAGCTATGTGCCACTTGTAGTTGAAGAACGTCATGTTAGCATATTTGTGAACTAAAAAATAACTTCATCTGAACATATTAGAGAAAAGAAAAAAAAAGTACAGTGTAAAGAACAACTTCATCTCAACATTTGAAGTTGAGTGCGTAAGCTGCATTTGTATTTGCCACACGTACTGATGCCACACGTACTTAAGCTGTATTTAAAATTTGTATGATAATAAACATTTTTTTTCAGTACATATAGGATATCAGTGTCATTCGTAATACACTCAATTCATGTAGTTTTCAAACATAAAGATCCCATCAAGGGGATGTCAATAATTGCATCAAAGCAAATCAATCCAAAAACATTAGACATGCGGCAAAAGCAATTTCACATGATAACCATACGCGATGCTGCTATGCTCGTCCAAGGCATTGTGGCTACATACCCACACCAGTCATAGTGGTAACTAATGACAGGCCTGAATAATGTAAGCAGGCAAACATTAGCTAACCTAGAAGCTAATAGACTAAGCATTGCATTGGTGTGGTTTTGGCTATGCAAGAGAATGGTGGCCTTGCAGTTTGTCGATAGTAGTGTGGGTCGCTTATCCAATTGGTGGTTCGAGCAAATCTCCATCTGTAATGGAATAAATGCAAAGGTGAAATATTTAGATACTAAGCACAGAAGGACCATGTGCAAATCAGTTTGTCGAAAACATGCACATATATTAGTTGTGAAATTGAAAATGTGAGCAGCAGAGAATAAATTTATCAAAGGTGGAAAAACCACTGTAAATTGACCTTTACATTAATACGCTAACCTTATCTCTCGATCAGAGTGCAATATGGAAGATCATATGAGTGGCCTATAGCAAAAGAGCCTGCAAGGAATAAACCATTGTAATATTATTAAAAAGTTAGGAGCTAAGCATAGCCACATACCTGGATGGGCAGGGAGTAGGGGCACACAGAAGCATTGCGATATCACTGGTCAGCAGAACAGGAAGTGCCTCAGCTCCCTAGATGATGGCTCCCTACATATATAAACTATAGCATAATAAAAACATGTGTATTATTGATAGGAAGTACCCTACAGATATATATAAACAGGACACTATTGTATGTGAGAATGGAAATTTTAATATGGGGATGTAGCACTTGCAGTATGGGCATCCAAAAAAACAGAGGCAGCAAAATAGGAACAGACAACAATTATATGAAGCAACGTCGAGACCAAAAATAGATTCCTAAGTTAACTTATATATATATAATCTGCAGAACCATGGAGTAGCTGCCATAATATTCAGATAACATATGAAAACCCATGAGTATAACATCTTTAGTCCTCTGCTCTTAATATTAAGCCCATGACTCTTTTAGTCCTAATCTCTTATTATTAAGCTATGAACTGAAAACACACGAGAAAGATTGTTCAATATATTTAGTGTTAACCGACCTTCAAATTTGGAGGAATAGACAATGAAAACAGGTTCGTTCATATGAAACAAAGCAAAATAAAATGAGGTCTGCACCTCCAAATCTAGGAGTAGGCAATCCGTAAGAACCATATTCTCTCTGCATTAAGGAATCAAGTGCGACCCCTCAATGTACTCGTACAAAATTACCGTTGAATCTATGAATTACTGGCATAGTAGCATCTAACCATAAGAAACTGTAATGCAAACATAAATGGCAAGAAATGGCAGGATGAGTACCTTAAATTCTAAAAACACTATTAATCTCACATTCTCATTACAAAGAAGAAAAGTGGAGACCAGAATCAACATTTGGTTCCATTATGAATCAAGACGTTGTAAATCTCCATTGGCATATAACTGTAAAAAGGATAAAGTGATTTTTAGCATAAACCAACAATAGGAAAACACCACAAGTTGCATTTTTGTACATATAAAGATGGCACGTACATACATAAATAAGAGGAACAATAGTATGAGATAATCCAAGTCAAATTGGTATGCAGCAACCTAAACATCATTGATCAAATGTTTTCTGAAAAAATGGAATTCGTTTGGACAGTGCCACCGCTGCTTCACCTGCAAACCTGGCTGCCTGGAAGAGAGGGCATCAAATCAGAAGAAGAAAAAAACGACATCAGTTGTAGCATATCAGGTTTTTGCCTGACCATATCGGGTTCACATCTGAGCGTCAGCCAAGAAGCGATGAAGGGATCTGGCACCTGAGAGAGAAGGGGATGTTCAGCCTGGAGCACTTCTCGGATGTGGAAATCACACAAAGGGACAACAGATCGAGATAGAGGGCTTGAACCTCGGTGTTAGAACGGCGGCGAGGTACACTTGGGGAGCCCATGCTTGCTGGCAGAGATGAGGATGAGGGCGGCCTCTTATCATCGCTTCTGCCCGCGGATGCCGACGTCCGAAGCGCCTCTCTGTCCTGATGCCGCGCGCAATCCTAGGCAAGGCTGGCCGCCGCCGCCGCCGAGGGAGAGAAAGAGAAGATGAAGCGGTCCGTGTGCATCCTCCGTCAAGGACGGACGCCGCATCAGCGCGCTGCCGTAGCTGGGAGAGACAACGCGCAGGACTGCGTGGCGGCGGGCGGCGGCGCGGATCGGCGACGGTGAGGCAGCTGAGGTCGGTCTGTGGAAGCGCGCCGGCCGTGGGAGAGGAATAAGAGGCGGAGGCGGCGAGGCCCGACTGCTGCAGCAGCGGAGACGGCGAGGCGCTGCGAGCCTTTTTTGTTTCTTTTTCTTTTTAGGAACGGTGGGCGGCCTTGATGAATATACGGGCACCAAACGGACGCAGGCAGAAGCACGAGCCACGTGGCGGCGCACGATTCACGAGCAGAAAATCTACAGTAGCCGGAGCGCTCTCCATGCGCGGATCCTAGGCGCTATATGGAGTTGTATATGTATGCAGCCGTTTGTGGCGGATACTCCTCTACTTTGTGCTTATTGCTTTTTAGCTTGTGCAATGCAAATTGACTAAAGGTCTTCGTTACGCGTGTCCAATTATTGATGTTAAGATTATATGCACACATCACAAGAACCCGGTCCATTTTCATATATATATGTGCATGCATACATCAGCTATGTTACCAGACGGTGCAAGCAACATGAGGTGAATATTTATTTTACGCTCCGAAGTCCGAACGAACCGCGTACGTACTAGAGAGACGACGCTGGATAACAAAACACTACCGTGCCAGTGCAATGACACCATGGAATCGTCTCAATGCAAAAATAAAATATGACACGATGAAATCGAGAGATTACTCGATATTAACATGACGAGATCAGTATGCAGTGACGTGCCAGATGATGGCAGCATTATTGTTAGTATGAACAAACATCTATCTGGCCTGTTTAATTAATCTAATTATAGCGTGTGGAAGCTAATTCGAGCAAGTACAGTAAATACGCCCGCCAGCCGGCGTCTCCGCCAGCTCTTCCGCCCACAGACTCGCCCGTTGCCGGCGCTTCCTTTATGTGGGGCCCGATAGCGGGGGACGATGCCGCCCACTTCGCCCCAAAGACTCCGTCGCCGACCGGTAGAGCGCCGGCTCCCCCCTCTCTCCTCCTCCTTTCTCTCTCCTCCCATTGGATGTCGCCGGCGATACTTCTCCATTGTACTTGCTCTTCCAAAGGTCCTTCGGAGGGGCATTGGTTCTTTGTTCAACCTAGAGTGGGATGGCTGCTTAGAAGGAGCGTGTAACACGAGAACTTTCGACCGGAGAGCGGCCTCGGCGATGCAACTGGCGGCTGTCATGAAGGCAGAGGCCGACGCATGGTGCAGCGCTGTGAACAAGCGCCTGAGCCGGTGTTTAGATCTCTCTTTTGGGCTTATGGAGCACAGGCTTATGCAATGTAATCCTTAACGTCGGATCTAGTAGAAATAGGGCTTTGTTCGGTAAGCCGTTGCTCACCGTCCCTTTTTTTGTACTTGTTTGAACCTCATTCTGCTAATGAAAAACACACGACAAAAATTAATTCTAATTATAACGTATAGGACGGGCAGTAATGAATGCTTATTGTGCGCTGCGTGTGCTAGGCGACGAACAGAATAGGAGAACGGAGTGAGTGTGAGTGTGCTAGGCTCCTAGCCGTGTGACAGCAGGGACCAGACACGTGTCTTCTCTTGGATGTGTGTACTATCTAGCATGGTGTTGTGTTGCTGCTATAAACGAAGAACTACGAACAAGGTGAATAGGAGTGCGCCGTTTTATTGTTGGCACGGCGAAGTAAAGCAGAGCCAGGTTCATCGAACCTGAGGCTTACCTCTCCTGTCGATCAGCTGCGATTCTCACTCTCTGCCTCTGGGCGTACCTGGACTGGAGCCGGGCGAGGGCGACGGCGGCGCTGCTGATGCTGGGGCTGGAGAATCTACGGCCGGCCACGGCCACTGCCCACCACTGCGATCGTGTCGTCGTCGCCACCGCCGAGGTATCCCAACAGCAACTCTCTCTCTCTCTGCCTCTCTAGCCGCGAACGCGAAGAACCACCTGCCTTGACACATTTATAATCACCGTGGCCGAACCCGAACCGCACCCACGGACGGACGGCAAACGGCCGCTCGGCGCGTGCGTTGGGGGCCTGGCCTGCTCGGCTGTGAACGGACGCGTTTCCTTTTTGTTTCTTCTATCTAAAAATCCGAGCTAGCGGTGGACTCCTCCGTCCGACGCCGACGCCGATTGCGACGTCGGGGATGGGATATGACATCCGGTGCGTCGCGGCTACGCCGTTGCTCGTGTATTAATTCTCGTCGGGATGTGGGAAGCCAAAGAAAGGCCGGCCAGCTGATTGGTTGGAGCATAGCTAATTAAATCACCGCGTAACCTATTGCTAGCTCCTCCCCCGCTCGGCCCCGTCGCCCTCCTCATGGAGGCCTCAAATTGCAAATTTTTTCACTCTCTCCATCACATCAATTTTTTGAACACATACATGGAGCATTAAATTATAATGCTGGTAATTATGAGACGATCGACGCCCAGACCAACCTCCATTACTGTAACGCCCCACATTTTAGTCCCTGTTTAACTGTAGCTAAGTGCACAGTAATGGTAAATCAATCAACACAAATGGACCAAGTCCACTCCACAAGATAGACTCAGCCACTATTCTTTTGCATATTTAAGTACAATAGAGTACACTACACTATAGCCACAGTTCACGAGTTGGTACATGGGAGGTGTAGCCATGCCCTTCTAGAATGAAATTATCCACTCTACTAGCAACAAATTTGGACCACACACAAGTGAAACTCTTTGACCGAGCCAATGATTGGAGATAAAATAAATGGGGAAACTAGAGAGTGGTAGAAGTAGAAAAGGGGTTCAGGACTTGCCTCCACGAGCAAACAAGCTATTCAGTTCTAGTTCTTGCTCTCTCCACTCAAGTTTGAGCCTCTAGAAGAACACCTCGTACACTCATTCTTGAGAAGAACACTAGCTTTTCCACCAGCACAAAAATGGTGACTTGACCTCCATGGAGAGTGACCTGGGGTGAGAGGGGTGCCGACCAGAGTGGAGTCACCCACGGAGCAGGTGGTTCTTGACAGATCCCGAAGCAAATTGGAGCACCAAGATCCGCAAGAGAAAGAGCAAGTGTCTGCGAGATTAAGGTGAGGGTCACTGAGGCAAATCTTAGAATACTTCCCCTCTCTACTAAGGACACAGAGCACATGCCATTTGGATAAATAGTGGGGTTATACTAGATTTTCTCACAAAGAAACACATACCGATAAAATGTTCGGGCCGCAAGAAAAAGATGTGCTAGTTGTTCCTAGATCAAGAACTGATATTTTCTTTCTAGCACAACCACACATAATATTTGATCCTTGGCTAAAACTCTAACACAAGAACCTCGCACTAGAACACTCCAGTTTGTAGTTTTTGAGTTACAGGCTATGTTAAAATAAAAAGAAAGGAAAGGGAGGTCTTTGGAGAGAGGAACTCACCGTCGATCAGAGATTTTGTTGCCGGAGTCCAAATCCTCGCGACACGCCACCACCACGGCGCCATGCACGGGCTCCTTGACTCTCTCTCGACGCCATGGCTGCCCAGCTCAAGACACTGGGTGAAGCACGCCGCCGACCCGCACATCCCACAAAGCATCAGAAATCGGAGGGGATAGATGGCTAGATGGCTCCTAGTATCTTTGGATTGGGTTTTTGAGGGAGAAATCGAGGAGGAAATCCAACCATGGTTGCCGATCTGGAGGGGTCGAATGACCTCCATGGCTGAGCGGGATGGGGAAAAGAAGAAAGGAGAAATAGAGGGAGACCAGGTGCATGCGTGTGTGTATTGACCACTTGCCTGTTGCTTTGCTTTTGAAGTGCCGAGTAGTACTACTAGGACGTGCTGCTTCAGCCTAGTACAGAGAGAGAGAGAGCACAATCAGCTTAAACAAACAATAAATCATTTAATGACTAAGCACAGCTATGCTATAATATTCTTTTTATAAATCACAACAAAACTGAAACAAGTAATAGGAAGCTATTTCTTGCCTGTAGGATGACCAAATGGCTACGTATATATATATTGTGCATATATACTTGTGTGTTATTTTTCTAAATATTAGTATATTTATATTAATTACAGGAAGCGAAAGCACGGTCGGCGCTAGGGCCTTCTAGTGAACCAAACTGAGCCCGAAGTTGGACCTTAACAACTCAGGCAAGATTTCCTTTGACCATTCTCTCCTTGAGTTTTATAAAGTTTGTGAAAATAAAAGTAACTTGCATCAAACATTATTTTCTAGAATAAATTATGGATGGATGACATGTGACTTTGATGACAGGGATTAGCTGATGGAGCAGCTAATACCCTACTGTACGTTTGGCTGGAAAAAGTTAGTAGGATTATTCACCAACTCTCGCTTGTGTTATTGGGCCGTATATATTCGTGTCAACCATGAACCCGTTTGGGACGGGCTGATTCTAGTACCCATGGAGTTATTGTATAATCCCTATGGTAAGTGAGGAGAGGGTTGGGTGATGGAATCCCCAATCAGCTGTCGATGAAGTACAGCCAGGCGTATATATTAGCGCACGTGTGTAGATGTGGATGTACAATTATACAAAGTGGGGAAAGTTTCGGTATCTTGGCCATGAGTCGTACCAAGGGAAGTGCGATGGAAAATTGGCCAAGGTAATTATGGCTAAAGTGATACAAACCTGCGCAGGGTAAAACCATGAATTCATGTCATGTCTCCTAGTGTGGAGGCTACGGAACCTATGGGTGGCTCTTTCTCAAGATGCAAGTGGTAGTAGTGTTTTCTAAATTAAATCGACCTTTTTTATACAAATTCTATTTTCATACAAGATGATATGTGATTGATCATTGAGAATTACCAGACTGCATTGCTTTGTTATTTATATATATATGCTTGCCGAGTACGTTGTACTCACTCTTGTTAACTCTCCCCTTCGAGAGGATCCTCGTGAATGTGCACAAGAGTTCCTAGATGATGGTTATGCCTATGCAGATTGGGATGACTATGAAGAAGCTAGTCGTGTTGCTGCCACCTCCTATGGAGGATGGGATGAATAAATAATCCCCTTAGCCTAATTATGGATATCGGTGGGTGAATTGTATTTGTCGCCCCCTTAGTAATCTAGTTTGGACTTCTATAAGTCAGGCGTGTAATAATGCGCAAACTCGTGTGACGCTTATTTAAAGACTTAAGGTCGTAGGTCTGGTATTGTAATAGTTAATGGTACCTTCTAGCTATTCTCTGTTGCCAACTTTGTTAATGGTTTATTATTCGACAAATCATGTATGTATCGTGGAGTAATAAATCATGGCCGGGTTATTATCTAAGGTTGTAATTACCCGGTCGTCACAATTACTTTCGCATCCGCTCGTGAGCGTGACGAAGTTGAAGCAAAGCACACCGGAGTCGCCGCCTTGAAGCGCTGATACGAGTGGGTCGCACGGAAGGTATTGAGAGCTGCACGCCCGTGAGACGCTACCATCCCACGGTGCCATCATCGTTGCCACCACCATCGTTTTATTCTACGACCCGGTGAGCCTCGCGATCATCTCGCGAGACATCGTAGGCCTTCACGGTCGCCCGCCGTCAATGGGTTTGGTAGCCTCGGCGTACGCCGCCACCACCTCGGCGTCGGCGTTCTTCCGGCCGAAGAGACGTCAGAGGAGATAATGAGCTAAGCCGAGCAAAGAGGAGATGCGTGTGACAGAGCCGACCAATTTATAAGAAATCAAGTATAATTCGCAATCACCGAGGCAATCATAGTCTACACTTGAGTCCATATAACCCGGTATTCCGTAAATCTCCGAAAGTGATTTCAAACTCATCAACAAACAACCAAGATCGTTGAGCTCCGTAATACAAATCTGCAGGTGTCTCAAACCAAATTCGAATATATTATCAGAGTGCAATGTATTAATTTATTACAAACTAAGTTCAGAGTGCGGAAGCAAGTAGTTTTCAAAAAATATCATATCATGTTTGTCTTGTTTAAGCTTGATATATTACCTACTCCCTCCATAGTTGAAAAAGAAAGATGTTTTGGAAAATGTTTGGGTCAAACATTGGAAACATAAATCATGAATAACTTGGGTCAAACATTGAGAACATAAATCATTAATAACTTTTTAAGTCGTTGAGTTTAGAAATGTGAAAATCATATCAATAGATTTGTCTTGAAAAATACTTTCATAAAAGTATACATATATAATTTTTAATAAATATTTTTATAGAAAAGAGAAGTCAAAGTTGCGCTTTGGAGACCGTGTCGCTCTCCTAAACGTCTTTCTTTTCAACTACTCTTTCCGGGTTGGTAATAGAAGTCGTTTAGGACAGAGATACGGTCTCCAAAACATAACTTTGACCTCTTATTATTATAAAAATAGTTATGGAAATGTGATATATGTATACTTTTATCAAAGTACTTTTTAAGACAAATCTATTCATATAATTTTCACATTTAGAAACTCAACAACTTGAAAGTTATTGATGATTTATATTCTCAATGATTGACACAAACCTTATCCAAAACGACTTCTAATACCAAACCGGAGGGAGTATGGAGGAATTATCTCGATAAGAATACACAATAGTATACAAAATGGTATTCATAATTGATCTTGAGTACACGTAAAATATTAAATGGCTCCCGGACGACCATTTGTTCGTGGGTTGTACAACTTGTTCTTTGTTTGTTTGTGAAATTTGAGAATTTACAGATGTCCTCTATGTGTGGGTTTAACATGCCCTGTGACGACAGAAACTCTTCTCCAGGGCGGGCGCACGGCAGTGTGATTGGTTGTTTGTCTTGTCCCAAAATAGCGAGCCCCGGCCCCCGGACCTGATCCCAAGGAAGGATGAGAATCGAAGTTGATGAGGAGGGCGACGGGGCCGAGAGGAGGAGCAGCTAGCAATAGGTTACGCGGTCAATCCTACCGGTATGCTCCAACCAATCAGCAGCTGGCCTTTTGCTTCCCACATCCCAACGAGAATTAATACACGAGCAACGGCGTAGCCGCGACGCACCGGGAGCGGTTCGGAGGGCGGGATATGGTCGCCATCCCGATTCCCAACCGGCGACGGCCGCTCCCACCACCGCTAGCTAGGACTAGGAATCGGAATTATTTTCCGATGCGCGTTCACAACACCGGCACCCGGACCGAGCCGAGCAGGCCAGGCCCACGGCGCGGAGCGGTTTGCCGTGCGTGCGGTTCGGCCCGCGGTTATAAATACGGGGTCAAAGGCAGACGCTTTTTTTTTTTTTTTTTTTTTTTTGAAAGCTGCCAGGAGCACTGGCCCGTCATGTAAGAGAGAGGAGTGGACACCCGTGACACGGGCTGCACCTAGCCCCAGCCAGGTACCCAACCGAGCCCCAGCTCAGTTGGCCACGGTGCGGTACCGGGGTTCGAACCCCGGTCGGCGACTTCCCAGCTGGAAGCCCTTGCCACTGCGCTACTGCGCCGCCCCGCCGACGCTTCTTTCGTCGCGCTCCTCTCAATCCTCTTCGCGTTCGACCGGGCAGTTAGTTGGGGATACGATACGTATTCGGGCGGCGAAGTCGGGCGACACGATCGCAGTCGCAGTGGTGGGCCGCAGATTCGCTGCCCCGTCGCCCTCCAGACCCAGCACCAGGAGCGCCGCCCTAGGCCGGCTCCAGTCCAGGTACGGCCAGCCTCCTCCTCTTCCCTCTCCCTCCCGGCGCCGGCTTCCCGGATCCGTCCACGACCACGAGCTTTGGAACCAGAGTCCTCCCCTGTTTTTTGTCATTAATCGCTTCGTGTCTGTTTTAGTCTCTTCGTTTCAGGATTTTCCTTCCGCCTTGATTTCGACTGTCCTGTTTTTTTTTTCTCTTTTTTTCATCTAATAGAGAGAAAAAGGAGAAGAAAAAACACGTTGTCTGGTGCCATACATGTGGCACTATGACAGCATATTCCGGCTGTGTCGAGAGCCGGGGTCTGGTATTCCGGTGGTCTCTCTCTTGGATGGATATTCAAAGATCCCCGGCCGGCCGTCGTGCGACACCTTTCTTGTTCGTGTTTCTTTTTTTCCTGGCACGTGTGGTCAGACAGTGAGTGACGAGTAGCAGCTCACACGAGAGTAGAGTCAGGTTCGATGAACCTGGCTGCTGATTAGCTTTGCCGTGCCAACCATAAAACTGCTCACTCCTAATCAGGTTGTGCCCGTATTAATCACCCTGGATTGGATTTGGATGGCCACTCCGTGACGTCCATCCATGGTCCCTGCTGTCTGTCACACGGCTAGCAGCCCAGCACACTCTTTTGCTACCAGAGACTCCCTTCTCCTGTTCTGTTCGTCGCCTAGCACACGCAGCGCACTCATTACTGCTCGTCGTACGTTAATTAATTTAAATTAAATTAAACAGGCCAGGTAGATGTTGGTTCATACTAACAATAATGCTGCCATCATCTGCACGTCACTGGATACTGATCCCGTCATTTTAACATCGAGTAATCTCTCGATTCCACCGTGTCATATTTTATTTTTTGCATTGAGACGATTCCATCGTTTCATTGCACTGGCTGGCACAGTAGTGTTTTGTTATCCAGCGTCGTCACGCTCTCTAGTACGCTGTTCGTTCCGAGCCTAAAATATTCACCTCATGTTGCTTGCCCCGTCTGGTAACATTGCTGATGATGTATGCATGCACATATATAAAAACGGACCGGGTTCTTGTGATGTGTGCATATAATCTTAACAATCAGTAATTGGACACGCGTAACGAAGACCTTTAGTCAATTTGCATTGCACAAGCTAAAAAGCAACAAGCACAAAGTTGAGGAGTATCCGCCACAAACGGCTGCATATATTTTATCATGAATTGGCTCAAAGATTCCCTTCACCTACTCACTTTGTTCCTAAACCAAATTTTAGAGTTATTTGATCTTAAACTGAACTTTTTAGAATTTTACTAATTTTTTATAGGAAAAAGATTGTTAGAAATATTTGTATTTTTTTCTCTATTTGGTCAAACATATTGTTCTTTGACTTAGAATAACTCTACAGATTTGATCTATTTAGGGATAGAGATAGTATTGATTTTCTTGATAAGTACCAACCCTTTGTAGGAACAGTACATTCCCGTTTACAAGGTATGGTTTAACATGACAGGCTGTTCTAACTATATTTTCATCATTTATTTATTATATATTATATATTTATTATATATTATATATTATATTATTTATGTTTATGAACATACTTGATGGTCATGTTGAAAATATAGTTAGAAGAACGTGTCATGTTGAACCATACTATAAACATAAATATGGTTATACATCTTCATGTTGAAAATTTAGTTACAGATTTAATAACCATACTAAATTTATATTATAACAATAACATTTAAAAATTGTTAGTCAAAATCTTGATGTGTGATTTACGTCTTGGAAAAGGGAATGTTATCTAAATTAGAAGAAGAGGAGTGTTATTCAGTTTCCTTGGAATGCCCAGCCCTTGGACCTGTAGCCAGTAGTAGCCTGGTACTAGGGCCTCGTTTAGATGTTAGGAATTTTAGCAAAAAAAGTAACTCCCGGAACTCTCGAAGACACCAGAAGACGTTTTGTTTTTGTTTGTGGTAAATATTATACTACCACGGCGTAACTAGGCTTAAAAGAATCGTCTCGTAATGTACATCTAAACTGTATAATTAGTTATTTTTTTTACCTAAATTTTATACTCCAAACATATATCTTTTGGTATATTTAATGTGATGTGATGGAGAGAGAGGAAAAAAGAGTCAGAAACTTTAGCCAACTAAACGAGGCCTAGGTCAGTTTTAGTACACCTCGATTCACCATCCACCAAAGCTCCTTGGGAACGCAAAACATTTCCGTCATGAGCGACGCCACCCCGATGTTGATCCGGATCCCGGCGTCGCGTCAGGTCGTTTGGCTTTTTTTTTTTTTTAAAGAAGGAA
Organism: Hyparrhenia diplandra; assembly: GCA_015847255.1. Taxonomy (NCBI): domain Eukaryota; kingdom Viridiplantae; phylum Streptophyta; class Magnoliopsida; order Poales; family Poaceae; genus Hyparrhenia; species Hyparrhenia diplandra. The sequence continues at coordinate 120,799 of JADLZK010013044.1, forward strand.
AATGTATTAATCTTGGTGCATTACACCGACCCTTTTACAAACGAAATCCCAAGAAAAGAAAAATTACAAAAAGTTCAAAACTTCGCTCATCTTCCTCGAAGCCTTCAAAGATCCGTTCGTCACCGCCGCCGGCCGCTTCCCAATCGTCGTCGGGCACGAGCCAAACTCCACAAGGTGGAGGCCGCAGAGGAGGACTTACTTCGAGGCGATCACCGAATACACCGCCTGCCCCAGCGCATCGGCCAACTCCCGCACCCACGACGCATCCTTCGATTCCACCGCCGCAACCCGAGCAAAGCTCGATTTTCACCATAGATCATCTTCCTCAAGATTAACAGGTCAACAAAGATCATCACCGAAGAAGACGACGATGTGCCGCCCTCGACTCGGACAGTCTCCCAGCCTCTCCGTTGACGCCGGAGAAGATCGCCATCGGAGAACGGAAGAAGCTGGGAGAATTTATTCCGCTGCGTCGCCGCCGCTTCCGCATCGCCGGCGCCGCCAGAAAAGCAAAACCGCAGAGGAGACTCGCTCCTCCCAAGAGGCCCTAACTCCACCGTCGAACATCGACGGCGAGCAAACCCTAGACCTAGGACACAACCAAGACCCTACGAAGACAGATCGTTGAAGAGACGGACCCTCGCTCCTCGCCACCACCGCAGCGAGGCCGAGGCGAGGGGAGGGGGCCGCATAGGGCGGCGGCGGCGGCGGAGGAGTCGCCTTTTTTTTTTTTTCTTTTCGCGAGCCAACCCTAGGCGGCGGCGCAATGCAACTCAGGTCGTTTGGCTGTTTTGTTTTTGAAATAGAACGAGAAGACTTCTCCAAGGGAAGGTTTCCAATATTCCAATCCATGGGGTCACAGTCCAGCGAGTCCATCGTTTTCTCAAGGCACGCTGAATCTGTCCACGTCGCAATATGAACGACCCATTGCTTGCCGACTTGAGAGCGCGCGTCCTTGTCGCGTGATAGCCTTCTCATGCGTTTGTGCAGCAGCTGTAGTTGACCCGTTGCTGTATAAGAAATCCAATTGTGCTACCTGACGTCTCTCCGCGTTTTCATGCGGAGAAAATCAAGTTAATTAGAGCTTACAACCGCTTATTAGTTATGCAGATCATCATATATACTATCAGTATCAGACAATTCAGTCAGCACTCGTTTCCGTGCATTTGGAAAAAAAAAAATAAAACATGTACTATGTACCTCTCTCCTGTAGTCTGAACTAGTTGAATTTTGGTGCCTCTTCCTCTCCTGTGAAGTGTGAACACGAAGCTCTTCAAATGGAGGAAGCAACTCTGAATCTGAAAAAATGACATAAAGAAGAGATGAGGTCACAGAAGGGCTGTGCACGTCGCGCTTCGAGGATATTCTTGGGCCCCACGCGTCAGTGGCCAACGTGTGTGCGCCAAAAGGGTCAGTGCACGTGCTGGCTCATCTCTGTCAGCCGGCTGTCAGTCACCGAGCCAAGCCACACCACACCACACCAGTCGTCCCCTAGCCGCAGCGACGGAAACGAAGGGAAGATCCCTCAAATGGTCGCCATCGCCATAGCCACAGGACACCAGTCGGGTCAAGGGCTCCAATCCAAGCTTTGCCCAGACGATCATTGATCCCCCATCTTTAGTTTAGTGCGTGGGACTGGGAGGCAGGTGGGAAAGCGGCAAAGCAGCCATCAAAAGAGGCCCCCAAAGTTCAGTTCTTGGTGGCCTAGCTGGATTGGATGTTTGGATGAGTGTTCTTCTTGGCCGCCCCGCCTACTTCGTCTTCTTGTTGGCTGCGCACGGCACCAGCAGCAGTCTCCCTGCGCCTACGAGACAGCCAAGTCGAGCAGCAGGTGCGTACGAGCGGCCTACTCCTCACCTTCCTGATTCCGTGACCCTGCCATGGTTTCTGCATCAGATCAGCAGTGCAGATGCCGGATGGTGTGCAGAATCCCAGTGATTCTGAATCTTTTCCTTCCTCTGCTTCGTCAGTTTGGGTTGGTTTGAAGGTTTGCCGCCCAATTGCTCTCGACGTGGGTTGGGTTCCTCGCAATTTCCTCTTCCCTGTAGTTCGCTCTGGCGACTAATGATTGCTGCCGTCGAGTGTCTGAATTCTGAAACCTTGCTTTGCGGCCTGCGTTAGATTCGTTTCAGGTAGATTTTACTTCTAGATTCTGCCTGATGGCTGTTGGCTATGCTCCACGATTGCCACGGACCTGTTCATGAATCAAAGCTCGGTGATCAATTCCTCCGGTAGTCAGGTCTATCCCAAATTCGGAGCTTGCCTGTTGTTCTGTGGAGAAATCAAAGTGGTTGACAGTGAAATTGAGCTAGATTCCCCTTTTCGCCTCCACCAGGTGTGCAGTAAAGGCGATGTTTCTTTTCTTTATCTATAAGAAATTCGATCACTGTACTGAAATGTCTGTTGCTGCAGTTGTTTATATTCACGCCTAATCTGCTAATCATCATAGGGTTCGTTTTTTTAATAAAAAAACTTTCTGGTAATCATAGAGGACACTGGGATTCTTTCTGATTCCTTTTACACATTGTTCAGTCTAATCATGCATGAAGCATCGTTCACACTCTGAAGAATCGTTGCATATTTGTAGGGCACCTACAGGAGGCCACTGACTCTGAGCTGCTGCGCGTCACCTGATTACTGACGGACGGACGCCATGGGAGAGGTCACGGACATGTACACCCAAGATGGGACCGTGGACACCAAGGGGAATCCCGCCGTGAAGAAGAACACCGGCAACTGGCGTGCCTGCCCCTACATCCTTGGTCAGTACACTCCTCTCCTGTGCTTGCTTGCTCTGTTTGTTGTCCACTGATGGCATGGCGACTGATACATACATCACATGGTTCAGCTAACGAGTGCTGCGAGAGGCTGGCCTACTATGGCATGAGCACCAACCTGGTGCACTACATGAAGACACGGCTTGGCCAGGTGAACAGCGTCGCCTCCAACAACGTCACCAACTGGTCAGGGACATGCTACATCACGCCGCTCATCGGTGCTTTCCTCGCCGACGCCTACATGGGGAGGTTCTGGACCATCGCCAGCTTCATGATCATCTACATTTTCGTAAGACAATCGTTGCTCCAGTCAATCCGTGGGTTTGGTTTTTTTTTTCTTTCCCGTTGCCATGATCTGACGAAGAGATGGGTACTGTGGTCGGTTGATTTCACAGGGCCTGGCGCTGCTGACGATGGCGTCGTCGGTGAAGGGGTTGGTGCCTACGGGGTGCGACACCGACGGCGTGTGCCACCCGACGGAGGCGCAGTCGGCGGTGGTGTTCGTGGCGCTGTACCTGATCGCGCTGGGCACGGGCGGGATCAAGCCCTGCGTGTCCTCCTTCGGCGCCGACCAGTTCGACGAGAACGACGAGCGGGAGAAGAAGAGCAAGAGCTCCTTCTTCAACTGGTTCTACATGTCCATCAACATCGGCGCGCTGGTGGCGTCCACGGTGCTGGTGTACGTGCAGACGCACGTCGGCTGGGGCTGGGGCTTCGGCATCCCCGCCGTGGTCATGGCCGTCGCCGTCGTCAGCTTCTTCGTGGGCACGCCGCTGTACAGGCACCAGAAGCCCGGGGGCAGCCCGCTCACGCGCATCGCGCAGGTGCTCGTCGCGTCCGCGCGCAAGTGGAACGTGGCCGTGCCCGCCGACAAGTCGAGCCTCCACGAGACGCTGGACAAGGAGTCCGGCATCGAGGGCAGTCGCAAGCTGGGGCACACGGAACAGCTCGCGTGCCTCGACAGGGCGGCCGTCGTGACGGCCGAGGACAGCGCGGCCGGGTCGGCGGCGAGCCCGTGGCGCCTGTGCACGGTGACGCAGGTGGAGGAGCTCAAGAGCGTGATCCGGCTGCTCCCAATCTGGGCGAGCGGGATCGTGTTCGCGGCGGTGTACTCGCAGATGAGCACCATGTTCATCCTGCAGGGCGACACACTGAACCAGCGCATGGGTTCCAAGTTCAGCATCCCCTCGGCGACGATGTCCATGGTGGACACCATCAGCGTCATCGTCTGGGTCCCCATCTACGACCGCGTCATCGTGCCCATCGTGCGCTCCTACACCGGCCGGCCCCGCGGGTTCACGCAGTTGCAGCGGATGGGCATCGGCCTCGTCGTGTCCATCTTCTCCATGGTGGCGGCGGGCGTGCTGGACATCGTGCGGCTGCGCGCCGTCGCACGGCACGGCCTGTACGGCAAGGACGACCACGTGCCCATCTCCATCTTCTGGCAGATACCGCAGTACTTCATCATCGGGTGCGCGGAGGTGTTCACCTTCGTGGGGCAGCTGGAGTTCTTCTACGACCAGGCGCCCGACGCCATGAGGAGCATGTGCTCCGCGCTGTCGCTCACCACCGTCGCGCTCGGCAACTACCTCAGCACGGTGCTGGTGACCATCGTGACACACATCACCACCAGGAACGGCAACCTCGGATGGATCCCGGAGAACCTCAACCGCGGCCACCTCGACTACTTCTTCTGGCTGCTCGCCGTGCTCAGCCTCCTCAACTTCCTCGTCTACCTCGTCATCGCCAGCTGGTACAAGTACAAGAAGACGGCCGATGATAGCCCGGACGCCAAATAAAGCAGAGAACTGATGGCCAGGGCAATTGAGCACTGCAGCATTAGGCCGTCTCAGTGAATCGAGATGGCGAAAATGAAGTGATTTCTCTGTGTGGTCATTAGCTGCCGGTTTGTTTTGCCATAGTTAAATTGTGTGGTTAAACATACTACTTGTTCACTATAGATGACGGGCGAATTTATTGTTTAGACGTCATGTGTTGGTTATGAGCAATGCTCGATCCCAATTATCAATATATGTATCTATAAAATAAATTCAGTTCTTATCTCTTCTCTTACCATACGAATTGGGCACCAAAAGCTGGCCAGCCAGCGTGCCACGTCGCTGGCAATTCCCGGCCGTCCGATCGGCCCAACGGACGGCCCAGATCGGGCGATTCCCGGCTATTTTGCAAAAAGTCCTCGAACTCTAGCGAAATACGACCCGCAGTCCATCCTCCTCTCTCAGTTCTTTTTGCAAAAAGACCCCGAACTTTTCAGGAATACAACCCAGCGGTCAGGCCTTCTTGGGCTGGTTTGCCACTCGCTCCGTGGGCCTCAGCTGGACCGAATTCGGCCCGATGCTGGTTTGCCTTATCTATTATTCTTTTCCAATTACGAATTAATTTTCTCAAACTTTGAAATTGCGTAGCAAATCACTAAAAAATCGTAAAATAGAGAATCAAATTCTTTCGGAATCCTCATGAATAGGTCTTTGCGTTGGGTCCATAAGAGAGTATGTTTTACTCAAGCATAGCCAACAAACATAATCTATCTCAATGCTAAAAAAAAAAGGTTATCCCTCAAAATATATAAACAACAAAAAAAAAAAATCCCCACGGTTGGCATATAGAATCACCGGTAAAAGATAATTCTAATTAACACAAAAAAAAATATATCACTAATATGCTACGTCAACAATAATTCAGATAATATTAGACCTGTTCATATAACTAACTACAAAGGGGAACAAAAAAAAGAAACACTTCTATGATACACAAAGCAATAGCTCAAACAACGATTTGGAGAATGCAAAATTTATCTTCAGCTGAACTAATCATCAACTTCAGTAATACAACGGCCACATCCACTGGCCATAAGCGGCAACACCGCGATTTCTTCTAGTGAAAACTGATCTGGTAAAAAAACAAAACCTACAGTTCCTGGAACACACACTACAGTCCCTGGTATACACACCTCGATCATTTTTGCTCCGAATGACATGAAACATAGCCTATTCCTCCTAGAATAAGTTGACCTAGTTTAAATCGGGTCCAAGCCGGAATCATCGTTCGTTTAGACCCAACCGGAATGAAAACGGGCCTTTCAAGACCTTTTCAATGTCTTTTCGGCCTGGAATCAATCCTGACCTCATGGCTACATGTATTGATCCATACGGAAGCGGGCCTGGTGGCAGCCTTCACCTAGTCTGAATGAAATTGGCAAAACCATTCGATCCGGCCTGATTTGAAACCATCCTTTTCTCGCTAGGACCAGAAATCCTGTTTTTTCCATATCCGATTCGAGAGCTGGATTTTCTCGAAAACCAGATTACTAAGGTTTTTCAGTAGGACAGCAGTCGGAATTATTTGCAATAAAGTATTGGTACAATCGAGGAGGGTTTTTTTCTTTATTCTGATACCTAAAAATGCAAAAAAAAATCTAGAATTCAAAAAAGGAAGTGCTTATTCAACTACGGCACTGTTGAACAACCAACTCTAAAAAAAGGTCTGCCTAGTTCTTCTTCGCTTTTTCAACCAGAGAGTGCATAGAGGGAAGGGAGCCCGTATGGGTGGAGAACCCGTCTCTGTTTCGGCTGTGCTACCAGAGGCTAGGGTAATAGAAAGTTGAAAACAGGAATGAAAACGAAAAAAGAGATACCTAAAGCGTTAGCTACAGCACTGCACGGATCGAGTCGTCGAGGTATCAGATATGTAAATCTACCTGATTATAGCCTAACCTTCTTGGCCCACCTAAGTGCAATTAATTTACGGGCCTAGATAGAATCCAGGTCCACGGAATGAGGCCTTAAAGTGCTTCACAGAGTCTACCTTTTTTATTCAGTAGAACTGATGAAGATTTTGTAACACCCGAAATTTTGTATGTTTTCAAATAGCTTAAATTGATTTATTTATGCAATTTTGTGATGCATTGAATATAGGGAAAATAAATATTTATGAAATTAAAATTCATCATAAGGCTAGACACATGTATGTGCATTCATGCAGTTGCATTCCTACTTTTGTAATGTCTTGTTTTTGCTGAATCTGAAAAAGGTTTTCAAAATGATTTGTAAATTCATTTGAAATCTGGTTTATATGAAAGAAAAGTATTTCTAGTTTCTTTCTCTCTGTTCTCTCTCATTCTGGCCAATCAGCCGTGCGCCCACTCCTTCCAATCAGGCCCGAGTGGCATTTCCTTTGCACATGGCTGTTCCCTTCCCTTTGTTTTTCTTTTGGGCCGCTAGCAATAATGGTGCCCATTTGTGCAAGCAGCTAATGCAGCGCAGCGTTGTCGTCAGGGACCCATTGGCCAGCACCATTTTCTATCTCGTCGGGTCGGACTCGACACCGATCCAATCGACGCCGCGCGAGCGCAGCTGTCCGTCTTCCTCGTCAGCTTCTACTCCGAACCATCGGTGCCGTATCAAATTCTGCGGTCTCAAGAGTCGCATGTCCAGCTCCTATATAGACCAGCAGCAACGCCACGTTTTTCTTTTCCTGAACCCTGGCTTCACGCCGCCGCCACCGTCCTGATCGACGTTTTCGTCAAACTCGACGCCGTTTCCGCCGTTCATCGTTCTTGCTCCGCCGTCCTAAATCCACAGACGAGATCCGTGTTGTGGAACCTGCTGTTGCCCCAACGAACCGCACGAGCTCTTTGTGGTTTCCGTGCCGGCGAGATCACCCTTGGTGAGATCGGTGAGATCCCGTATCCTCTATCTCCTTATGTTTCTTTTTGCGAGTAGAAGAACAGATGGCCGTAGGTTTACAACCTGTTCATCAGCGAACTCCAACACAACCTGCAATGGAGCCGCCCAACCGTCGCTGCTGTCCGTGGCCAATCCTTTGGCTGAGACGCACGCATGTGCATGAAACAAGCATCGGCCATGCATGATCTTCTATTGTTAGCTTGATGATGCCATCATCACATCATGCAACATTTTGGCCGTTTTCATATAAAAAAAATAAATCTGAAAATACATGATAGTTGTACACATACGTACATCACCCACCAAACCAGCAAACCTAGTAGCCGGCCATGCATTTCTTGTTTTGATCATGTTAGCTTGTTGACACCATCATCAAGTCACATGCTATTTGTTGCCGTTTTCCTATGCAAAAATAAATCTAGAAATACTCATATCCATCCAATCATCAAAAGCCATCGATTGTTTCCCTTCGTCAGAATTTTGCTAAAGAGACTTGAGGCCTTCAGTATCTAGCTCGTAGACTATCCAGCAACCAAATTCAGATTTGATTTATTTTTATTTCGAAATCAGTTTATTTAAAGAACCGCCATCAGATTCAAACTTTTATAACTTTCGTATTTTTAAATCCGATTTAGTCCGTTCAAGTTGCGTTAGATTCGTAATTCCCTAATCTAGGTGTTTACGCTACTATTCAACAGGTTTTCCAACTTTTAAATTTCGTAGTCATATTTAATTTATTATTTTATTCCTGCCAAGCTTGTAAAATTTGTATCTTCGTCGTTTTAAGTCCGATTTCGGTGATCTTTACGTCTATGTGATCGTAGTGACGTGTAGCTTAGTTTTATAAGCTTTTCAAACTGTATTCTAATGATTGGTGTACTGTTATCTTATAATGCTCTTGTTTGCTTCGTGTATGAATGCTCGGATGTTTGTGTGTTGCTAATTGGAATCAAGTAGACGATGAGCGTCATGTTGGCGATCTAGAAGAGTTGACGATCAAGGAGTTCTTTTGAAGATTTGGACTTGAAGAAGGATCTATATTTGAGGCAAGTATAGCATGGGATTTTCCTTGTTGTCCTATTCACCATAATCACTAAATTTCATCATGCATGTGTCCATTGTTCGACATTAAGGATTACCTAGCTATTGATGACTTGTACCTTGCCACCTAAGGGTTTGCATTTGGGTAGTAATTTTGCTAGTGCTCTACCTACACCAACTATTGTTCTTGTTTAATGGTTAATGCAAAGAATTATGATTTATGATGTTTTTGGTAATATTGATCATAGGCTTAAAGAGCTTGTGTTTTATTTATTTATGAAGCTCTTAGCTCTCCTTAAGGACTTATTTCATTTGTGATCATCCGGGATATACAGTACAACTATGGGGGTCACGTGGCTCTGGCTCTAGTCGATCAAAGGATCTTGTCTAACTATTTGTTGGGGTTACCGGTTAGGAGATATACAGGGGTTTGTACCTGTGGGCTTCCGACATGTTAGACAACCCTTTGAAAGGCTTTATATGATTTTCATTGGCCGTGGAAATCATAACCCATAGTGAAAGTGTACACCTCTGCGCAGAGTTAAAAACTGTTATAACAGCCGTGTTCGCGGTCATGAACGGCCTTGGAGACATCTATGAAATAGAGGAACATTGTTTATTAAATTGTTTATGCTTACTTGTTTTTCATACTTGTTTATCTCATATGATTATGGGTTGATGGGAACTATTAATGCTAATGCTTAAAATTGTGACCAACTAAAAGCGAAATGCAGTAAGCCAGTGTCAACCTTTTTGAGCCTCATGAACCCCATGTTATATTTGCAGAGTTTGACATGGACTCACCCTTGCTATTCCCCCACACCTCAGGAAGAAGTTAGGCTTCCCTGTGGAGTCTACACCAGAGGATCGGAGTGTCTTTCCACTGTCTGCTAGCTGAGGTTATATGCTTGTTTATTATGTTCGTTATATTTTAAGCATTATTAATTGATACTACCATTCTTTTGTAGCTATATGTGAGATTTGACTTTCGGGGCTCACATATGGTGTACATTCGGTTTATTCTTAAAACCGGGTGTTACATATTTCTCCCATGAAAAGAACACGTATGCAGAAAAACACGCGTTTGTAACATTTCAACTTACTACAGACACGTCCAGGAGAAATTCGGCCGTTGCATCGTCGGCGGGCCATGGCAGTCGCGGCGCTCGCGTGATCCGCCGTATCTGCCTGGTGCGGCGGTGGATCCGGGCGGATCGATCGAGCCAGGTACGACGCCTGCTCTCCTCTCTCATCTTCTACCTCCCTTCTATGCTACGTACATCTCTAGTGGTGCGGCGGTGGATCCGGGGTTCCGGGCGGATCGAGCCATGATCCTCGCGTGGACTTTTTGTTTGTTTCATTAACATGCGTGTTTTGTTTCGACTGCAGTGTTTTCCCGTGATCCGACACCTCGTGGCGTGTTTCAACGGGCTCATGTTTCAAATGCTTGCTGCTTGGTTTAACAACATGGTTTCTTTCTTATTTCACGAGCTTTTGCTTCTATTTTTTTTTTTTTGAATCGGTTTTGCTTCTATGTTTCAGAAGAACACTGTGTGTAGTTTTTCCAATCCAACTTTATTTCATTCCAACACAATTATTTGTTTCATTGATTGTTTATTTTTGTTTCAGTTTTGGGTTTCATATTTTTTTTTAAACCTGTTTGTTTCTTTATTGTTTCAGTTTTGTTTCATCTTTCTCAATCTGTTTGTTTCCGTACATGTTCTTCTTTTTCTTTTGATTTTGTATTTTTACTTTTTATTTCACAGTATTCCGGTGATGCTCGGACGAGGCTCCGGTTGAGTTTTTGCTGAAGGAGGCAGGGGTGCGTAGTGGGCGAGCTGGTGGCCAAAGCTGCACGGCGTGCGTGCGTGCGTTCTATTTGTAGTGGGCGCGTGTGTGTTGACGGGCCCGACGTCCAGACGACCGCAGATGCCGGACGTCCGAGCGCGCCCCGCCCCCACCCCCACTTCCCCTACCTTGGGCCATTGGCCTTGGATTGTTTTAAATTTTTAATTGTTCATGCAACGTAATGACCTTATTGCTTTTAAGTTATCAGTTCAGTGCCAGCTGGTAATGTACGAGAAGCTTGCCGACGATAGTTCAGGACGCCAAATAAAGTGGAGCATTGATGGGCAGGGCAATTGAGCACTACAATGAACCGAGATAGCGAAAATGAACGAAGTGATTTTTCTCTGCGAGTTGATTGCATGGTTTTTCTGGCCCGGTTTTAAGTCAAAAAACGGGGCTGACACTTTTCTTTTTTACTTTATTCGCCTAATAGAAATCGCGACAAAGTTAGCTACCGGTTTGTTTTGCCAGAGTCTATGTGCTTTAAACATGCTTCTAGTTCACTGTAGGTGTATGTGGGTGTACCGGATCATTACCACTTTAAATAGTAACCCTGACTATAATTTATTACTCCATGGATACATAATTTGTCGAATAATAAACCATAACAATGTTGGCAACAGAAAATAGCCACAAGGTACCAATAATTATTACAATACCGGCCTATGTACTTGAGTCTTTAAAGAGTGTCACAGGTTTGCGCATTATTACAAGCTTGGCATATAGGAATCCAAACTATATATAGATCACTAGGTGAGCGACAACAACACCTCTCGCTCCTGACATACATAATTAGACTAAGGGGATTATTTATTCATCTCATCCGCCATAGGGGTGACAGCAGCTCGGCTAGCCTCCTGATCATAATCATCCCAATCTTCATAGATATAGCCATCATCTAGAGACCCTGGAGTTCAGTCTTGAGAAACTCTGAAGAGGAGAGAGTTAGCAAGAGTGAGTACAGCGTACTCAGGAAGCATATATATATATCAAAGAAATGCAATCTGGTAATCTCAAATGATCAAGAATGAAAAGTCAGATTTAATTTGGAAAGCACTACTATAACTTGCATCTTGAGAAAGGGCCACCTCTAGATTATAATCCAAGAGACATGACATGACTTCATGATTTTACCATGCGCGGGTTTGTATCACTTTAGCAATAATTACCTTGGTCAATTTTCCATCACACTTCCTTGGTGCGACTCATGGCCAAGATACCGAAATTGTCCCCATTTCGTATAATTATACACCCACATCTATCAACGTGCGCTAATATATGCGCCTAGGTGTACTTCATCGACACCTGATTGAGGATTTCGTCACCCAACCCTCTCCATGCTTACCATAGGGAGGTCCGGTAGTCCGTAGGCCATAGAAAAATGGCAGCCCATACGGCCCATATAAAAAACTGATCGTAGCCCGGTCACAAAGCGGTTCTGGTCCGCCTGGTCGGACCCCGAAGACTGGCGCTGATACAATAGCTCCATGAGTACAAGAATTGGTCCATCCCAAACGAGTTTATGGTTGGCATGAATTTATATGGCCCAATAACACAAGTGAGAGTTGGTTATTAGTCCTATCAACCTTTTCCACCCAAACATAAAGTAGGGACCCATCTCATCAAATTCATATGTCACTCATCCATAATCAATATCAGGAAAAAATAATTGATGCAAGTTATTTTTTATTTTCTCAAATTTTGTATAAAAACTCAAGGAGAAATGATCAAGGATTCTTGCCTGAGTTGTTAAGATTCAACTCGGGCTCAGTTTGGTTCACTGGATGTTCCTGCACCTGACCTTGCTCGCTTCCTGTAATTAGTGTATATATATTGGTACTTAGAAAAATGACACACAAATATATACACAATATATATGTAGCCATCAGCGCATACTACAGCAGTACTGGGTGTGCTTCATCAAGTTTGGGACTTAGGACAACACTCTTTATCAAATTTAGATATAACAGATATAAGTTTAAAATGTTTAGAGACCTAGATGACACCTTAACCAAAGCTGAGGGACCTGTAGTGTAAAAATGCGTCTGTAGTAAAACACGGGACCATATTACCACAATTGTTAATTAAACCGTACCAGCACGTGTTGACAGTATAGCAGCGACGAAATCTTGAATACCCTTGTCCAACGACCCGCCGGAGGACCGCGCCGCGGTCGCCTCGGCCTTCCATTTCTCGGACCTTGCCCGCATTGCCACTGCCTCCGGCCCGCCCATGACCTCCTCGATGCAGCGGCGCAGGGCATCACGCGCCATCGGCTTCGGGAGCCGGACTCCAACGCCGTACACGTCGGCCAATAACTTGGCGTTGGTAGGCTGATCGGCCCAGGCTGGGTACGTGACGACCGGCACACCGTACACAAGCGCCTCCACGGTGGAGTTCCACCCGCAGTGCGTCACGAAGCAGCCGACCGCGCCGTGCGACAGCACGCGCGCCTGCTCGCACCACGCCACCACCTTGCCCCTACCGGTTGCACGGCGGCGAGGCAGCCGTCGGGCAAGAGCTCCCGGTTGTCGTCGCGCACCACCAGCAGCACCGGCCGCCCTGTGGCAGCCAGGCCCTCTGCCAGCTCGCTCATCTCCTCGTGGTTGATCTGCAGGAGGCTCCCGAATGCCACGAACACCACTGACCGCGGCGGCTGCGCGTCCAGCCACGCCACGCAGTCGTCGTCGTCGTCGTCGTCGTGGTTCTCAGCCCTGCTGCAGAGCGGACCGACTGGTATGACAGGCAGATGTGGACGGAGCTCCTCGATGGACGGGCGCTCGAGCTCGTCAAATGTGTTGACGAGGACCCACGTCACCGTCTCGCGGAGGCTTCGCAGGTCCGCGATGATCAGTTGGCGCCAGATTAAATCCTCGGGAGAGTGGATCAGGGCGGGCAGATCGCCGGCGGCCAGCGGTGGCAGCCCGGGGACAGAGACCGTCGCGCCTGGTCCGGCTTCGCGCGACGGGAAGTCCACGAGCGATTGGAAGTAGTGGTAGAGCAGTGAGAGTACGGAGCAGGACTCCGGCCAGAGCATGGCGTGCGGGACGCCCATGCCGCTGGCGACGCGGCAAGCCCACGGGGCGAACGCGTTGGCCACGATGCACGACACCGCCCGGCCGGCTTTGGACTGCCCCGGATGAGCTCCGCAAGGGCCGGCGCCGCGGCTTGGTCGAGGTGGCGTATCAAGTCCGTGTGGTCCTGGTAGCGGGCGTCGTCCGAGGCCCACAGGGCGCCGCCCTTGAGGTGCTCGAACCGGATCGTGCCGCTTCCGACGGCGACGGCCGCGCCGTCATCGTGCACAAACTTGAGGCCGGCATGGGGGGCGGTGGAGAACGTGACGAGGAGGCCTTTGGAGGCGAGGTGCCGGCCAAGAACAAGGAGGGGGTTTACATGGCCTTGCAGAGGAGCGGAGACGAGGAGGACGTGGGGCAGAGGAGACGACGACGACATGGTGGTGAGTTTGCTCCTTGCTGGCCTCCTGTGCACTCTGGAGGCTGTATGTATATCAAGCAGTACTCTAGTAATGAATCCATATGCCGGGCAGTCACTCCAGAAAACTGGAACACATCAACGTCTCGAAGATTTTTTAGATAATGGATAACTTACTTTTTTTGAATTGTTTGAACAGAATCATCAACGAGGAATCCCAAGCACATATTCAAGTCAGCTTTATGGACCAATTAATCCATATATACGGCAATTTGCCACCGCGCTGCCGATCTCTGTTGTCCTTCGCATCAGCTACGGACCTACCTCGTCAATTGGGATAGCGAATTAGCGATACCCGCCGCCCCTCTACCTCCTCATGTCCTTCTGCAGCTCGTCAATTGGGACCTACCTCAGGCAGTACTCTCATTTTGCTTGAAAAAAGGGCTCCTCTCAGTTCCTTTCGAAATTTCCATTGATGGCAAGGAGATAGGGATCATAGGACCCACCTTTGTTTGCAATAGTTTTAGTTTTCTAATTTCGAGTTTACTTTAGTTTATTCTAAATAAATCTACCGGCCAAATCGAATGAAGTTTAATCGGAGGTTTGTTAGGGCACTCACAATGCGGGACTTGGCGTTTTACCATAAAGTCTTTAAAACTATTTATTACCTTGGGTAGTGTGGACTTGGAGTCCAAATAAGACTTGAAGTCTTGTTTTTCCCTCTTCCTACCTAGGTTCCATAAATATATCGGGGTTGTTAGATGGAGGGTCCGCCCCACCCACATCAACGCCAACTTAGCAAAGTACAATAAATATGATGGTAATAATGAAAACTTAGACTTCGAAAAAAAAAGTTTACTTTAGTTTATTCTAAAATCTACCGGCCAAATCGAAAAGAAGTTTAATCGGAGGTTTGTTATCAACAATGACTTCAGACACTACAAATTCCTAAACATAATCTTGACATGCTAGCTGGCGACTTTACAGAATCTGAATTCATGAATGCACTAAATCAGATAACTAAATGGAAACAGTAGGTAGTTATTCATAGTGCATCGCTGCGGGGTCCTTATTATCCGGTGCTACGGTAGTGAGTAGAGGAAAACGACGACACGGAGGCGAACACCCCTTCCAGCGGTGATTCCGCCGGCCCCTTGCCTCTCCGGCGGCCGGTTCGGCGCAGGAGAGGGAGGAGGGCCGGAGAATCGGCAAGCGGATGTGTATAGGGTAGTTAGGATTGTATTTATGCCTATGTTTTGCTCGCCATCCATGTTGATTGTGGAGCTAGGGTTTCCGGGGGTGAGGGCGAAGTCTACCTCGCCGGTGAATAAGAAGAGCTCCTACACGAGCGGCGGCGGTTGCTGTTGCGGTTTCGGTGCGTCCGTCATGAGGTATGCGACCTCCTCTTTTGTTGTGAAAGGTAGGCTTGTTTTCTCTTTGCCCGCTCTTCTTGGGTCATTTGGTGTGCCTGGTGACCGCAGGTTTTTGTTTCGGCCGGCGATTTCATGGTCGGCGGGGCGAACTTCTTCCGGTTGCTGGCCTTCATGCTAGTGGTGACGGACATGTTGCTCGTCGGAGATGAAAGGAGAGCTATCGATGTTCTTTCAACGAAATAGATGCGGCTTGGTGGTTCCGAGTCCTTGGATTTTTGCGGTGTCTTCCATGCGTTGGGCTTCCTCGACAACTTTGGCGGGCGAGGTTGACGGTAAGCGTCTCAAGCGACTTAAGCGTGGCGGCGTTAAGACCGGCGAACTCTCTGGAAGCCAAAGTTGTTTGCATCTATGTCCTTTGTGTCCTTGTTTGCGATTTCTTTTTGTTTCCAGTGTTTTTATGTAAAAGGGGATGTACTCTTTTTCCAAATTTAATGAAAACCAGTTCCCTTTAAAAAAAAAAAAAAAAAAAAAAAGACAACTGATAACGCGCCCAGAACAGATGGTTTTCAACGCTTTCCAAAGAATCCTGGATATTGTCAAAGGGGGCGTCATGAACGCAGTGCCTTCCATGGCACACCTCCAATTTAGCTATCCTCATCAGTCATCACAGCAAACGTGGCGCATATCGTTTCCATAACTCAGCGTTGAACACTAATACGCCAATTGCCATCAACTACCACAAATACTATACACGCAGGTCAGTACAAGTCATGAACTTCCAAATTCATAATTTTATTATAACGACTGCTGTTGACTGGGAACTAGAGTAACTACTGCTAGATATACAGCCTCCAAGGTTCAGCAAGCAGCAAACTCACCATGTCGTCGTCGTCTCCTTTGCCCCACGTCCTCCTCGTCTCCGCTCCTCTGCAGGGCCATGTCAACCCTCTCCTTGTTCTGGGCCGGCACCTCGCGTCCAGAGGCCTCCTGGTCACCTTCTGCACCGCCCCCCATGCCGGTCTCAAGTTTGGGCACGATGACGGCGCGACCGTCGACGTCGG
Source organism: Hyparrhenia diplandra (assembly GCA_015847255.1). NCBI lineage: Eukaryota > Viridiplantae > Streptophyta > Magnoliopsida > Poales > Poaceae > Hyparrhenia > Hyparrhenia diplandra. The sequence continues at coordinate 137,037 of JADLZK010013044.1, forward strand.
GCGCGGCACGATCCGGTTCGAGCACCTCAAGGGCGGCTCCCTGTGGTCCTCGGACGACCCCCGGTACCACGACGGGACGGACGTGATACGCCACCTCGACGAAGCCGCGCCGCCGGTCCTCGCAGAGCTCATCCGGAGGCAGTCCGACGCCGGCCGGCCGGTGTCGTGCGTCGTGGCCAACGCGTTCGCGCCGTGGGCGACCCGCGTCGCCAGCGGCATGGGCGTCCCGCACGCCATGCTCTGGACGGAGTCCTGCGCCGTCCTCTCACTGCTCTACCACTACTTCCACTCGCTCGCGGACTTCCCGTCTCGCGAGGCCGGACCAGGCGCCACGGCCGCTGTCCCTGGGCTGCCACCGCTGGCCGCCGGCGATCTGCCTGCCCAGATCTACTATCCCGAGGATTTAATCTGGCGCCAACTGGTCGTCGCGGACATCCGCAGCCTCCGCGAGACGGTGACGTGGGTCCTCGTCAACACCTTCGACGAGCTCGAGCGCCCGACCATCGAGGCGCTCCGCCCGCATCTGCCTGTCATACCAGTCGGTCCGCTCTGCAGCGGGGCAGAGAACCACGACGCCGACGACGACGACGACTGCGTCGCGTGGCTGGACGCGCAGCCGCCGCGGTCAGTGGTGTTCGTGGCGTTCGGGAGCCTCCTGCAGATCAGCCGCGACGAGATGAGCGAGCTGGCGGAGGGTCTGGCGGCCACGGGGCGGCCGTTCCTGCTGGTGGTGCGGGACGACAATCGGGAGCTCCTCCCCGACGACTGCCTCGCCGCGGCGACCGGCAGCAACAGCAGGGGCAAGGTGGTGGCGTGGTGCGAGCAGGCGCGCGTGCTCTCGCACGCCGCCGTCGGGTGCTTCGTGACGCACTGCGGGTGGAACTCCACCGTGGAGGCGCTCGCGTCCGGCGTGCCGGTCGTCACGTACCCGGCGTGGGCCGACCAGCCTACCAACGCCAAGTTCCTGGCGGACGTGTACGGCGTTGGAGTCCGGCTCCCGAAGCCGATGGCGCGTGACGCCCTGCGCCGCTGCATCGACGAGGTCATGGGCGAGACGAAGGAGGCAGTGGCCGTGCGGGCAAGGTCCGGGAAATGGAAGGCCGAGGCGACCGCGGCGTTGTCCTCGGGCGGGTCGTCGGACAAGGGCATCCAAGACTTCGTCGCCGTTGTTCTGTCGATATGTGCTAGTGCGGTTTAAATACAGACCGGCCGGTTCCTGCTGGTGCACGGCATGTGTACATGTCGTGTGATTGGGTCAAATGGCACGGATTTACTTGTGGTTGCTCGTCCGTAGTAACAGTTGACTTCGTGTATCTGTGTTCTCCACTCCGTCAAGTGTAATTTTTCATTAAGACTGGCCTAATACTTGCTCTAAGATACTGTTTGGTGCAGTATTATACTATTCAGTTCTTTTATAATATATCTCATTTGTGGCAGCAGAACTTTGTTCATTATAAAATTCTCCTTTATATAAAAAAACAATTCCTAGAATCATGTAAAGTTAACTAGTATATGAGAGTACGGAGCAGTTAATCGATTTTGCCCGCCATGATTAAAAAATTGTGTAGCAGTGACTACACACAATCGGCATATATACGTCAGTTTCACTGCCGGGCGGTGCCAAATATAGTAACAATCACGGCTTTATAACCGAGAGGCCGACCTGCATTCATAATTGACAATTACGTATAACAATAATAGCAGTAGTTGTCGTCCGGCTGCTTGCAGCGGATCGCGGCGGCTGGCATTGCATCTGCAATTGCCGGTGCGGTGCGGGACTGCGTCTGTGGACGGCGCTTGCGGCAACGGCATCGGGGACGACTCGGCTTGCAGCGGACCGCGGCGGGTTTTTTCAGCATGGCTGGAACCATCCGGTGTGGTACAACGTCGGAAGATGGCGCGAGCGACAACCCTGTTCTTCTGGCTCGACGACGGCAACCTTTTACACGGAGATGCTACGAGAGAACGTCGACCTGCGGCGGCGGTCTGGTTTGCTTCAAGATGATCATCGTGGGTGGGGCAGCTTTGCTCGTTGTTTTGGCGGCAACCTTTGAAACGAGACCAGAGCATGTGCGTTGTGGCGGGCGTGGCATGGAGGCCCCCGTGCACAAGAGAGGAGTACAACGGCGGATGCGGCGAGGTCCCCCGCGCGTTGTGGAGGCTCGGTCTTGGTGTTTTCACTCCGGCAGGCGGCGGCTTAGTTGCAGCGGCACTACGGCGTAGGGTCCTGCATGGCGGTGGCCTTCTCGGTGTGGTGCTGTCCGCCCCTTTGTTATCTTCGGCGCTAGATCTCTTCTGTGGTTCTCGACGACTGCACTTGTGTGGTTTGTGGGTGGCAGTTGGTTCTGCCTCCTCTGCTGTTGTGGTTGTTTGGAGTCTTGGCCTTGTTGGCCGTTGAGTGGTTACCCGCGTTGATGTCCCAATCCAACCGGGTGAGTTTTTTAGTTAGTTAGTTTTAGTTTAGTTTTTCCTTTCTTTTGGTGTTTGTTCTCTTTGTATCTTGCGCCGTCTGGCGTCTCCTCCTTTTTAATATAGCGGGCAGCTCTCCTGCCGGTTCGTTTCAAAAAAAAAAAAATTAATTACCATCACCTATCGACGGTTACAGACAAAGCACTGGCGTCGGCGAATTCTTGGATGCCCCGTTCCGACGAGCCGCCGGTGGCGGCGCCTTGGTAGCCCTCGTCCTTCCATTTCCCGGCGCTTCGCTCGCATCGCCGCAGCCTTGGGCCCGCTCATGGCGTCCTCGACACGCGCGAGCACCACGCGCCATTGGCCGGCGGCCGGACCGACGCCGTACACGTCATCCAGGAACTTGGCGTTGGTAGGTCGGGTCAGCCCTGCCGGTGCGTGACGGCCGGCACGCCGGACGCGAGCGCCTCCACGGCCGAAGTTCCACCGCGATCGCGTCCACGAAGCACCGGCGGCGGCGTGCGAGCACGCGCACCTGGTCGCACCAAGCCACCACCTTGCCCTTCTTGCCGCCGCCTCCCGCCGCCGCGAGGCGAGTCGTCGGGGAGGTGCTCCCGATTCCGCGTCGCGCACCACCAGCGAACGGCCGCCCGTGAGGCGAGGCCCTGCGGAGCTCGGTCATCTCATCGCGGCCAAGCTTCACCATACTCCCGAACGCCACGAACACCACGGACTGCGGCGGCCGCGCGTCGAGCCACGCCATGCGCCGTCGTCGGGCGTGGCCGCCATGCTCCTCCTCCGTCTCCGGGAGCGGCCCGACCGGGCGTGATCGGCGCACCCAGATGCGGCGGAGCGTCTGGATGGCCGGCCGCCGAGCTCGTCGAGCGTGTTGGCGAAGCCGAAACCGTCTCGCGGAGGCTGCGGAGGTCCGCGACAGCGCCCGGGCGAAAAGCTGAACTGTTCGGGAGCGCGAATCGGGTTTGGCGAGTCACCGGCGGCCATCGGCGGCGGCCGGGGACGGCGACCGTCGCGTCTCGGTCCGCCTCTTCCGACGGGAAGTCCGCGGCGAGTGGAAGTGATGGTACAACGAGAGAGAAGACGGCGCGAGACTCCGTCCACAGCAAAACTCGCGGGATGCCCATGCCGCTAGCGACCTGGATCGCCCATGGGACGGCGTTAGCCACGACGCGCGACACCGGCCGGCCGGCCGCGGTGAGCGTCCGATGAGTTCGCAAAGGGGCCGACGACGGCGTCCACCAGGTGGCCTACAACGTCACCGCTGGCCGCCGTCACGGGGTCGTCCGGAGCCGAGGCTGCCGCCCCGCAGGTGTTCGGAAGCGGAGCGTGCCACGCCCGACGGCGACGACGCGCGCCCGTCACCATGCGGGAACTTGAGACCGGCGTGGGGGACGGTGGAGAAAGTCACCGGGGAGACCCTCGGAGGCAAGGCGACGGCCCGGGACAAGGAGCGGGTTCACGTGGCCTTGCGGAGGAGCCGAGACGAGGAGGACGTGGGGCGGAGGAGATGGCGACATGGGTGCATGTGTGTTGATGCTGGTTAGCTCGTTCTAGAGGTTGCAACCTACGATGCGCGGATACTTCAGGGGGGGGGTGCGTATCGCGTATCCGATACTCCGCGGATACGGATACGCCATGGATACGCCATGGATACGTATCCGGGCCGTACTAAGAAGATTGGATACGTCTTTGCCTTTGGATACTGCATTATCCGATACACGTGGGCGATTTGGATACGGCCCATGAAGCTAAATGGCCCAAATTTCACTCTTTCACACGACATCTTTGTCTTCCCCAAAGCCGAGGCGGTGGTCGCACGCTTCGTATTATATCGCGCGTCACCTTGTATTATGCCGTTCCACCTCTCGCACTTTCTTCCATTAGACTTGTGACTCGCGATCTTTGCCGGGGGGCGGCGATCGCCAACGGCGGCGATCGCGGCGATCGGCGGACGGCGGCGGGGGCTGCAAAGGGTGCAAGAGGCGCAGCGGTATGCGACCCTCTCCTCGCCCTCGGGTGATCTCCTCTAGCCCTAGATTTAGTCCCAAAGCAATCAACGATCCTTGTAGTTATAGTTCGTATTCACCATGTAGATGGCGTCGTGTGATGATCGTGCTCCAATTGAAGTTGATGTCCAAAGCAAAAGAAAAAGAATAGTGTCCCGTGAACTTGTGTCGCGTGATCTATGGGCGACTTTTAAGCGATATTTTAATTTGTGAACTATGTTTTATATTAAATCATGTTATTATTAATATTATTAAAAAAAATCTTAGACGTATCCCCGTGTCACTGTTTTTTAGAGAATAGTGTATCCGCGTATCGGATACGTATTGTATCCGATACACGTATTCGTATCGTGTAACGTAGGTTGCAACACTAGGCCGAGAAGAAAACGTTTTTCATACCTGTTGGTCAGCCACTAGTGTTGGCATTAACACTGAAATTGATCACATGACGTGACTTGGGCCTGGGTCCTTGGGAGGTTGAGCGCGGTGTGATCAGATTTGGGACCACGATGTGTGTTTTGTAAGGCCCTCTTTTGGAGCGCTTCGGGTGCTCCGGTATCACTATAAAAACACTGTAGCGCATCACCGTCACCGCACTATTTATGAAATATATTTTTTTCTCTCCTATCTTTCTCTCTCACTGACACGACACCTTGAAGCCACAAAATTGAGCTCCGACCCCTCCAACTGTTATAGTGTGAGAGAGAGAGGAGAGGATATCGATTCCTTAAACAGTGCGATGATGGTGATGCGCTATAGTGTTTTTGCAGTTGAATCTAGAGCACAGAGAGCGCTGCCAAAGAGGGCCTAAACTCTAAATATGCAAATGCTTCCAAAGTGGTCTAAATCATAGTGTTACATATATTCGGTGCAAGAAAATAAATAAATATATGAATATATTTTTTCTTGATTGCAACTTTAAATGAGGACGAAAGATATTTAGGAGGAAGAATCTCCCTGGAAAAACCTAGTGCCATGACGATGATGATAATAAAAAATTATTAAATTTATATTGGTTTTTTACAACATGAATCTTAGTTAAATAAAGAAATACCTTAAATAAAGTTTTTTATTCTTACCCTTACAATTTTTTGTTCTTTGGAAATTTGCCCTTACAATTCACGTTATTGGAGATTTGCCTTACTGTTTTGCTTCTTCCTCTCCTTTGCCCTTTTCTACGTATAACGCCTCCCTGGGCGTGCAGGTCTCATATTTGCATATCAGACCAAAATACCCCTGCTCCTTCTCTCCCTCCACTCGCTAACGTGCTTCTCCTTCAACCTCTAGCAAGTCCAAATTTGTTTTTCTCCCACATAGTCAATATGTTGGCCCTTGTTGCCGCTGCCGATAGGCTGTGCTTTCATGATTTGCAGCGTGAGGCCGAGATCGTGAGCAGGAACGACGACGAGGCGCGATTGGCCGTGAGTCAGCTATGCGACGGCATGGCACGGAGCAACAAGGACTACCGTGTCGCATGAATGGAACAAAGAGAGAGGAACGGTCGTGCGTGGATGGAGGTTAAAGGAGAAGATGGCTTGTAGGCCCTACATGTCAGCGAGTGGAGGGAGAGAGAAGGGTATTTTTGTTCGATACGCAATAGGAGACCTATACATGGACCATAGGGATGTCATCTATACCTATTAATAAAGCGAAGAAATTTTCGTCGTCCACCCTCCAGACCATAGGATTGTACTCAGCCATCAGATTAACATAGATCGACTGTCAGCCCGTCCATCAAATATCTTTCCGCCACCTCCGCTCGTCCGTCCACCCCAAAACCAATTTGCCTTCGGACACAACAAAAACAGGATGAAAAGAAATTCCTGTCTCAAATCAAATCGGACTCTTACAACTATTTAAATCTAATTCAACCAATCAAATCCATGTCCAAATCAAACACAAACCAATATTTTTTTTGAAGGCAGCAAAGAATACGAGAGATCGAGAGGTGATACAAGATATAAAAAAGGCAAAAATAGAATAAGGGAATATAACAAAGTAAAAAAGGAGAAGGAAAGTTGGGCCATTTAAACAATTTTATCTAACAGCAGCAAATACTCTACCAATAGTTTGATGAAAATAACTTCACCTCGACTAGACAAGTTATAACTGAAGTTGTTTTGCCATATCACCCTACCAAACGGTCCTTAGTTCATGGTCTCAAAATTCAAGTTCCAGTTAAATGAAGTATATTGGCCCCTGCGTTTTTACCGGGTCGTCCTATTTTACCGATTCTCGTGGAGAGAGAAATGCTTGCTTTGGTGGGTCATTTACGGGGTGATGTTGTGAGAGAAAAATATCTGGCGGTGGTGATTGGCTGATAAGCCAAGTTTAACATGGCCCTGGTCTAGAGATATTCTTATTTTTTTTTTCCCGTTGCAACCCACGGATATTTTTACTAGTAGAAAAAAAAGACAAAGGATAGTGAGAAACACAATAGTAAGGGCATATATCCAATTACGTGGACTGTAAGGGAAAATTTTCAAAGAACGAAAATGGGAAGGGTAAGAATTTTAAAAAACCCCTTCATAAAAATAAAAGTCAGGCGGCCTATGATATTCTAGTCAACTCGACGACGGCTCGCAAAACCCATCTGCAGTTGTACTCTTTCCCCGTGCCGCGGACGCGACAATGACTGTCGACGCGGCGCTCCTCGCCATCGTCGTCGCCTTCCTCCTCCCGCTGCGCCTCGTCTCCCTCGGCCTCCGCCTGGCGTCCGGGCGCCACAGCACTAGCGCCAGACACCTCCGCCGTTCCTGTGCCGCTTTGGCCGTCGCGGCCGCTCTCCTCGCAGTCATCTTCGCCCTCCCGCGTGACCACGCCAGGGAGTGCGCCGCCCCGGTCGCCTCCGTCTCCAGTGGCCGGGATGACGACGGCGGTTTCCGCGACGAGATGCGGTCGGAGGTCGAGCAGCTTAAGCTGCAGCTGGCGCGGCTTGGTATGTTGGGAGATTAGACGCCCCATGCCCTGTTAGGGCTAATCTTATTTCTATCAGAGCATGCGCTTGTTTGCCCGTGTTCTAATTTCGTGTTTCGAGATTGACAGTCTTGCGATTGCGATGGTTTAACAACTGAACTTTAACCTTTAGGGTTAATGTTTCTTATCGAATTCTGCTTATTAAAAAATTGTCTTCTATTTTTAGGCCCCCCGTTTGGAAGATGGAATTTGCCCCCATATCCTGTGTTTCTGTGTGAAATTTAAACTAATTCCAGTGAAATACCTACGTTCCAATCGTAATTTAAACTAATTCCAGTGAAATTCCTACATTCCAATCGTAATTTAAACTAATTCCAGTGAAATTCCTACATTCCAATCGTAATTTAAACTAATTCCTATGATGTTCACGGAGTTTATTATATTTTTGTTTTCTTTTGTATACTGATATATTTTGAACTATGCTTGCAGAATCTCTTTGGGATAGTAAATCTAAAACAGTAGATGAGAAACTTGATCCTCTAGAGGAGGAGAATGGCCGTGTAATGAGAGCTATGGAACTTGATATCCAGTCTCTGATCAATGAGCAGGAAAATATCAAGGTATGATCTGTGTGTCTGGTGACTTGTTCCTTCTCGAATGTATCGTATCAATTCCATGGTGTTTTTGTATAGTCATTGAGTGTTAATACCTTCTCAAATTGCACAAATTTCTATTATATAATAAACAAACAAATATTCTGATTCTACAATGTAGTTCTACATTTAGATCATGATCAAGCACCCTCCAAGCTTGAACTTTGGCGATGGTAGGTCAAGATAATTAGATGGTCTAGGTGTAACATGGGTACAATCTGCTCAGCGATAGTGCTACTGCATCAAGAAATCATAATATGCTGTCCTAGCTGCTGCTTCCATGTAGCACGAAGGCAGTGGAGATTTTGTATTGATGAAAAATGTGGGTGTTATATCTCTTTTTTCCCTACTTAATTGGGCAGCAGAGCTCCTGCCTTTACCTTAAAAAAAAAAAAAAATGTGGGAGTTGTTCAAGTTAAATTTTCTGTTCTGTGCTCCATTCGTGGGACATTTTGATTGGATCTTGGACATTTTGATCTAGGCATTAGGCAAAAACCGGTCACAAAAACATTTTGTTTCTTCATTATTGCTGTAGTAGTGGATAATGAAGCTGAATATCGTTAGCAAGCTTATGGTTTGGTCAACCTAAATAAAATCTGGTTGTTTCTGCTTATTGTTTTATTGTGACTAGAGTGAAACTAACCAACTTCTTTACATTTAACATTTATGTTCTTAAAAGAAAAAAGGTTCTTAAATAGTATATATTTTGTGCTGTTTTTCATGCAGGTTCAGGAATCATTATGCAGCTCATATTTTGGTGATAGTATCAAGGCAATGGAAAATGAGGTGCCTCCCAGACTCAGAAAAATGTTGGATGTATTTGCTCATGTTCCTACTAAAATAGGACTACGGGTTAGTTTGGACAAACAACTGTCCATGTCAGAATTTTTTCTTATGTAGATTGCCTCTTAAAAGCTCTATTAGCTGAAATTCTGAATACATCACCAGAATTATTCAAATATTAGCTGGATACTCAGTTCATCTTGTCTACATGGTCAAAACTCTTTAATCTTCATATATGCCTAAAAATACTGCACACTTTTGATATTTATGTATATGCACTGCTACTGTTTACATCGCTGCTTCGATTTTCAATTTCTTCATTGATCTTTTAGTGGAGTGTTAATTTTGCAAACTTATTTTGTATACATGGTCTTATATTGCCTGTTATGTGCGGCAATGGAATTATTATTCCAGCTGTTCTTTTACATGCTATTGGGCCTCCTTTCTGAAAGCTGTTTCAGCTATTCACCTTATGGAGTTATGATTTATGAAATAGGTTCAAATTCTAAAAGATGGATCAAGAAAGATGAACTCGGATATATGGACAGTAGCAAAGGACACAACAGAAAAGTTTGACGCTCTGCATTCAGCTATCAAGAAGGTATCTTTCTATAGGTTACTGTTTTCCGTTTCATTAAGGAACCTTTTAGCCGCATGACCTTTTATGTGCTACTTGTTTATTTATAAGTTTTATTTTTATGTTTTGCTTGGTAATACACCTTAAAATTTTAATCTATCAGGTTAACCATGTTTTCTCAAACCATGTATTGTTGAAATTTAGGCCCACTTTATATATGTTGGCAATATAATGATAAGCTTTTTGTGATAATAATGTCACTATTGTGATACTATTTTAGCATTTGTCAACTCCATATCTTTGAATTGCAAGTTTGCAAACTTTTTTTTTTTTTTTTTTTTTTTGGGTACTTCAAAAAAAAAAAAAAAACTTTTTTTTTTTTTCTGGAAATTCAGACACGATACTCACACAATGTCAATGGCCTTGATCTCTGCCAAATAACCATTTTGCTGCCAACATTTGTTTTTCGAACACACATGAGAGCTGTGCGTCATTGTATTAATAGAAAGAAGTGCTACCGACAAATTAATAAAGGGGCATTTCTCAAGTGAAGCATATTGACCCACCATGTTGTGCCATCCACCACCATCACTATTATAGTCATGCTGTAGTTTGATCGTGGTGGCGGTTGGTGGTACATGAAGTTGTTACCGGGCTTCTCTTCACCACTGTTACCTGTAATGTTGGACCTGTCCTACTACTGCAAGAAACATGAAGCGGCTGAGGGCTAGGAGGCTGCGGGAACATCTTACTTAGCAATACACCTTTTTATTTATCTACAAGAGTTGTTCTTAAGCAAGTTAGCAAGTTTTAGCCACCACCTCATCCAAAAAGCCTTCCCCACTCTTCGCCGCAAAATTTAGATTATCCACATGGAATCACTTTTCTCACCTTTTAATAAGAAAGCAATAGGGATCCAATCTCCTCAGCCACCTCAATTTAGGTTGTCTGGGCAGGTCGGATTTGAGGGACGTGGGTTGTGGGTGTCTAAGAACACGGGCTGAAGGGTTAGTTTGAATCGAGTGACCTCAACTAATCTGAGTCGATGAGCTTTGATATGCCATGTATGAGTACTTGAGTAGTTACAAAAGACCAATACAAAGTAATAAAAAAAATGAATAAGATAGTTTAAATTGAGCTGTGTACAGTGAGGTATATAATACAACTATGCAATACAGAAGTAGATGTAGATGATCCATTGTATAGTTAATCAAAAAAAGAAAAAGTAATATTAGATGGGCTTCTGCACTCTGGCCCATCCAGCCTACCTAACGTTCTGCCCTAAGAAGTTAATAGCATAACCTATAGTCTCTCTCTCTTTGCGAATGCATGCTGCCAGCAGTTCCTTTCTTCCTCGTTTCTCTCTCCTAAATCCCAACTTTGTCAACGCTGCCAGTGTTAGATGTATATGGTCCATTCGTGCTTTTCGTGCGGATTCTGCTGGTGAGTACATCTTGACTGCTCATTGCTCCTATCTTGCTGAGCAGGGCACTCTTGCCCAGTTTTCCTGCCCTGGTACTCATGCTCAAAATGGTGTTGCTGAGCGCAAGCATCGTCACATTCTTGAGACTGCCCGTGCTCTCTTGATCTCTTCTTGAGACTGCCCGTGCTCTCTTGATCTCTTCTGGGCTTGCTCCTCATTTCTGGGCTGAGGCTGTTTCTACGGCTGTTTTCCTCATTAATCGCCAGCCCTCTACCATTCCCTCTATGGTCTTAAGCAAGCTCCTCGCTCTTGATTCGAGTGTTTCTCCTCTGTTGTCATCGCTGTTGGCTTCAAGCCTAGTGACCACTGATCACTACTCCCTCTCAGCTTATTGTGTTTTCCTTGGCTCCTCCTTGATTGCCTGGAAAACCAAGAAGCAGACTGCAGTTTCCTGCTCGAGTGCCGAGGCTGAGCTGTGCGCTATGGCGACTGTGACCGCAGAGGTGACATGGCTACGATGGCTTCTTGAGGACTTCGGTGTGCCTGCCACTGCACCCACTCCCCATTTCCCTCTTCTGAAGTGATATGCATCTCGATGTTATGCCTCTTCTGAAGTAAAATGCTCCTTTTGCTATCCAAAACCAATATGATATAGTTTTCGTCAAAGTGCTTTTCAGGGGAAAATTAGACTGGGAAGTATAATAATATACATTCTACCCTAATGAACAGAATTTGATTGGCATGGAGTTTGGTTCACCAATATTGTACAAGGAATCCTTTCAAAATTTGTAGAACCAGAAGAAAATTGCAGCCCTAAGAACTATCTTTATAAATAATACCCTCCAGAAAGCCATATGCAAGAACTGAAAATCTTTAACGCAACGCTGACATTTTATGATCGATCTGTTCTTAACAATATATAGTGTTGAAAACGTTGATCTTATTTCCAGCATCTTCATCCTCTGCATCCTAGAAACGAATAGTACACTTCAGGATTTTAAGCTTCAGTATCCAGTTGCCTTATAGCTCCTTTGTCACTTTAGCTTTGTTTTACAACTTTCATGGTTATGTGCTCTTGCGCTGTAAATATGGTTGTAGCTGTAGGTACTTGTGTTTTCAGAGGGTCATTTCATGGTCATACAACTGCAGGTTCAAGTCATAGCTGATGAATGGGTCAAGATGAACTCTACTATTAACAGAATATGGTCATTCACTAAGGAGACAGAGAAAAGGGTGGAAGGTCTATATTCAGATTTAAAGAAGGTATGCTTTTTAGACTATCAATTATCAACTCTTTTCATTATCTAAAATGTCCACATGCCATAACTGTCATCCTTGTTCGCATTTGATTTATTATATTTTTTGCAGTATAATTTGAAACTGAATAATTGTAACCATTATAAGCCTTTTTTTTTTTTTTTTTGAAAAGTCATAGTAGGCGCTAATACTTAAGACAACCTCTCTTTGTTAAAATACTTGGACAAGGTTTCTTCACTAAATAGTAACAATTTCAAGGTTTGCATTGATAGTCTCACATTTTTCAGTTTCCACGTGCACTTTTGTAATGTTTTGTTTGAAAAAAGAAATAAAGATACATAATTTATATTCAGATGCTAGGAACGTTTGTCACTGGATCAAATTTGTTTAGTACTACTAGATAACAGTACAATATTACTTCTGTATGCTGCAGTTACATGTCAGTACAAATGAATTACTACAGAAGTGTTATGGGGGGAGTTCACCTAGAATGTTCCAAATGCAGAGTATATCGAGGAGCATATATACCATAAAATAAGTAATCACACGTGGAACTATGTAATAAGGCAGAAAAGGAATTTTCTTTGACAAGGATAGCAACTAGAACATAAAACTCGAAAACATTTCTTACTTATTTTTATCACCAGTGGCACTAACGAATTTATGCACAGGGCTTGAAGCAGACGAAGTATAAACTGCCATTCTGGATGAGAGATTGATGATGCTGTGGACGGAGCTGATGTTTGACCACTTTCATTGATGCTCCGTTTGGAATTGTCACATAGAAGCTGTTAGCAACTAAATCGGCTTGTGTCCATGTTTATGTCTTAGCTCTCGTGCTTATTACTACTTGTCAGACGTCAGTGCAAGGTTGTGGTTATTGAGACATTGTGCGACCCGACTTGCTAACTGCTTTCGAGCCGTCATGGTCGCATAATTATAAGATGTCCGTGGAAGTATTAATTGCTAGTTTTTCCTATATATATATATAAAATACGCGGTAGATCTCTCAAATAGCCAGGTACCACAGCTTTGTTTCTGTACTCTGCTCTATTGCTGATACCTACTCTCTCGCTGAATGGTGAAAAATGGCGCCACTGACCTTCCAAAGAAAGAAAAAAATGGCGCCGCTTGTAACGGCAAAGGCAACGGGAGTTGCTGTTGGTGTTTGTCCTACGTTCCTACTTTTCTATAGGCGGCTGCACTGCTGCAGGGCTTCAGCTCGTGCTATACAGTACTCGGCATAGGGATAAAGAACTGCAGCGGCTGCGGCTTAAAGCCACAGTAAACAGTCGTGCGGCTTAAAGCCGCAGTGAACAGTCGTGCTTGCACGTAAGGAACGAATTGAGCGCAAGGTGGCGATCTTCACGCCGCCGGTGAAGATGTCGCCCAAGCCCAACACGAGTGGGCTCATCTCCATACCTTCCTCTGTCAAGCTTCGCGCCGTGAAGCTTTCAAGGACCAAATTTTGTTAGGGTGTATTCACTCTATCATGTAATAGAGTGCATCCTAAGAATTTTTAGAGTGCATTCCTCTCTATGGAAGCTCCCATCTCTCATGTACGTGAACCAAACATTAATTGGGATAGAGTGGAATATATGTCCCACTTCATCACTGTCCTACTCCTAAACCAAACACAGGGTCTAGTGTTGGACCAAAAGGGTGGTGGTGGGTTTAGTCACTAGCTATTAGCTAACCAACTTCGTAATGTGCTTACCGGAATCTCATCTCCCTCAAGCTACCAATTATATGGTTATTACAATTCTAGGCACACTTTTGTCTCGTTCTTTCATATTTGCTCTTTCTTAAATGTGCATCCTAATCAGTGTAGTCTTGCATTATAAGCTGTGAAATTTTACATGGTGTAAGAAAAATTGCACCTAGTAACCAATAGTGATTTTGGTGATTGAATACAAACATGATCATTAATTTGGACATAATTTATTTGCATACAAGGTTTTAGCCCTATAGACAACTTGCAAGGATGGATTTGAGCGATGTGATGATGAAGCTTTTGGTCAACACCTCAAGCAAAGGATAATGAGCTACCATGAAGATCCTAGAAGAGAGTAAATTAAAATCAAGAGAACTCTTCGGTTACCATTGGATCTTAGGCACGAGAACTTCAAACTAAGAACAGTGCACATGCGCGGTGGAGGGGATAAAGAGCACTGCCGCATGCAGCTCGATCTCCAGTGCATGTATTGGGTTAGCACTCACTTAGCACCAAAAGGATAGGTGCTGTCCAGTGAAGGTTAGAGGTCCTGGACTTCGTTTCGAAAATCTCTGATCGGAGAAACCACCAGAGAATCAAATCAACAAAACCACACTAGCAACAGAAATACTCCTCCATTCCAGAAAACATGCAATTCTCACATCCCGAGGAGTCAAATGTTACAAACTTTGACTAAAATTATATCACAAAATACTAAGGCTTATGAAACAAGTTAAGTACCGTTAGATTAGTTATGAAATATATTTTTATAATAAATTTGTTTCGAGACATAAATCCTAACACTTTTTTGCTATAAACTTGGTCAAAGTTGAGAAACTTTAATCGGCCCACTTCCCACAATTGCATGTTTTTAGGAAGAAATATCATCGGCATCATAAAACATCCAACTGGCAAACATGAGCTCACCACCGCCTTCGATTCGGATCGGTACCAACTTTCAAAAGACACACTGTTCAAATCAATCTCAAGAAGGGCAATTATATTCAGATCAGATGTAAGGATGAGTTTGGAAAGATCAGTTTTCTTTTTTCTTTTTTTTTTTTTGAGTTTATGGCTCTAGAAAAACTATTTCCTTCATGAAGTAATTTTTGCCCGAAAAAATAACTCCCATTCCAAATTATATTTCATTTGCACCTAAATATACACGCAATGTCTAGTAGATACATGGAGAAAATTATGCAAAACCTATAAAAAAAACAAAACGGTTTATAATTTGGAATGGAATAACAGGCAAAACTGGTGGTGGCAGTGCTCAAATTAAACTTGGAGCCGTAGAAAAGAAGTTGCAACAAAGTTTCTAGTCGGTGTGGCTTGCATCAAGGATGGCGTCCATGTCGGCGACCATGCAGGCAGCACCCCGGAGGCCAGGATCCTCCTCCTCAGCGGCGGCGACGTTCGTGGTTCTGATCGATGTGCATGCACATGCCGCATGCGATGAGACTGGATCTTGGACGGGTCAAAGGGCATCTGGCAACTGTACATGGAGCTAGGCAGCATCGATCCGGACATCCGGTATATTTTGTTAGCTAATAACCAACTGTATATATATATATATATATATAGGATCATGTGATGAGCACAAGATCTGATCGATCTATATATCTCGACGCCTATAGCTGCTTACCTAAGAATTTAATCTTAAATAGTACAATTAGGGCCTGCCGAAGTGACGATCAGCTAGAGCAGTGAGGAGTCCTTCCAGTCGTCACTAGTTTATTCCAGTGCATCTGGAGTAATTTGCTGCACAATATTATATATTGTAAATAAGCATAACACACATTAATGAGGAATTGTATTAGTATGTTCTTGAATCTACCTTAGTCATCCTATCTATAATAAGATGTTAAGCTGTCAATTACCCACCTTAATTAGGCACAAATAAAGTGGTGCTTTGGATGCACTTATTAGCCCCTTAAAATGCAAATCTGATCAGTAATACCGTTTGCAATGTACACTGTCCAACCTATTAGATTAGCATGATGAAAGTATCTGAGGATGCCTGATTCTCTATGTATGTTCCATTTTTGTTCCATCAGTAAACATGGAGTATATCTAGAGCCTAAAAAGTAAGGTTTGTCTAAAAGAAATTTCACATGTTGTAACTGCAAGTCATCCACATATGTATACAATATAATGACATAAAGATCACCTCTTTTCTCCTTTTACCATGAAACAACAATCGATGCTTCGAATCAGAAAATCTTTCAATGTCTTACTGTGTGAAGACAAATAATACACACAGCTTGTCTATATGTATTCTGAGTCTCGCGGATCGGCGTCAGCATGCATGTAATTGTAATTACATCGGAAACTCTAGTCATTCTTGTTTTGAAACAAGCGAAAACAAACAAGAAATCGTCAGAGAGCTAACATCTCACTAAGCACAGCAGACGAGAGAAATTAACTGCATACCTTCTGATGCAGGGACATGGAAATAACAAACAGCCATACGAGAGACGGGAATTGATGGATGCAACTGCCGATCAATAAGCAAGCGGTAGCAGGATGGAGTAATGTCTAGGGGAAGCCTCCAAAAGGATCGCATGATCCGTCGAGAAGTCCTTGTAGACGAAGACCAGCCATGAAAGAATGGAAGGAAATGATGGATCAATGCGATCCCTTTGGATGCTTCCTCCAGGCATTGTTGTCGCCTCTCTCTCTCTCTCTCTCTCTCTCTCTCTCTCTCTCTCTCTCTCTAAAGAAGTGTGCGAGAGGTGTTGTGCAAGAAAGCTCCAGGGAGGTCCTTATATATAGCTAAACAACCTTCCTTTGCCCATCATGGTTGCTTAACTCACCTCCCAAATAGTTTATTATGTTATTTTCGCAATTTAGCCCATTCTTCAATCAATTTTTCGGCGCACCGTACACGTACCATATACCTGGATCGAGTTAAAGACTACCGTCTTAAAACTTTATAATCTTGATGATCTCGTGCTTGTGGCCAAATTTAATGAATTATATATTACAAAAATTTATCAATCTGCTAGCACTTAGCATCATTTTATATATCAAATTTGCGTGCTTTCTGGATGGCGCATAAGCATTTGCTTGATAACATTGTTAATCAGCATATACATATGCTAATGGTTTCTTTACGCTTTAATCAATTATGGATGCATCATTAGAGGAACCGTAAACTGGGGCTTCTTCTCCCCAGATGGCAGATGCCCTCGCCTTTCTCCAATTTTAAATATACAGGCTTGGGAAATCGGCTTTACAAGCAACACTCACATGATTGATTATGGAAGCTAGGGGGAGCCGGATGACTGTATGAGCACCTGCAGGATCTTTTGGTGATTGGGGACACAATTTTCTTAGGGTAGATTAGAGATGCATGTGGGCCTGGGAACAACTAATTGCAGCCATTCAATCATTAAAACGTACGCATCCGTTACTGTGATTCCCCCTAACCGCCTTTCTAGCAGCTATGCTTTCAGCAGTTGCGAGGCTTAAGCATCTTTACGTCTATCTTAATGACAAGTGCTTCCCTAGTCTTTTGCATTGTAGCTAGGCTTGATAAAATAATCAAAAGTCCTAGATTTTGCTAGTAGCAGGACAAATGTTCTGCAGATCTGAGTACCAATTAATCAAGCCGTATATATCAATGTGCAGTTCATTCTTCTTTTGCAATGTTACCGAGGTTGATACAGTGTTGTAACATGCATGCTTCAACAATATCCCTCTGTCCTTTTGCTGCTTTGCTAGGTGGTCTTGCTGCAGTGCTGTAACATGCATCTATCCATACCAAAATTTATTTAGACTAAGGAGTGACAGATTTGATAAATCCTATTGGGCGTACATACAACCTTAGACTGCTATTGGTACATAGTCTAGTACAGAGAACTTTCCTACTCTTTGATCTATGCATGAAAGTTAGATGAATCTATTGAACCCAGCTACAGCTTGGTGTAACAGTGAGTTGTTCAGGAAGAGAGGGTTATATATATATCTGAGGATAACCAAATTTGGACTGGACATGGACCAACAGATATATACAGTTGTGTAGTTGTGTAGACACTATAGGGGCAGAATTTTCTACTTCTATACAAGATCAAGATGTATGTAGCCCTGCCTCACTATGGGGAAAGCCTAGTAATCAAGTCCTTCTTAATACTGCTTTACTCATCTGTCTGTGAGTGTGAGGTATAGGACATGCAGTCATCATGCATTTTCAGAAGGCATACACATAACCTATTCCCAAGTGCAGTACAGTGCAGCTTATTTAGTTGAGGTGAATGGTTCAGTGGGAAAGTTCACCTCAAGAATGGAAGAATTCTATGCGTATTCGTCAGATATCATGTCATGAATCATGATTGGACCGGTATATATATGTTGCCGGAAGGTGATGAATAATCTGCCGGCCGGCCGGGCAGTAACTAAAGGTAGCTCGCAATGCCGTGTGTGGTTTTCATGGCATCTAGCACTGCTGATTTGTTTCCCCTAGGGCTCTTTATTTGTCGATCGATGCCGAAAGATGGAAGAGAGATATGAATATATGATCTGCCAGCATGTGCATCCATATGATTCCTCCTGACAGTGCAAGGCCCAGACATTCTTTTTGTGCGCGCGATCAGTTAGCCGATCGATCGCCACCAGATATATACGCAAATCTTATCTTAGCTACAGCACCTTCTAGCAGCTAGGACGACAGCTCCTTCTAGGACGCTGCTCACATGTCTGCAATCCAAGCAAGCAAGGGCCCTTCGTCTCCACTACACTACACGCCTCTGGTCCTCCTCGCCGCCCCTCCCCCAACAAAACCATTTTTCAATGCTGCCGCGCCGCCTGCAGCTTCATTCATTCAGCAGCATGTATGCCATGCGCTCACATGTAAAGATCCATACGACTCCATCACATGCGAGGCATACATGCCCATGTTGCCGTCTCTCCTTCGCTCATGCTGTGTGAACCGTGAGAACACCGCTTGCGTGGAAGAAACAAGGAAAGATATTGCCGCCGAACGTAGTAGGTCCTTCGACGCAACAATCATTGGAGAAATTCAGGTGAAATGTCAAATGTGGGTGCACTGGTCCTGGAGAGCACTGTTCATTATGAATTGAAGGCCTACTCTCCTTTTTTTATTATCTATATACGCCCATTGGAGTAATATTTTTTGACAAAGGTATCTTATAACAAAATATATTAAGGAAAACAAGGCCAAAAGAAAGAACATGCAAAAAATTAAAATTACAATGAATATCTAATATAGTCTTTACCTCGACTGCATCCAAAACTCACGAGCCTTTCACTAGTGCCACATAGAACACTTGTGAGGTGGGGAGAATGTTAGGTTTAATCCTGATAGTGGTAAGATACAACATATAAGACGGAGAGACATCCTTCATCTATCAAACCAGTGTTTTGAGTTGAGTTGGGTTTAAAATGCGCCTTAGTACGTTATGGGTTTCGGTGGACCTAGGCCCGAGGGGCGCCGACTCGTGGGTTAACGAGAGGTTGGATTCCGCTACACACTCTAACACACACACACACTCCAATGGTTACCAAAGAGCACTAGAAACAATTCTATTGGCTATCAATGTCACTTGCACAAGGCTTTGTAATAGATGAGGCATCTAAATAAGAAAAAATAAACACTGTAGTTGAGAGTTCTTTAAAAAGAGATGTTTCTAGGAGAGCGGGCTAGATTAGATATTTATTAGTCCATGGAGCTATTTGAAGTAAAGATGGCTATTTGACCTCATACATTATAGCCAATCAATATGTTACTTTTATATTATTTTTATAGATCATCTAGCTAGCTATTTACAAAGTGTCATTGACACTAGCCAATACCATTCTCCTAGCTAGCTATGAGGCCACCATTGGGCTTGCGCCAGAGAGAGAGAGAGAGAGAGAGAGAGCACTAGAGCCGAAAGGTGTTGGGACTCGCACATAGGCTTTGTAATAATTATGCTCTTCTCTAATATATTATAAATGAAAGCCGATTAATCAGATCTTTTTTGATGTGTTGGGGAGAAACTGATAACTAATAGTATCCATGGAGAAACCATCAAATAAAGATGGCCAAGGGACCAACATACATTACCACAAGAGTCACTGACACTACCTACCATCAAAGCAATATGGCCTTGGGACCAACACTACACTACCACAAGAGCCACTGACACTTTACCTACCATCGACAAAGGTGAGAAACAGATTGGGCTTGGGACGCATCAAAGGCTTACGCACTCTAACACACACACAGCACTAGAGCCGAAAGGCGTTGGGACTCACACATAGGCTTTGTAGTAATTATGCTCTTCTATTATAAATGAAAACCGATAAATCAAATCTCTTTGATGTGTTGGGGGCGAAACCCATAACTAGTAATCTACCCATGGAGGAAACCATCAAAGCAAGATGATTATAGGACCAACACT
Source organism: Hyparrhenia diplandra (assembly GCA_015847255.1). NCBI lineage: Eukaryota > Viridiplantae > Streptophyta > Magnoliopsida > Poales > Poaceae > Hyparrhenia > Hyparrhenia diplandra. The sequence goes on from JADLZK010013044.1 coordinate 157,197, forward strand.
ATATAACTAATCTACCTTGAGAGGGCCCTCAGATTGCAGTGTATGTGGTGGGGTTGGTCAACAAATGCTAACATACCTTGGGATAGACAAAGAAACACCCTTTGCAACAAGGTAGACAAGCTCCTCTTTATGGCTTCCACTACGCTAACAATTGGAATGGGGAAAGCGCGTTGTTTTGGAAGAGTGCATGGCTAAATAGACAACGACTCTGTGATGTAGCGCCACATCTCGACTCCATCTCCAAGAGAAAAAAATAGAACACTAGACCAAGCTCCTGTTTGTTGGGAAATTGGATAGGGAAGACACGAACCTACAACATTTGGGGTTTTTGCCCAACACAAGGAAGAAGTACATATGTCTATGGCGCTGAGAAAAGGATAACCAGATGCCCTCACATGGAAATTTGAGAAAAATAGAAAATATTTAGCTTCATTAGCGTACCACACCTAGTTTATTTTTTGCCCCTTTTTTTCATTCTCTTTTTTTCGAAACCATTATTTGGACTTTATTCTATACCAAACCTAAATGCAAATTCTTCCAGCTAGATCTTATTTTATAGAACCAAAAGGGACAACTGATAGGACCACTCAACACGGAACTAGCCAAATCAAAAGGTGTACCCACTTTGATTGACTACATGCAAAAATGGGCTTGCAGTTTTTTAAAGACCGTTGATGATAGACTCACAAAGTATGTGGGGGTGAAATCCCCGTGGGGGACGACAAAACATAATTTGCACCCGAATGCCTTTTTATCAGCCTAGCTAGTGACACCTTTGTGGAGTGGTGGACATGTTCATACCATCCTAGTTTGTTGGAAAATTTGGAAGGCAAGAAATTCTCTTAGTTTTTAAAAATAGCGGAGTCTAAGTTTGGGGTTCTTCGAAGATCAAGGAAGGACTAAAAAGAGTTAGGATACATGCTTGAGCAAAGCACCTAGATAATTTCATGAATTACCACCTACTACATTTTTATCAGCAGTCCAGAAACAAGTAAACATGGTTCTTTAAACTTCTTTAAGAATGTACAACATGATCTGTTTTTTAGTACCAGAGTCTAGTACTAAAAAACAGTAAAATTTTTTTTTGAATGCTTGACAAGCTCACGACCAATATAACGGGCATCGTTCAGTCGTTTTCCTTTTATGAGGAAGCTAGTCACAAGCAGAAACAAATAAACATGGTTCCACAAGTATAAACATCGTTCACACAAAAGAATGTAGTACAACATGATCCAAAATTTAAATTTAGAAGAGGCCCAATACTTAAACAACGGTGAAATATCAAGACTTGTGCAGTTGTTTTATTTGGAGAATGAACCTCACCACAAAGATATTGAAGGCTACATTGATTTGCAGCTAGCCATGGGATGCAGGGCGAAAATAAAAATATATATAAACGTAACCACGCGCCATTAGCTAAACTAAGGAAGCCACCTGTGCATACGCCTCCAAGAAATCCTTGGGAGGATGCCGTTGGGCCGTTCGGTAAACAAAGATTTCGCTCACCTAAAAGGCTTGGGTGGGCACGGGATGATTGCCGGAACGGCACCGTCCTCACATGCCTGATCGATCTGCTGCACCATAGCAGCGGCAAGAAAAGAAATTGACACCGTGTCCTCTCCTCGCCATTTTTGTTTCCTATAACCACATGCCATTGAAGAGGCACAGGCACGCAAGCACGCACGTTGTGAACAGGAACTTCATCGTCCCCGGCCGGGCACCCCCAATGATTGGCGAAGAGTGCACGTCACAGCGAGATGGATCGCGGCGCCGCACAGCAAGATTTGGTTGGGTCAGAGGGGTTACATATTTCTCTTGCTTGCTTTCTTCCATGGAGATCACAGATCAGTCAAGCTGAAAAGCAGCAATCAAATAGTACGTACGACGACGACGGGTAGTTGTAGAACGTGGACTTGCCTGAGATCTGCTGATGGGTTTAGACGGACAGCCGGCCCAATCATATGTGACGATGATGAGGGCGATCTGTTGCATTATGAGGTGGTGCTGGACTGCCGGCCGGCTCTCATGATCCTGGCATGTGTTGTGTGGTACCACACGCCGTGCATGCCCAAGTGGGCAACTGGCCATGTCACGCAATCAAGAGGGTGTTGTATAGTATATATTCTTGCTTCGTGTTAGTTTTCTGGCACCCGTCAAGTGTTGACGTCATTTGGGCTGTTTGTTTTATTTGTCGGTTTATTTGTTCGCTCCTGTGGGTTTATGGGGGGCCAATTACCATGTCAGAAATGTAGGGATAGATGGTGAATTATGTGACCTCACCTATGGATCAACACAACCACACACCTTCGGCTTCTCATATTCTTGCCCCCGCGCTGCCTCCCTCTCTACCTTTTGAGGTCTTACGACATAACCCTTAGTTTAGCTTTCCTCCTGAATCACTCATTTCTTCATTCCTCTTTTCTCACTTTCCCGATATTGTGGTGGAAGCACGTTCACATTTGACGGGATGTGTTATTATTGATCTGGTGGTAACACATGTCAAATCCATGTGACAGAGGCTCTTCTTAGTGTGGACAGAGTCACATTTTTTTTTTTTTTGAAACTAAGCTGTGTTCGTTCTGCATTAAGAGAGGTGGAATAAAATCCAAATCCAAATAGAGTACAAGACCACGGCCCTGAACATGGCGAGTTGCCTGGTCAGGGTTGGTGAACACTAACACAGATCACCGGCTAGACGGTGGCGCTTCGAGTTTTGTGCTAAGCAACAAACAAATGTGCGACTAGGAAGCAAGAATGTCACTGGAGGGCAGCCAACAGCGACACAATCCCTCTGAAACCCGCGCGCACCCACGCCTCGCCCTCTTCCTAGATGGCCCCCCGGAGCTGCAGCAACATTTTGGAGACTGGGCAGAGACACATTAATCTGGATATAAGAGGTTTCTAGAATTGGCTATTTTGGCTGAATATAGGGATATTGGCCAAGTGCACACCAGTGCAAGGCGAACATTAGGTTGATGGTAGGAATGGCTGCGAGCGTCTTCTCCCTCCCCCCCTTAGAGGCCTAAGTTTATAGACCCCCCCCCCCGAGGCCTAAGTTTATAGACCCCCACTCTTGTGTGAGATCCCGCAAATGGAAAGCTTGTCTATGGCTCTATGCTATAAAGGGGATAGCAACGTCCGCGCTATGTGTCCCACCTTGGAGGTACCATTCTAGAAGACTCTTGGTTAATGTTGACATCCACTGAAGGTCCTTAATTTGCTTCCATGGATTGGGGCTGGGGGATGTTCCAATTTGATGGTGTTTGTTGAGAGTTCACGTGTTACTCAAGGCATTGATTACCATTTTGATAGTTTGCTAGAGGACGAGTGAAATTCATATATATGCTTTCTGATGTGCTATTCATCACCTTCTTTGTAGAAGATAATGGAGTTTTATGGACTTTAGCCATCTCTTCATAGTGCAAAAAAAAAAAAAAAAAAAAAAAAAAAAAAAAAAACAGAATTCTTGTCCAAAAAAAAAAAAAAAAAAACAGAACTATGTCAAGCTAGCTTTTTCTTTGTAATTGGAATGTAGGTTGATATATAGGTTGTTTTAAGTTATACCTTTTAGTATGACATTTTATATGTTTGGAGTATAATAGATCCCATTTTTATTTCTTTATTTTTATTTCATTATAATGGTTGTCTAAACTCCTTTGTTACAAAGATCAAAACTCTATTTAAATAAAGCTTACTTTTTTCATCTAAAAGAGGAAAATTCTTTAAATATTATAACCAGGACATTTTGGGCCGACCATTCATAATAGTCAGTTAATTGGAGCTCTAGAAAGCTCCTTTACGACCCAACATACCTGCCCCTTCATAAAGAATCTTAGTGCAACGAAACTGAAGCCCATGAAATTTTCAGGCCCATGAATGAATTCCCTGAAAAGTTAAAGTAGGTCAAGGTTGTTTGTGCAGTGAGTTTGGGTACATAAAAAAATCGTTTTGTCTCCTTTTTTCAAAAGAAAAGGAAATTTCCATTTATTGTACTGCGTAAATTAATACTAGGAAGAAATGAAAGGTGTCTTAATTATTAAGTAAAATGTGCTAGGTCCTTAATTAAGGTGTTCCCGTCTAGGTCCTCGAACTAAAGAAGCCACACATCTAGGTCCCTAAGGAACAATGGGGAGTTTCATTTAAAGACTGTCATGTCATATAAAATGAATTGAAACTTGGATGAAACCCCCTCTCAATGGAGAGTTTCATCTCGTGGTTTCATAGGCATTTAATTTCATGACTCATAGATAGTTGGTATTCGTGCCAAGAGAGTTTCATCAAGATGAAACTTTTCCCTCTCTCTCTCCTCGAGTTTCATGCAAAAAATAAACTTTTGCTGATATGACACCCTATTTAATGTGCATGAAACACCTATGAAACCCCGATTGAGACCGACCTAATATATCGTCGTTGCTCACTAACCGCCCAAAATCCGCCACGTTTTTTTTTTTTTTTAGTTCGAGGGCTCGGTGGAAATGGCCGAGAACTTGTGCACTTTACTCTTAATCATTTCCTTGATCAAGGACGTCCATAAAAAAAAAAATACAACCCGTGCATGGGCTTAAAGCATTGCTTGACCTTGTCTTTTTTAATGGTATAAGCATCGCTGCTTGACTTTGGTCCTATTGCAGTACACATGGGTTGTGGGTCTACTATCCCTAGGACTAAAAAGCCTCAATTCCATTATTAGATAATAACAGGGGATTTTTTATTTTTATTATGCCTCTACGACTGAATTAACAATGTTTTTAACTGTATAACTGTAGTGATTTGCTAAGGATATCACGAACACACGAGCATCTTTCGTCACCTGCACCCTACCTAGATGGTTGGATATATGAATTTTTTTTTTTTCTCAACCCTGCCAGTGCCAGCACCAAGCAGCATGATCGTCTGCGTCTGATTTCGTGCGCCTCACTCTGAATTCCCAGCCTCCATGACAGCACAAGCCCTCTGCCAAAACAGAGGTAGATGGACTTCAGACGCTCGTCCCTTGAATCTCGTCCCTTGAATCAAGCACAGCACTGCCCAGCGCCCCAACCACGTACACTGAAACCTTGATCTGTGCCGCCTGTCTTCCTGTCAGAATGTGAGGAACGAGGTGAATGGAAGGAGATCGCGCGGCTGTACACTTCATGTCTGCATCCAGATGTGCTCGTTTTTTTTTTTTTTCGAGAGCATGCCAAGGCATTTTATATCTTTAAGCAGAAAGTAGAGTTTTTCGGTTTTTAGTACACCACAGTAATCCTAAGATTACTCACAACCCACACACACCCTAGAGCTCGCACGAGGTCGTAATTACAAGATAACCAATTTTGCAACAAGTGTCTTCACCTATGGCATCAGACCATGTCGTCCCCTTCCAGTCCTAGCATGTTGAGGTTCATCGCCACGGGTCGAAGCGATCCCCAAGCAGCTGCGCAGGTTGTCGTGCCCAGCCTTGGACAGTGGCATCGCGGAAGGTCTTCTTGTACAACCGCACCGCCTCGGCGCCAACCCGGGGCTGCGATGGCGGGATGATTCAAGCTTTTGCATCAGCAACGATTGCGCCGCTTGGTGACGCCGCCCTCGAGGTTGCAACGCGATCCTCGTACTCCGCCGCAGATGGCGTCGTTGGTCTTTGGCGTCCTTGGCTTCATTAGCCGGTGCCCCCTTGATTAGCGGGGACTGGATGGGGATGCAGAGTCGGTCTTCAAGGTTGATAGGGATCGCCCCCAGTGTTGGTCATTTGTAATCTCCCATCTTCCGTAACGCCACCCGTGCCCTCATCGGCAAAATCATCGGCGGGCGTAGGCTGTGGCGCCTCGGCGGCGGCGTGGGTGCGACCGGCGGCAGGTCAGCCAGCAGCGGCGCCGTCGCGTCCCCACCAGCCACCTCCGGCGCCAAAGAGCGGGGGTAGCCAACCGTGTGGAGCGGGGCTGCCACAACGTCGCCAACCTCCCCGACGCATCACCCGCGAAGCAAAGCCGGGTCATCTTGGCGGTGACCGCTGTTCCGACAGCGCCGGCCGTGCCTGTCGAGAAGTAGCGGCAGGAGTAGACAGGCGCGCGATGAGGGTAGCGGCGAGTGAAAGGTCCTAATGGCTAGAGGGGGGGCGGGGGTGAATAGCCTATTAAAAAATCTTGCAACAACACTAAGCACCGGGTTAGACAATAAGATGGCGTAGCAAATAAGCAATGCTTCAACTAGCTAAGCAAGCCACAATTCAATTCTATTGTCTCTAAACCACACAAAGGCTATGTCTCTAATTTACTCCTAGGTGAACAAGATACACTAACTAGAAATACCACTAGGAGCTAAACAAAACTAGCAAGAGATACTTCACTACACAAGCTACACAAGTATACTAGCAAAAGTAATGCAAAGGAGCTAGAATACAATACCACCGCGGAGTGTAGAGGATGATGTCAATCACCGTGTACAATGAGAAATCTCCAACGAGCAAGAACAATTGACACGATTTTTCACCGAGGTTCACGTGCTTGCCGGCACGCTAAGTCCCCGTTGTGGCGACACACTCACTTGACGTATGCTAAGCTTAATGGCCGGTGCCAAATCCCCTATGGGAGCTCAAGCAAACGATCACAAGAGAGGGTCCAACAAGCCACGAGCAATCCACTAGTGCTCCTTTCGCGAATCTCCCGCGGGGTAAAGAACGACCCCTCACAATCACCACTGGTGTGGCCTCGAACAAGCTCCAATCGAGCTCAACACCGCCTCTTGCTCCAAGCCGCTAGGGAACCAAGCAAATTCCCAAGAGAAACAAGATCCCGCAGCTTCTCCAAGGATGAAGTGCCTCTAGATGCAAGACTAATCAAGCAATGCACTTCTATCACTCTCAATCTCACTCAAGATTCGAAGTTAGAGTGAGGGGATGAGTGGAGAGGAGTCTCACAAGCTCACAAATGAGTTAGGCTGTTGAAATGTGCAAGAGAGGCCTCAAATGACCGACCAAGCTAGTATATATAGACCCCAAGTCGAAAACTAGCCGTTGGTCCAAACTTCCCTCTTCGTCGCTGCTTGGGGGACGCGCCCGGTGACTGCGCGGACACGCCCGGGGCGGTCCCGACAGAGCGCGCGGACGCACACCGCCGGACACGCCGGCGCGCGTCCGGCGGGGCCCCGACATGCCTCGGCCGGACGACGGCGCTCGCCGGACGCGCCAGCGCGTCGCGTCAGCGCGATTCACTTCTTCTCGACGACGGATTTTCCACGGCGCCGGACGCGGATCGATTTTGACCGCGTCGCGCACACCACGGCGCCACGCGTCCGCCGCGGTGATTTGAACATTTGATGCGCTGCGCTGGCGCGCCAGCGCCATTGCCCGGCGTCGGCCGATACAAAAACTTCCTCTTCATCGTTCGCCGTCGCCTTTCCATCTTTCCAAGTTTTGCTTCTTGTCTTGAGTTGCCAACACTTCGAATGTGTCCCATGAGCACTTGTGTTAGCATGTCGCGATCGGTTAGACAAGAACGAAGTTAGTGCTCTCAATCCTAAATGCATATGCAAGTCAATTGGACCTAGAAGCACTTCACCAAAGGATTGTCGCGGTATCCCCTCTTGATAGTCAGCTATCTATCCTATAATGTGATCACACGCTCTATCGTGTCTTGATCACCGAAAGGAAAACCCTATCAAGATACCTTTGCCTTGATCTCCGGGTTCCTCTCAAGCCGATCACCGAGCTTGACGATCCATCATGTCCACCATCATCGTCCATGTTCATGATCATCATGCTTCTTGTCATCCTTCTAATCCTATCTCAAGTCATACACTTAGAGCAAGGATTAGTCCACAAGTGTGTCATCAATTTCCAAAACCAAACATGAGATTTCAATCTCCCTCTTTTTGGTAATTGATGACAACCAAAAACACAAAGATTTGAAATAAAATTCAATTGAACTTGAATTGCTTGCCCATAGGATTTTGAACATGAATCAAAGATTGGACAAACATTTTAAGGTTCGGTTTTGGTAGTAGTAGCTCCCCCTACATATGTGCTTCCATGTGTTTGGATCAAGTTGGCACATATGTATGGATAGAAATCTTGGGGAGAGATACTAATACCAAAAGAGATGCTAAGGTTCTAGAAATCGGACCTTTGAAGCGTGAAACCATCTGAGTCCTTAGCATCAATGTAACTAGACAAATATCAAAACTCAACATACCCTATGAGATCAACATTATAGGCTAAAATATGAGCTTTGTCTAGATACATCCTTTGCATGCTAGTTGGTCAATCACCAATCAATTTTCAAAAACTAGCATACACCAAGCAATCATGAATATTGAATTTAGATTGCCAATGCAACATCACATTATGATCATGCACATACAAATGCACAAATAGTCTATGAGCTTGCTCCCCTATTTGTGTGATCCTTTCCAACATCTTTGTGATTTATTTCTCCCCCTTTGTCAACAATCACTAAAAAGGTGTAAATGAGAGAAATCAAGTCAATCAAAGTATAACATGTGGTCTCATCTAGATCACTTGCCTTTCCATGTATTCAAGTTTGAACCAAGGACAAGCTTTTTCACACCTCATATGCATAAGGGTTATCTTGCACCATGTTAGAATACATATCAATAGCGCATTTTCTAGAGTTGACACTAGGATTGCAAGCATATAAACATGTCATATGCCACCACTAGTTCATAGAACCATTCAAAGCAATAGTGGTGCCACACAAACATTGAAATCATTTTATTTTCCATGAATGAGCCTATTAAGCATGCATGATGGCTAGATGTACTAACAAGTCCTTAGGAACATATGAATGCCATGACGACCAACTTTTACCTTGGGGTTTGTCGAAGGAGAGGCATGTCATATAAGTGGGGTGCATCAACTCAAGTTGGAGAAGTCAATAATGTTCAATTCTCCCTTTAGCATGCAAAATCTTTTCTCATCAAGTGGCTTGGTGAATATGTCGGCTAGTTGATCTTCGGTGCCAATGCCCATGATACAAATGTCACCCTTTTGTTGATGATCTCTTATGAAGTGGTGCCTTATATCAATGTGTTTTGTTCTAGGATGTTGAACCGGATTTTGGGTCATCTTCCTTGCACTTTCATTGTCACAATACAATGGTACTTTATCAAATTTGAATCCAAAATCCTTCAATGTTGACCTCATCCAAAGCAATTGAGTGCAACAACTTCCCGCACTAATGTATTCGGCTTCGGCGGTTGAAAGAGCAACACTATTTTGCTTCTTTGAAGACCATGATACTAGTGACCTTCCAAGGAATTTATATGTGCCACTTGTGCTCATTCTATTTATCTTGCACCCTCCATAGTCGGAATCTGAATATCCAATCAAATCAAACTTGGATCCCTTTGGATACCATAGTCCAACATCTTGTGTGCCCTTCAAGTACCTCACAATTCTCTTTGTTGCTTTGAGGTGACTTTCTCTTGGATCGGATTGATATCTAGCACACATGCCCACACTAAATGCAATGTCCGGTCTTGATGCGGTTGCATAGAGCAAACTACCAATCATGGACCGATACTTCTTTTGTTCAACCATGTTGCCACTTGGATCGGGGTCTAAGCTTCCATTGGTTGCCATTGGTGTGGACATTGACTTGGCATCTTGAAGATCAAACTTCTTGATCATATCCTTGATGTACTTGCCTTGACTAATGAATGTGCCATTCTTCAATTGCTTGATTTGGAGACCAAGGAAGAATGTGAGCTCTCCAAGCATTGACATCTCAAACTCATTGGCCATCATCTTTACAAACTCCTCACAAAACTCTTGATTGGTTGACCGAAGATAATGTCATCAACATAGATTTATAACATAAACAAGTCTTTGCCAATCTTCTTGGTAAAGAGTGTGGTGTCCACCTTGCCTATCTTGAACCCTTTAGAGAGGAGAAAGTCTCTCAACCTCTCATACCATGCTCTAGGTGCTTGTTTCAATCCATACAAAGCCTTCTTCAACTTGTACACATGGTTGGGATACTTGTCATCTTCAAAGCCCGGGGGTTGTTCCACAAACACCAACTCATTGATGAAGCCATTCAAGAATGCACTCTTCACATCCATTTGATAGAGCTTGATATCATGAGCACATGCATAAGCAAGCAAGATTCTAATTGCTTCAAGTCTAGCAACCGGTGCATAGGTCTCTCCAAAGTCAAGACCCTCTACTTGAGTGTACCCTTGAGCTACTAGCCTTGCCTTGTTTCTAACCACAATTCCATCTTGATCTTGCTTGTTCTTGAAGACCCACTTAGTTCCTATCACATTGTAGTCCTTTGGCCTTTCCACCAATTCCCTTACATCATTTTTCTTGAAGTTGTTCAACTCTTCATGCATGGCATTGATCCAATCTTCCTTTTTTAGTGCATTTTCAATGTTCTCCGGTTCTTCTTGTGCTACAAAGGCATGGTGAGCACAAAAGGATGCCAATCTTCTTCTAGTAACCACTCCACTATTGATGTCACCGATAATTTGATCAATTGGATGATCTCTTGCTATGTTGGATGGTTGCATCACTTGCACTTGATGACTAAGATGAAGAGTTGGACTAGCTTGTTGCTCTTGATCTTCATCTTGAGTACCACTAGTGCTTGCTTCATTTGCATCAATCTCAATGATAGTGGTAGGCAATGGAGTGTCATCATCATCATCCTCAACTTGCCTTGGCCGAATGTCACCAACATCCATGTTTCTCATTGCATTCTCCAAGTTGGAACCACTAACATCATCATGATTTTTAACTTCATTTTGAGAGCCTTGGGTTTCATCAAATTCCACATCATGGACTTCTTCAAGTTTGCCACTACCCAAGTTCCAAACTCTATATGCTTTGCTTGCGGTTGAATATCCAACTAAGAATCCTTCATCACACTTCTTGTCAAATTTGCCCAATCTAGTGCCTTTCTTGAGAATGTAGCATTTGCATCCAAAGACTCTAAAGTAACCAATATTGGGCTTTCTTCCATTGAGCAACTCATAGGGAGTCTTCCCAAGCATACCATGGCAATAGAGTCGGTTGCTACAATAGCAAGCCGTGTTGATTGCTTCGGCCCAAAAGGAATGGCTAACATTGTACTCACTAAGCATTGATCTTGCCATTTCAATCAAGGTTCTATTCTTTCTCTCAACTACACTATTGGATTGAGGAGTGTAGGTTGGTGAGAATTGATGTCCAATTCCAAGCTCATCACACAACTCTTCAATTCTTGTGTTCTTGAATTCACTTTCATTGTCACTCCTAATCTTCTTGATGGTTGTCTCAAATTTATTTTGAACCCTCTTGACAAATGTCTTGAAAAGCTCAAACACATCATTCTTGTCATGCAAAAAGAACACCCATGTGTATCTATTGTAGTCATCAACTATGACAAAACCATACTTGTTGCCTCCAATGCTTGAGTATGATGTTGGCCCAAACAAGTCCATGTGTAGCAACTCAAATGCCTTGCTTGTACTCATTGTACTCTTGGTTGGATGTGCATTGCCATGTTGCTTGCCGGCTTGACATGCTCCACAAGGTTTGTCCTTCTCAAACTTCACATCATTCAAGCCTCTAACCAAGTCATGCTTCATCAACTTGTTCAATTGTTTCATTCCAACATGACCAAACCTTCTATGCCACAACCACCCTTTGCTAGCCTTTGAGAGTAAACATGTTGTCAACTTGGCTTTTTTGGATTTGAAGTCAACAAGGTAGAGATCACCATATCTAAATCCCTTGAAGATCATGTTTGCACCATCACCACTAACCACTTCAACTTCTTGACTTGTGAATATGCATTTGTACCCATGATCACAAAGTTGAGAAACCGACAATAGGTTGTAATCAAGATGATCAACTAGCAACACCTTTGACAAGATTTTCTCTTGAGTGATAGCAATCTTGCCTAGCCCCAACACATTGCCTTTCTTGTCATTGCCAAATGTGATTGACTCATATTCATCAATGCCCTTGATGCTAATTGACTTGAACATATGAGAATCCCCGGTCATGTGTTCAGTGCACCCACTATCCATTATCCAATGCTCTCCTCCGGCACGATAATTGACCTACAAAATAAGATCAATTCTTCTTAGGTACCCAATGTTGCTTGGGTCCTTCAAGGTTAGTCACCAAGGCCTTTGGTACCCAAATGGCTTTCTTCTTTGAGCCCATCCATGGTATACCAATGAACCTAGCACGAACACCATTTTCCTTCTTCACAAGCATATATGAATGATCAAGCTTGATGGAAGAAACATTGGCCTTCTTGTTCATGCACTTTGGTTCTAAGTGTCCAACTTGCTTACAAGCTTTGCAATAGCTACCATTGTTCTTCACAAAACGAGTCTTGTGAGTCACATAGGCGGCCTTGCCTTTCTTGGGGATATAGCCTAAGCCCTCCTTGTATAAGGATGCCCTTTGGCTACCCAAGCACATAAGCAAGCGGTCCTCACCACCATAAGCCTTAGCCAAGGTGTGATTGAGCTCCTTCACTTCCCTTTTTAAACAAGCATTCTTATGAATAAGCATAGGGTTGTCATTATCTTCACTAGAGATGGATATGCTAGTGATAGAGCTAGTGGAGGTCTCACACTTGGGGGCTGATTCATCAACAAGAATGTCACACATGATGCTAGCATTGCATGTATCAACCTTATCCTCAACTAAGCACAACTTGTGCTCATCAAGTAGAGAGGAATGAGCTTTCTCTAACTTAGAATGAGATTTCTCAAGCTTCTTATGGTCTACCTCTAGAACCTCATAAGATGCCCGAAGCTCATCAAGTTCTTGCTTAAGGCTCTTTGTTTCCTTACGCAAGCCCTTGCATTCCTTTCTACTTTGCTTGAACATGACAATGCAATCATCAAGCATTCTTTGCAACTCCTCCCTAGTGAGTGTTTGCTTCTCATCATCACTATCACTATCACTATCATCATCATCATCATCACTAGTGATAGATTGTACCTTGGTGGCCTTAGCCATGAAGCATGAGGAAGGTGTGTCGAAGAGGGAGATCTTGTCATGCATAGCAAGGTGAGCTTGTCCCTTCTTTTTGTTCTTCTTCTCCTCTTCTTCATCACTTGAAGAGGATGAGCCATCACTATCCCACATAACCACATGTGACTCATTCTTCTTCTTGGGCTTCTTCTCCTTCTCATTCTTGGCATCATTCTTCTTTCTTACTTTCTTGATGCCCTTCTCATCATCACTTTCATATGGGCACTCGGCAATTGTTGACACTTGTTATAGCATAATATCACTAGTCAATTAACATGACATAAGGGCTCAAGTTAAAGATCAACATAAGTCTAGGGGTCTAACTAATATATTTCCACGAGTTTTGGTATTCTCGTAACTTTTTAGGGACTTAACGGATAAATGCGAGAGAAAGATGGAGAAAGTTCCGGAATATACAAGACATATGATGACAAGACTTGACCGTGAAGCAACTCAACCCGAAAAGTGAACTAAAACATTCTAGAAGGTACCAGAGGACACGAAGGAGCCGGAGGCTGAGGTGGCATGCCACCGGCGACCGCCCGGTGCCAACTAGGCCGGCCGCGGGTGGGGCCAACATGTCGCCCTCATCTTCTAGGTCGGTTTACAACCGACTTTGAGGTTGTATCTATACCGTTGCCAAGGTCGGTTTGATCCAAGGGCTATCGTTCATCGCCAAGGACTATATAAGCAACCCCAGGGTCGACCCAAGGATTATCTCTCAATATTATTTCATTATCATTCTACAGAGCAAAAGTTAGGGTTTCAATTAGAAGAGAGAGATCCCTCTAGTTGTCTAGTTGTCTAGTTCATCTAGTTCATCTAGATCATCTAGTTGTAACTAGATAAGGGAGAGAGTAGAGGAGAGAGCTGAAGAGCCGGACCTGTCGGATCTTCTTCAACTTTGTATTCTTGCAGCAACTAGTTCGTCTTCAGCAATCTCCAGGTTCTTTATTTATTATTTCTAAGTATTTAATTTTAGTTGTTACTTTACATTATTTACTGGATCTCCGCTCGTATTGAGTGCTCTAGTCTTTAGATCTGGATTAGAGTAGTAAACGGTAGTGTAGACGTGGTGTCTAAACTATAGTTTACCTGAGATTGCGCCCAATCCTACGGTTAGTTGTGGTAGCTCCAGGGGTGACAGCCCTGTTAGGCCTGTGTAAGCCACCACGTGTGGATTGGTGTTTTCGTAGAGCTTTTGGCAGCCTTCTCCCAACTACCTTCTTCCCAGTCTTTTTCGAGAGTTGGAAAGGATCTGTTGCTCCGAAGTAGATAAAGTATAGTGAGCCTTTAATTAGATAAATCCACTTAGAAAACTCAAAATCCTCTCGCACCCAAATTATCTATCTTTCCTAGGACGATCCTATTTCTCCTAGTACACTTCACGTTCCCCGTGAAAATCGATACCTTGGAATCTTTGCCGGGTGAAAGCTACATCGATATCCGTGCGCTTGATTTTTTTCGATTTTGCGTTAATTTATACCAACAAGCTTTTGGCGCCGTTCTTGGGGAACTTAGTAGCTGTGCTAGTTTAGAATCAAGTTCGTCCTTTTATTCTTTTTATCTTTTTACCACTATTCTTACCACATGGATTTCACTCCCATCTATAAATTCTTTGCTCCAAAGGGCAACTTGTTGGAGCCTCCACCATCATCACATCCCATTCTTACAGATGACTATGAGCTTTGCCCCCTGCTCTTATAGCCATGGTTGGGGAGCAATCCTTTCTCGGGTTAGCGGATGAAGATCCATACAACCACCTTAATGAATTTGAGCATTTGTGTTCTACCAGGAGTATTCTGGCATGACACAAGACACCATTAAATGGAAATTATTTCGCTTCTCTCTTGAGGGAAGAGCTAAAAAAATGATATGCTCATTCTCGTAAGAAGTGTAAATGGAAATTGAATGAACTTCGAGACAAGTTTTGTCTTGCTTTCTTCCCTCTTTATAAAATTGCTGACCTTAGAATTGAAGTACTTACATTTAGACAAAAAGAGAAGGAGACTCTAGGAGCAGCTTGGGCTAGATTCATAAGCCTTACCAATTCCGGTCCAAACCTTTCCTTGCCCGACCATGTCCTATACATTCACTTTTATCGCAGTCTTAACAAGGAAGCTGCTCTGCATCTCGACATTGCTTCAGGAGGTTCATTCTCACATAAAATTGCTAGTGAGGGAAAAGCCATACTTGAGAAAATACTTGAAAACACTCCCTACACTGATATTTTTGATGAGTTTCCCGAAGAAGAAGAAATCGAGCCAAGCCCCGAACAACAAGAAGAGACAAACGCAACCGAATCTGAAATTCCTATAAAACCCTCTAATGATTTGGTTGTCATAGAACCTTCCACTGTGGGAACACAACACACTCTAGACAAAACTCTAGAGAGTGATGAACCCCATCCTTGCACATTCTTATCAGAAATCGAGGTCAATCTGTTTGAAGATTTTGGTAATGCCTCGAATTTTCCAATACAAGCAAAACCTCTTGTGCACTCTCGCACCAGCTTAAGGATGATCCAAACAATGATCCATTCTTAATGGAACACATCAAAGGACTATCATCCATCATGAGCCATGAGTGGTTGGTAGAAACGGAGCTGTCCCACCGAGGTAGCCCGAATCATTTTCCCCCTAGAGACTATATTTTGCAAAATTAAAGGGACCACCATCGAGGCTCATTATAGTCCGACCGTTGGGATGAATATCATTTCATGGGCTTTAGCTCAAGAACTATGCCCCAACGAGTCTTGGATCCCATCTCGCAAGCTTCTTAAAATTCCTTCTGGAGTTATTCTTGAAAGCTATGGGGTCATAAGGACTATTAAGTTAAGCATAGGAGGATCAGAGTATTTTCTAGACTTTCACATCTATGACATCGAGACATGTCGATCTTGATTGGTGTACCCATAGGAACACTAATTCAAGAACGACCAAATCAGGGTCTTTTGAATCTAAAGTTAGGAAATTCTCCTATCACCATCTCTCTTGCACGATCACATAATGCGATAGTAGAACCCAAGCCCAAGAAAGACCCAATTGAAGATGTTTTAATGGAATCTCTAGAAAACATGGCTGAACCCAGTCTTTGATGTTGAACACTTCATCGAAGAAGAGGAAGAATTGGCGGAGCCTATTGAATTAGATACAACTGAGGTGCCACCACGACCCTCAATTGAACTAAAACCACTTCCTCCTGGCCTAAAATATGTCTTTCTCAATAATAACCGAGAAACTCCAGCCATTATCAGTGACAAGCTTTCCCAAGAAGAAACTGATAGACTTGTCACTGTCTTAGAAAGACATAAATCAGCCATAGGCTACTCACTTGAAGACCTCATAGGGATTAATCCCAAGCACTCGCACGCATCGTATCCCTATTGATCCCGATGCATTACCCTCAAGGGAACCACAGCGGAGGCTTAACAACGCTATGCGAAGTTGTTAAGAAAGAGGTTCTTAAGCTTTTGCACGCCGGGATTATCTATCCTGTGTCACATAGCGAGTGGGTTAGCCCTGTCCAAGTTGTCCCAAAGAAAGGAGGAATGACGGTTGTTACAAATGAGAAGAATGAACTCATTCCTCAAATAAGATCGTCATCCTGGTGGTGGTGTATGTGCATTGACTACCAGGAAACTTAACAAGGCAACAAAGAAAGATCACTTTCCGTTACCTTTCATCGATGAGATGTTGGAACGGCTTGCAAATCATTCTTTCTATTGTTTCCTTGATGGTTATTCGGATATCATCAAATCCCAATCCACCCTAATGACCAAAATAAGACAACTTTCACATGCCCGTATGGAACTTATGCATACCGACGAATGTCGTTCGGATTGTGCAATGCTCCAGCCTCTTTCCAACGGTGCATGATGTCTATTTTCTCTGAAATGATTGAAAATATTATGGAGGTATTCATGGATGACTTTACCGTCTATGGCCAAACCTTCGATGATTGCTTGGAGAATTTAGACAAAGTTTTACAAAGATGTAAGGAAAATTCTTTAGTCCTGAACTGGGAGAAATGCCATTTTATGGTTCAGGAAGGAATAGTTCTAGGACATAAAGTGTTCAAACATGGGATAGAAGTGGATAGAGCAAAGATAGAAGTCATTGAACAACTTCCACCTCCCACTAATGTAAAAGGAGTCCAAAGCTTTCTAGGCCACGCAGGTTCTATAGGCGATTCATCAAAAACTTTTCTCAAATCGCTAGACCCCGACTAGCCTTTTAGCTAAAGATGCACCTTTTGTCTTTGACAATGAGTGCTATGAATCATTTCAAATCCTCAAAAATGCACTCATCTTAGCTCCAATCATCCAGCCACCTGATTTGACGCTACCTTTTGAGATCATGTGTGATGCTAGCGACTTTGCAGTACGAGCCGTTCTTGGCCAAACTAAGGATAAAAAGCACCATGCTATATCCTATGCTAGCAAAAACCTTATCCGGACCACAGCTTAATTATACTACCACTGAAAAAAAGAAATGTTGGCTGTTGTCTTTGCTATAGACAAGTTTAGATCTTACTTAGTGGGGGCAAAGATTATTATTTACACATGCATCATGCTGCTCTTAAATACCTCCTCACTAAGAAAGATGCTAAACCTCGGTTAATCCGATGGATTCTCTTGCTCCAAGAGTTTGACATAGAAATAAGAGATAAGAAAGGAGTAGAGAATTCGGTAGCTGACCACTTGTCTAGGGCTTTCGTATAAGGGAACATATGAGTTACCTATTAATGACTATTTGAGGGACGACACGCTCCTCAAGGTTACACACGTCGACCCTTGGTATGCGGATATTGTGAATTATATGGTTGCAGGTTATGTAGCACCAGGGGAGGATAAGAAGAAGCTCAAATATGATGCTCGTTGTCACTTATGGGATGATCCATATCTTTATCGAGTATGTTTCGATGGATTGCTACGGAGATGTGTCCCAATAGAAGAAGGGTTGAAGATTATAGACAGATGTCATGCATCACCTTATGGGGGACATTATGGAGCATTCCGTACACATGCTAAGATCTGGCAAAGCGGATTCTATTGGCCAACAATGTATCAAGATACAAAGGAGTATGTGAGAAGATGCGCTAGATGCCAGAGGCATGGAAACATTAATGCTCGAAATGAAATGCCACTTGAGAACAACCTCGGATAGAGTTGTTTGATGTCCTGGGAATCGACTACTTGGGACCATTCCCAAGGTCTGGAGATGCTGAATACATCTTGGTGGTAGTTGACTATGTGTCCAAATGGGTAGAAGCATTGCCATGTCGAGCCAATGATTCAAAGCATGCCAAGAAGATGTTCCATGAAGTAATATTCCCAAGATTTGGCACACCTCGAATGGTCATAAGTGATGGAGGATCACATTTCATTGACAAGTCCTTGAGAGAAAGTTTCTTGCGGAATATGGAGTAAAACACAACGTTGCAACTCCCTACCATCCTCAAACAAGTGGTCAAGCCGAGACATCAAATAAGCAAATCAAGAATATTCTACAAAAGACAGTAGATGAAATGGGAAAGAAATGGAAATATCAACTCCATGATGCACTATGTGCATATCGAATCGCATTCAAGACACCCATAGGCATGTCACCGTATCAGTTGGTATATGAAAAACATGCCACTTGCCCGTTGAATTAGAATTTAGAGCTCATTGGGCAATCAAGAGATGGAACATGGACCTCCATCTAGCCTGGAAGGAACCGTCGATGCAAATATCGAGCTAGAGGAATGGAGTGAAAAAAGCTTATCACAGCTCTAAGATATACAAAGAAAGAACAAAAAGGTGGCATGACAAGAGAATCAAACATAAAGAGTTCAAGCACGGAGATAAAGTCTTACTATTTAACTCAAGGGTGAAGCTTTTTTGGTCATGAAAACTTCGAAGCAAATGGGAAGGGCCATTCAATGTGCTTGACGTCGCACCACATGGCGCCGTTACACTTGAGGATAATACAGTGTGTAACACATTTAAGGTAAATGGCCAACGTTAGAAAGTTTTTCTAGAACCTGAAAAGTCGAAGAAATTGACTTGATTGAATTCTTGCATTTCAATGATCCAATCTAAGAACAATTCTAAAAACCTCTAGGCGACAAAGACTTAAGTGGCTAACCACTAATGCTTAACCTGTTCCACAAGTTGTGTTGTCTATTTGAGTTTTGCAGGATTCAAGGGAGAGAGACATGATAGGATGACATCCTCGCCTTTGTCTACCTCAACTTCCACAACAACCCGACATGTCAATCTAGCTTGGGGAGGGGCCCCCGATTATCACGATAAGTATCTCTCTACTATATATTATTAGTTTTTATCTTGTTTTGTTTAATAAGAGTCTAGTTTTTTAAAAGAGTCTTTGTTAGAGTGTGAGAATAAATAATCTAGAGGGAGTGTTCAACAGTTTGCTTTTGCTCAAATAAAATGAACCTTAAGTATGGAAATGATGAATAGTTGTTTCACTGTAATTTCTTACACGTACCTAGTTTTCAACCTTGAATTCTCCCAAGTTTCACATAAAATTGTTTTGACACATGATTTACTTTGAATTTGAAAACTTGTGGGTAGCAAATGCTTGATCTAAGTCTAGGTGATTGACGGATATGATATATGAAAAGTTGAGCTGCTATTTATCTTGTTCCTAGTGATACTAGAGTCCTGGAGAATTATCTTTAAAATTAAAAGTGCTACATGATGAGTTCCTGTATGACAGAGTGTTCTTACCATATATATATACCTCTTACAACTTACACTCCACTCATATAAGCTACTTCTATCGTGGAAGTACGCATCCATCATATTCCACAAAGAGCCCATCTTTGCTATAATGCTCATAGTTCTTGTTACTTGTCTCTCCAAAAGATTAGAAAAATGATGAGGCTTGGGTTGTATTTAAAAAAAAAAGAGAAAAAAAGGGAGATGAAAAATGGACAAGTGTCCTACTGGCGAGAAGAGCCTACCTCCCTAAAAAGAGATGAAAAATGAACAAGTGTTCGAGGGTGAGTAGAGCCCACATCTCTAAAATAATAAAAAAGAGATGAAAAATGAACAAGTGTTCGAGGGTGAGTAGAGCCCACATCTCTAAAATAATAAAAGAGAGAGAAAAATGGACACAAGTCCGAGGGTGAGTAGAACCCACCTCTCTCGAAGAAAAAAAAAAAAAAAAAAAAAAGAGAGTATACAACCCAGGTTCTCCCCAATATATCCAAAGGAGAGATAGTTTCAAGGAGCAAAAGAAAAATGGGGCTTCACATTTACCACTATCATATTTACACCATATGCCACTTTCACCATATATGACCCTCATGAAATTTCCATACACAGGAATCTCTCGAAGTTTTATTTTGAAAATCTTGCTAAAAAAAAAAAAAAAAAACTCCGGGATAATAGTTAATCTAAGAGCTTGAGACATAGTACTTGACTTGATTGTTTGTCTTTCAATTGCTCAAGACCCAAGTGAAGGCTATAAGCCCCATGATAAAAAAAAATGATTGAAGTTAGAATAATATCTTTTGAGGAGAATTCTTGTTTGAAAGCATGTGTACTTTTGAGGCATGAAAGCATCGTAGCAACTCTCGATCCATTGTTAAGTTTGGCTTTGCTAGGGACTAGCAAAGGTTGCTTTGGGGAACTTGTTGACACTTGTTATAGCATAATATCACTAGTCAATTAACATGAAATAAGGGCTCAAGTTAAAGATGAACATAAGTCTAGGGGTCTAACTAATATATTTCCACGAGTTTTGGTATTACGTGACTTTTTAGGGACTTAATGGATAAATGCGAGAAAGATGGAGAAAGTTTGAATATACAAGACATATGATGACAAGACTTGACCATGAAGCAACTCAACCCGAAAAGTGAACTAAAACATTCTAGAAGGTACCAGAGGACACGGGAAGGAGCCGGAGGCCGAGGTGGCATGCCACCGGCGCCGCCCGGTGCCAACTAGGCCGGCCGCGGTGGGGCCAACATGTCGACCTCGTCTTCTAGGTCGGTTTACAACCGACTTTGAGGTTGTATCTATACCGTTGCCAAGGTCGGTTTGATCCAAGGGCTATCGTAAATCGCCAAGGACTATATAAGCAACCGGAGGTGGTCGACCTAAGGATTATCTCTCATTATTATTTCATTATCATTCTACTGAGCAAAAGTTAGGGTTTCAATTAGAAGAGAGAGATCCCTCTAGTTGTCTAGTTGTCTAGTTCATCTAGTTCATCTAGATCATCTAGTTGTAACTAGATAAGGGAGAGAGTAGAGGAGAGAGTGAAGAGCCGGACTGTCGGATCTTCTTCAACTTTTGTATTCTTGCAAAGAACTAGTTCGTCTTGACAATCTCCGGGTTCTTTATTTATTATTTCTAAGTATTTAATTTTAGTTGTTACTTTACATTATTTCTTTGGATCTCCGCTCGTATTGAGTGCTCTAGTCTTTAGATCCGGATTAGAGTAGTAAACGGTAGTGTAGACGTGGTGGCTAAACTATAGTTTACCCGAGATTGCGCCCAATCCTACGGTTAGTTGTGGTAGCCCCGGGGGTGACAGCCCCTGTTAGGCTGTGTAAGCCACCACGTGTGGATTGGTGTTTTTCGTAGAGCTTTTGGCAGCCTTCTCCCAACTACCATCTTCCCAGTCTTTTCGAGAGTTGGAAAGGATCATTTGTTCAAGTAGATAAAGTATAGTGAGCCTTTAATTAGATAAATCCACTTAGAAAACTCAAAATCCTCTCCACCCAAATTATCTATCTTTCCTAGGACGATCCTATTTCTCCTAGTACACTTCACGTTCCCCGTGGAAATTGATACCTTGGAATACTCCGGGTGAAAGCAACATCGGTATCCGTGCGCTGCGGATTTTTCTGCTTTTGCGTTAATTTATACCAACAGCAATCAAGTGACAATCATCATGGCAACGAAAGCATGTCATGTTGCCTTCATTCTTGCCATCCTTGGTCTTCTTCTTGGATGATTGCTTCTTCTTGTTCTTGGAGATGTAGTTCTTCTTCACAAACTTTCCCAATCTCCTCGAAAGAGAGCCATTTGCTCATCCACTTCACTTCCACTTGTAGAAGTGCCATCCTCTTCATCACTTGATTCTTCCTTTTTTTTCTTGCCCTTTGATGATGAGCTTGCCTTGAGTGCCAAGCTCTTCTTGTCCTCTTTCTTCTCTTCTTTCTTGACCTTCTTATTTGCCTTGTTGATGAGTTCTTGCTTCTTCTTGTCATCTCTATATGAATCATCGGTCATCACCTCATCAAGCAATTGGTTGGGAGTCAAATCCTTCAAGTTTGACCTCACTAGCACGGTGATGAACATCCTAAACCGCTCGGGCAAACACCTCAAGAACTTCATGTTGAAGGTCTTGTCCTTGATCTCTTCTCCTAGAGCATTGAGATCATTCACCAACACTTGCATGCGGTGGAACATCTCCGGCACGGTCTCATCTTCTTCCATCTTGAAGCTATTGAATTGCTCAAGCTTGATATAGGCCTTTGCTTGCTTGACGCCTTCAGTGCCCTCATAGCACTCTTCTAGCTTCTTTCAAATCTCATGAGCAATGGTGAGTGACTTGACTTGCTCAAACACTCTATCATTGAATGCCTCATGAAAAGCACTCACGACCACATCATTGGCATATAGTTTCTTCTCTTCAGCCGCGGTTGGCTCATTTGGCTTTGCCACCTCAAACTTGTTCTCGGTCACAACCCACACTTCTCTATTGATTGACTTGAGGTGTGCGGTCATCTTCACCTTCCAATAGGCAAAGTTGGTGCCATCGAAAGGTGGCGCCTTCTTGGTGTTGTTGACATGAAAAGTCATTGCCATTTTGTCACCGTTGGATGTTAAGCCTTCTAAATACGGTGCCTCGGCTCTGATACCACTTGAAAGGTCCTAATGGCTAGAGGGGGGGTGAATAGCCTATTAAAAAATCTTGCAACAACACTAAGCACCCGGGTTAGACAATAAGATGGCGTAGCAAATAAGTGTGAAGTTGTGAAGTACATAATCTTAAAAAAAAACGACCACTGCCAAAAACGACCATCATATGCCAAGTACATAAAAGACATCATCCAGAAAAAACGACCACTGCCAACAACGGAAGTTGTGAAGTTGACTGAAGAATGCAGTGCTGCTATCCTAAATCGTCTGCCTGAAAAGAAGAAAGATCCAGGGTGCCCTACAATCCCCTGCTCAATTGGGACCCAAACATTCGACCACGCCTTATGTGATTTGGGCGCCAGTGTCAGTGTCATGCCGAAATCCGTCTTTGACAAGCTCAAACATACAAATCTTGAGCCAACATCTATGACACTACAGCTGGCAGATTCATCCATAAGGTATCCAGCAGGGATTGCAGAGGACATACCCGTAAAAATCCGAGGGTATTTTGTCCCAGTTGATTTTGTGGTATTGGACATGGAGTTCACTAAAGACACACCACTCATCCTTGGACGACCATTCTTGAGCACCGCCGGGGCACAAATTGATGTTGGGGCAGGAGAAATCCGCTTCAATATCAATGGCAATGAAGAGAGATTTGAGTTCAGACCCCGAGTTTCAGAAGAGTGCAAAATGATCCGGATAAAATATGGGGAGCAAGGCATTAAAGAGATAGAAATCCAGCCCCCAAAAATTAGCAGCACTCCCAAGGCAGTTAGCAAAAATAAAAGGTGGGAACAAAAGAAAAAGACAGCTCCTAAACCCAAGAAGGAGAAGGTCCCCATCTTTACAAAAGGACAAAAGACCCCGGAAGAAAGCTCCACACCAAAAGAATCACAACCAAAGAAGCAAATAAAGTATACCCCTCCGCAAAAGGTGTGGAAGCAAAAGAGGTGCAGTCCCCGTATCTCCGGGAGATGGTGCACCATTAAACAACAAAGTCGAAGAAAGTCAGTCCACCCTCCCCCGAAGGTAAAGCGGCAATTATCTCAAAATAAAAAAAAAATAAAATATATATATATATATATATATAGTTATTCTATATATTACCACAGGTAGCGTTTAATAATCGCTACCCGAGCCAATCCTACGGGTCGTTTGTGCCCCCGCTTCCACCGAACCCCCACCCTCACATACCGCCGTGGCCCCGCTCCCACCAAGCCCGCGTGGGGTTTGCGGTTCTCTCCGCACCTCCCCACCTCTCCCCTCCCTCCCCACTTCTCCCCCCCTTCCCCCGCCATATCCCGTTGGTTGCCACCCGGCTCGGCGTGCCGTTTGGAAGCTCCCACGATTTACATGCGGATTCGGTTCGCCGCCCACCGGCCGGCGTTCTCGGCCGCCGTTTCCCGTTCCCCACAACGTCGGCGACCGAGTGCCCGCCGGAGGAGCGGTGGCGCGCGGCGGGATTCCCCGAGGAAGGGCGGCGCCCGCCGGGAGGCTAGCGTCTGCCGCGGAGGATCCTCGGTGACGCCCACCGCGCCGTTGGTTTACACGGCCTACCGGAGGACCACACAGTCGCCCGCGACCGGTTTTCCGTCGTAGTGGAGGGGCCCAGCGGCGGAGCGCTCGGACCGATTTCGGTGCGCCGCCCGTCCCTGCGTTCTTGGCTCTGAGTTCCCCAGGTCCCCCCGCCGCCCGCCCAGTCTTGTGAGTGGAGCGGAGGATCGCCTCGCTCCAGCCCCGTACCCGCCGGCGTGCCCCTCATCCTCTTCATCCGCCCGGCGTCGCCCGAGCTTCTCGCTCCCGCCGGTGTCGCCCTTTCTGGTGTTATGCTTATTTTTCCGAGCACAAACCTTGTCCGTCGACCTCAGGTTAGCTTTACCTCCTCATTCATGTGTTAATGTAGTGTCAATTTGGTTTCATTATTAGATTTCCTGATATCCGCAAAGAAGGATATTTATTTTCAATGAGCTTTATACAATTGGTTTGTTTGTTAAATCCAAAATGCTAGCATAACTCTGCTGATTATGACCGAACATTATGCTCACATGTGTCACTCTTTTGAAAACAACACCCACAAACAGCACTAAATTAACGAAACGTTCTATGCCGGCCATTGTCTGATCCATGAGTAAAGAATGACCAAAGTAGCTCATAGCTTTAACCATTTTAGCTGTAAAGATGAATAGCACTGAATTTTTCAGAAATTTGCAAATACTGTGAATATCATTGAGCTGAAAGCCAACACACAAAAGCCATTGCTAGCTATGATTATCAAATCGGACCAATCACAATGATAAACAGATTATATCTTCCAAAACATACAAAATAAGTTTTACACTCTGCAGTAACTTGACAAGCCCACTCTGATTCTCTTAATGTTCACAAAGACTATATGTGAGTAAATTGCATTTCCATGCCTGCGTATATGAATATAGAAGACGGGTGTTTGTATAGTCTTTCTTTTTTTAAGGAAACATCAATTGTTTAGGTAAGATTTATGCACAATAATGTTTCAAAATCATCATAATAGGTGATGCGTGGAGTATTGATTCAGCATTCAGATTTATGGTTCTTTTTATAATGGCGTGATTACACTTTCATAATTCAATTTTTTTTGTTTATTATGCATATGCAGAGGATGCCCATGCTGGAAAACATCCAGCTTCGTCAACTAAAAGGTTATTAGTCTCTTATACCCATTATTTTTTACTTACATTTGCATTTACTCAGCAGTTGCAGCAACATTGTTCTGTGCAGCGAGTTTGTAAATTTAAGTTGTACAGTATTCCGATATACTACCCTGGGTTGTTAATAATAATCAGTAGCCGAGCCCATCCAGCGGCAGCGGTGCAGTGCGCTGGTGCCCTGCACGACCGCCCATTATCCTATATACTTGCATGCAAAATGTTTTCTGTTGACAACTTGAATGTCAAATGTTTGTTCAAATGCCAAGCAACTATATATTATCTTTTTCTATAATTTATGCATGAGTCTATAGTTAGACTGAATGATTTATGAATAGTTCAATCGCTGGAGAAACACTAAAATTTGTCTCCTCTATGCACCCAGACCTTTAGTATTTTCATTGCAGGTATGGTGCTTGTGAGACCAGGATCTGAACCTGTCCTGCCCACTTATGCTAAAATTGATTTGTCTGACTAACGATATTGGTCCCATCCTTGTCCTTTTTCCGTAGCCCGGAACGAGCAGAAAGAGAGCATTATCTGAGTGTTCAACTGGTGTCCCTTCTTCCCATCATGGCTCTAAAGTTGCATATTTTGTGGTTTCTCCAAGAAGCTATTTTATTGTAGATTACTTTTAGAAGAAACCATTTTATTGGCTATCAGGCCATTGCTTCTATTTTGGTTCTCAAGTGTCACCATAAATATTCATTTCTATAAACAGATACAAGGATTTTTTTAGAAAACAGGTGGTCATAGAAATCCTAGTCTGCTACGTGTCAATAAAAATATTATTTAGAAATACATTCTTTAGTATGATTCATTAATAAATTGTAATTGAGTGGAATCACTTATTCCCTTAACTACTAATGTCGAGACACAAGAGTTAGTACTATTTTAATTTATGACATTATTAGTGTTCCTGCTTTGATATAGTATCCGTGGTGGATTAAGCAGCTTATTTTTTCCACGATGCATAAGCATGAAAATTAAAACTTCGAACTTGATCGTCGATGAAGCTGGAGTTCGATCAATTTTGATTCAACCTCTAGCTATCCAAGTAGGTATGCCTCACAGACTTCAATTATTTAGCTTATGCCTTTTTCTGATCTGTCAACCAAACTGATTCTTTGTCATGGCTTGGTGGGTTTTTGTAGGGATGGAGCAGATAGCCATGAAGTTCAGGTTCTGAATGATAAGGGGTTGTGTGCTGATGGCCAAGTGGCACATCAGTTTCTCCATGTTTGTGTGCCCCAGGTAATTGTGTCTTCCTTCTGTCTTTCCTTCACTGACTCTGTATTTCCTCAGTTCTGCAGTACATTTTGATTTCTTTTTTTGTGTTCTGATTGTGTTATGCTCTGTTTTGATTTTGCAAGAGACAAATCCATTTGGTATATATTTATCATGAGGTAATTCCAATGAGACAGGGAGATGGGGAGAGTGTCATATGACCAATTTTCCCATTCTTTTTAGCCAATGAACTAATAGTTAATATTGTTTTGCTCTAGCATACATAATCCACATGGATGTCTTCAACCTATGATGTGTTTTTACATTCTTTCATGTGTGATATTCAATGATTTTTGATGAAATTGAGGCGGTTACTACTCCCTCCATTTCAAAAGTTATTCTAGCTTTTTTAGATACATAGTAAAAGCTATGCATCTAGACATAGAGTATAGCTAGATACATAGCAAAAGCTATGTACCTAGAAAAGCTAGAGTAACTTACAATTTGGAACGGAGGGAGTAGTATTTGTTTTTCTCACAAATGATATTGTTCTGATAAAAAATAATGTAATTTCACCAATGAGTTATTGAATAATGTAATTTCACCAATGAGTTATTGGAACTCCAATATTTATGATCTGAATGAAGGTTATTTAGCTGCCATAAATTGTATGGGACTTTGTAGAATAACTAAGATTGAGCCACAAAAACTATGTGCCTTTACATATGTTTTCAGAGAACAAGGTTTATGAATTAAAATAGTAATCCCTGTCCAATTTAATGACAAAACATTTGCCATATTCAATCAGCTATGCTTGATTTAGTATAAAAGGTACTGTCTAAACTCAGTTTATTTCAACGAACATATATGTCACAACATAACCTGTGTTAGCTCTTGCAGGTTATTAGTCATACAAATTTGTTGATAAAATAGATAGCGTAGTGGCTGGCAGGATGGAGGAGATTGGTCAGCAGGGGCAGAGGAGCGAATCAGGCAGGGAAGTGTAGCGGAGGACGTGCGGCAGCCTTCCCTCAACAATAAATCAGCCTTGCAAGCAGGCGACATGGTTGTGTGGAGAACGCAAGGTGGATGTTAGTGAAATAGGAGCGAAGGATTTGACTTTCTCAAGTAGAATTCGCCGCAACATCCACCGAGAGTTTCATCTGTTGGCCTCCCTCGTCTGGAGAGGTGTTCTTGTTGTGATCAAGATGTGGAATGTGCACATTTGCACTGCTGATGTGTTGTTTGGGCATGTTTTTCGACTCGATCTCAAGATGTCTTTACATGTACGTACATATGTACGAGATGTGCAGTCTGTAAGAAGGGCATGTTATACATACATTACACAAAATATACCGTACTATGGTCACATGCATAAATGAGTAAATGATCTGTTGCAAAAGTTTCTGGTCTTTTATATATGTAAAGAATGTCTATCGATATACTCAAACTATATATGGTTAGAAATCTGAAAGTTCTATGAGCAGATTATGGTAAGGTATCTCTATAAATATATTTTTAATAGAAAATATGATTGCAGTATTTATTTTGGGATTTGATAAATTAAACATTTAAAAAACAAGAAGTTAAACAAAATGACAGTGACAACTCTAGAAACATGCCACGGGGAGCTATTTCCCTCCATTCTCTGACTCTACCTCATCCTTTCAAGCTAAAGGCCGGATTGTTTTGACCGTCGACTGGATGATTCAAGTAGTCTGATTAGCCTTTGCGTCACATGGCAGAGAGAGCCAGCTACCTGCTTCTTTGCCACTGCCTTTCCCCTTCTGGTCTGGCAGTGGCAGAGGGGAGAATACTGCTTATGAACTCATTCTATTCAAGAAAAAGGGAAGACAATTGCTTCTGAAGGTTGCTCAGAAGTATCACAAATCATTTGCAATAGAACAATTAACATCATCATTGATAAACAACGGTGACCTTAAGGTCAACCAGGGCGGTAGCAGCATTTACATAAACAACTTGTCATAGTGTTACATGAAGGATGACTACAAAGACAAGCTACTATCACTGAAATTACAAGTTCCTTCTGAATGCCAATTCCAACTACTTCGTTTCTCTCGTTTTGGGTACTACTTGTCTACACATATTATCAGCGCTACAGACAGCAATGATTCCAAGACTCTGAAGATGAGTGCCTGCAAGGAAAGATCAAAGTGAGGCTATTAATCTGGAATCCAACTATATTAGGAAGCAAGCCAAAAATTTTTTCCTGAGCACGTGCGTGAGCATGTATTTCAAGCAAGCGCAAGTTCATGGGAACAAAAATACAGAATGCAAACAACTATTTCAACTTCAGTGATTTAGCTTCTAACATTGTGACACCAGACGATAGGCACCCCTCACTTTCTTAGCTGGGTTTAGGTTATCTCTGGTCACAAACCCATTTCATTGCCTAAACTTTGCCTAAGGCATGGTGAAGAATCACAGCTTGCTTTGCAGTAGGAATCACCTAAAAGATCGATTGCAGTAATCACAGCTTGCTTTGCAATAGGATGCTGAACATGAAGAAACCTTCTCAGTCCCCTGAGTTCAAGAGAATCATATCCGATTCAAACCAATCTGTCACTTTTGGACCAAATGAGAAAAATGAGAGGAACCTGCAGAATTGGATTTCATAAATTCATTAATACTGAAACAACAGGATAGATGGCCTACATAAATGAATTACCAGCTAAATGGTAGTGGCTTGATATTCACTTTTGAATTGTCCAGTCTCCATTTCTTTTTTTTTTTTCCAAATAAAAGATGGGATATGGAATGAAATTAAAACGTGCCAAACAAAGCCTAGGTAGCTGAAAAGAAGGGGGGATTGGTACATTAAGTGGAGAACAAAGTACAGGATTCCATTTCAGCACAAAGTTGGCCACAAGAGTGTACATGTGAAGCAAGACAAGCTAGTTTTGGTTTAGGTTATATTGCTGATAGACAGGACTGGCACCTAGATGAGCAATAGATATTTCCTGCCAAAAGATCATATAAGTACCTCTGGAGAGCGTTTTTGCCCTGCATTATCTAGTATGTTCTTCAGTTTCTCCAACACTGTATCCAAATGAGAAGCAGCAACCTGCAATGGAGACTTCAGTGCTGAAAGGGTTCAAAATAAGACCAAATAAAAGGCTTCACTGATGGAAACCTTACCAGCCCGATGCCTTGAGCAAGTCCAAGGCGATTAATAGGAATAGACATACTTGAGTGTCTACACATCCAATCAATCTTCTCGCTGACATAAATACTATCATCAACCTTCTGAAGAAGCATTCCTAAGCATCTCAAAAACACTTAATTACCCTAGATATAAGCAGGCTTGGACCTTTGTCAAACACAAAAAAAAAAAAACTGATAGTTGTTGCTCAAGAAAGACCTACTGAGCTCAAGAAACTTCTTAGGACAAACTTCTTAGGATTATTTAAAGAGTAATAACTTAGTTGTTGCTCAAGAAAGACAGAAAGAAGTAAGAACTGACGTCGCAACACAATGAATAGCATGCACCACATGTTCAGAAAAATATTTTGTATGCAACAAAACCAAAAGCATAGCTTCCATCTAGTAACCTGTTTCACCGATACGTGATAAAAGTCGCTGATACAGGGATACGACATTTCTATTAAAAAACAAGGATGTGCCATTACATATCGTCGTATATCCGTCATATCAGATATGACAGTATTCTAGGTGTGAACCCTTTTGAGCTAACTTTGATGATAGTTGTCTACCCTCACACACTTATATTTATAAACTTCTGTGGCCAACGCTTTAGCGCTTTTTAGTGTTGTGAAGACAACTATTTAGTTACTAGTTGGGAGGTTTCTCTCCAGCTAGGTAACGACTTCGTCGGTAGCTATGCAAGTTATCTGTCTCAAACATTATTGCATCAGATGTTGCAAATCTACAATGTTTTTTTTTGCCATTTTGTTTTGGCCCTTGATGTCATGAAGTTGGTTCCATTTTTTTTTGACAACTCAGTCAGATAACGTAATGTGCTTCATCAGCTAAATTGACTTGTCATGGAGCCACATAATAGGTTCAAGGCGAATTGATCTTTGAAATGGGTCTTGACGGCGATTTTATTCATATGGCTCATTTCAGAGTTGGTGTTCCTCATCCTTCATGGGATGAATCTAAGTAGGTTTCTGCAATTCCTAATTGGGCTAAGTCCATTGTCAATGAAGTTTTTGCCTCTTGACATTAGCGACCTTGCAGACGTATCATTTGTGTCATGCAGTGTGGACAAAGTGCCCAAGAACAGCACAAATTTAATGATTACCTGTGCAGCAAAGCAGCGTGTCCGTCAGGTATAGAATACAGATCATACTGTCGAGCAAATGCATCACCCAAAGAAATGACCCATTCAGTATCATTCACAACATCCAAAGATTCTGCCAAAAACTGAAAGACGAAACGGAGATTAGTTCTCAGGGGGAATAGTACATCATCTGAATATTTGAACCAAGAAAGTACAGAGAAGCACATTAATAAAATACGATGAACACCAGCAACTGAAATTTCTTTTTAAATCATACTGTGCTATGCATAGCAAAGTAATAAAATGATCAGCAAATGAAGTTTCTTTTTAAATCTGGCAACCTAAGATAATGTATAGACCAAGTTTCCTACATCCTGTTTTCAAATGTTAATGAGAAGCACATTATTTATTTCTGATCGCATTGCTTCCAATAGATAAAATTCATCTCGTTCATTCAGATATGTTAATTTGATCAAAACAAGCACCTTCCTCTGCTGGATGACGTCCAGGACCTCCAGGTTCTGAATTCCCCAATAGTATGCACGATGATGTACCAACTTCTGAAATACCTGCCATTAAGCCATCCTCACCTTGTTCTGAACTTCTCTGTGCCACGGCCAGTGTAGTCATATGCGTGTTCTCCGATACTGACGTTTCAGACAAATCTCTTCTACTCTCTCCTCTACTGCTGCTTCCCTCACCAAACAGCTGCTTCTGGCAAGCCATTACGATAGTACTACCACAGAGAGAAGAGGAGGAGGCTTTCAGATTCAGCCGCTATCCTTCCATTTAACATGCTGCATATCAGAGTCGATTGGAGGACAGGAGGACAAACTGACCTTTCGGACTGCCTGACCGGAGGAGCACGTGATGGCGGCACTGCAGTTCCCGGCGGCGCTGAGAGTAGAGCGGCCGGAGGGAGGGGAACTCCCGGCGGGGAGGCTGGCGCCCGGCCGCCTCGCCTTTCGCTCCAAATCGGATGGCCGCCGTCGGGAGTGCAACGCCGGGCCGCACCGGCGTGTGAGAGTCGTCCCTGGAGCAGATTCTCTGCGAACGAATGGGGATTCGGGGCCCGGTCGTGGGGTGGTGGGGCGGGATTGGGGTCGTGGGGAGGAGGTGTAGAGAGCTGGCGACCGGCCATCCTCGGCAACCGCCGCGGGCGCGGAGAAGCTCCTTCCGGGTTCGGTAGTTTCGGACTCGTGGATGGGGGCAGGAGCGCGCTGGGAAGGATGCGGGCTGCCTCGCGCGACGGGGGCTCGGGTAGTGATTAATAATCACTGCTTTTAGTGCTCTACTTAGCGTAGCGCATATATATATATATATATATATATATATATATATATATATATATATATATATAATAATGTAAGGTGACTCACGGGTCTCCAGATAGCTTGGGGAGGACGCGGGTATCATTGCATTGCATATTTAATTCCCTCAATTTTATTTTATTTTAACATGTTTACATTTCAAAGCAATATTACATAAAAAATAATAATAATAATAATAATAAATAATAATAATAATAATAAAAAATCCAAAAACAGAATAAGTAGCTCTTCTTTGTGCCTTAATGCTTACATATATGAGCTATAAAAATGTTTAATCTTGGTCCCTTGTTGAAATGATGAATAGTTGCTCTGTCTTATGCTTTGCATGTGCCTAGTTTATAATTCGAAGTTCTCTAAAGTTTGAGTTTAGTGGCTAATTCTGAAATTCATCCTGAAAAATCTGATTCATGTGGGTTGCATATGCTCTATCTAGTCTAAGTTGTTGCCAAGTATGATATGGTACAAATAGATTTGCTATGACTTTATCCAAAAGAGAAACTTGACATCCGGGAATCTATACTTTGAAAAAGAGAAATGTGTTGGGCTATGCTTTAAAAAAAAAAAATGAGATGAAAAAGGGACAAGTGTCCGAGGGCGAGTAGAGCCCACATCTCTAAAAAAAAAAAAAAAAGAAGAAAGTAAGAAAAGAGAGGAAATAAAAGACAAAAGTCTAGGGCGAGCAGAGCCCACCTCTCCAAAAAAAAAAAAAAATATAGCAATAAAGCCCATACTTTCTTGAAAAAAGAAATAAAGAATTTTTATCTAAATAAAATCCCGGATAAAAGGTTGATCAAAAGGATGAATGATAAGCACCTCTGTTATAACCGTTCTATCTGGCAACCGCCCAAGGCTTTGAGAAAAGCTAAAAAGCCCCGCTACGATGAAAGGTAATAAAGGGTGGGAAAAAGATGTGCCATTTTATTCAAACTCTAGTAGAAAATCTTATTATAACCCCGGCACATGTGAAACATAATCAACATAGTAGCAACTCCGATCAACAACCAAGTACTTATCTCTTTTGCTCGAGGACGCGCAAAGGGTAAGCTTGGGGGAGTTTGTTGGCGGTAACCAACGACATATTTTACCCGTCAACTTACTACCATAAAGGGAGTAAAATTAAATCTTTTATACTCATATGCATTTACCACTAATAAATTCCACTTGTAGTGTCTTGTATTTTATTTTGCAGATTTATCATAAAAGCAAGTGGAAAACCAACCAAAGTACGCCTTAGGAAAGCACATTTTTGCCAAATCAAGCCCAAGGAGCAAATCGACCCAAAACATCAAATCGGACCGAGCGCAGCCCAAGACACAACTTTTCGGGGACGAAACACGACACCCCACCGAGGCTCGGGCGAACCGAGCCTCGGGGGTGCGCACCACCGGGCGGCGCCCGCACCTCCCCGAGGCGGTTCGCGCGCCCCAACCTCGGGAGGCGGTTCGTTGACCTTCCAACTGGGATTACCGCCTTGCGTCCGTCGGTTTCGCGAATACATGGAAGGTTTACTAGGTCGGTTTGGTTGTAAAATAGCACTTAGGCCCCTCCTCCAAGTGTATAAATAGATCCCCTCTCTCCCTCTCTCAACACACACCATTTGGAGTCCAAACAAACCAAAGAATCTCTTCCTCTACCACCTCTACCTTTTTCTCTTCTTCTACTTCTTCTTTCTTCTTCTTTATTCTTTAGTAGTTACACTTGGAGTAGAAGAGCTACAAGGAGGGGCTTGTCTCCTAGAAGAAGCACTTTGGTAATACATCTACTCTATGGAGCATTCTTCTATTTGCCAGTCCTATTTCTACATTCTTGGCCTAACTTATGAACTAGAGTGTAGTCTTGTTCATGTTCTTGTGTTGGTATATGAACTAGCATATAGTTTACATATCATAATCTTGACATGTTCATTACAGTTTATTAATGCTCATCATGTGCCTAACTTGATTAGAGGTGGGATAATGGTTCATTGTACCTTCGGGTTTGCTCTTGTTCTAGTCCGTCCATTTGACGAGTGGGGATCCTGGGGGGACAAGAGTAGTGCTTCGGTATGCGGGCATGGTGCCGGGTATTGTGACAACTGTGAATATGAGTGCATGCCACGGTTGGGGGTAGGCGGCTTGGTCGTGACAAGCCTTGTCCGTCCCTTGAAATCCCCCACGTTCTCTGTCTTTGTAGGAGTTCGTAAATGCTTCCTATCGGGCCGTATGGTAACCGGGAAGTCTCCCTCGTTATCCTAGACTTAACCATGTTTAGATCAGTTTGCATATGATGATTAACTATTCATTTGTATGGTCAAGGCTAGATACATTAGTGCTACTCCATTAGGATTATTCATTTATTCATTATCTATTTTCTTTATCCTTTTGCTGGTGGATTTCCAAGCGTGTGTCACACTATCTTTAAACCATTCATGCTTACCCCTGTTATGAGTATTTTGGTCTAAGCAAACACATGTTCCTCTATTCAAATGCCATGCTAAATTATTAATCACATGCCTTCCTTTGGGCGAATATAAATAACGATACCACGAATATTTTAGGGTGAAATGCTACAACGATAGATCCGGTGCGCTTGCGGATGAATATCTACAATGACAAGATCTATCCCGTTAACAGTCTCATTTCGAATCACCGAAACCACGGTGGTTTACTTGAGAATGTCGGCGGCACATTTCGACGCCTTCATCGGGGATGGGTTTTATACCTATTTCCTTTGATTGCGTTAAGAAATGTCAACAATAAGCAATGCTTTAACTAGCTAAGCAAGCCACAATTCAATTCTATTGTCTCTAAACCACACAAAGGCTATGTCTCTAATTTACTCCTAGGTGAACAAGATACACTAACTTGAAATACCACTAGGAGCTAAACAAAACTAGCAAGAGATACTTCACTACACAAGTATACTAGCAAAAAGTAATGCAAAGGAGCTAGAATACAATACCACCGCTGAGTGTAGAGGATGATGCCAATCACCGTGTACAATGAGAAATCTCCAACCAAGCAAGAACAATTGACACGATGATTTTTCACCGAGGTTCACGTGCTTGCCCAAGACGCTAAGTCCCCGTTTGTGGCAACACACTCACTTGACGTATGCTAAGCTTAATGGCGGTGCCAAATCCCCTATGGGAGCTCAAGCAAACGATCACAAGAGAGGGTCCAACAAGCCACGAGCAATCCACTAGTGCTCCTTTCGCGAATCTCCCGCGGGGTAAGGAATGACCCCTCACAATCACCACCGGTATGGCCTCGAACAAGCTCCAATCAAGCTCAACACCGCCTCTTGCTCCAATCCGCTAGGGAACCAAGCAAATTCCCAAGAGAAACAAGATCCCGCATGCTTCTCCAAGGATGAAGTGCCTCTAGATGCAAGACTAATCAAGCAATTAATGCACTTCTATCACTCTCAATCTCACTCAAGATTCGAAGTTAGAGTGAGAGGATGAATGGAGAGGAGTCTCACAAGCTCACAAATGAGTTAGGCTGTTGAAATGTGCAAGAGAGGCCTCAAATGACCGGCCAAGCTAGTATATATAGACCCCAAGTCGAAAACTAGCCGTTGGTCCAAACTTCCCTCTTCGTCGCTCGCGCCGGACGCGCCCGGGTGACTGCGCGCCGAGCGCCCAGCGGTCCCGATTACCCGCGCCAGGACGCACACCGCCGGACGCGCCCGGCGCTGCGTCGGGCGGGGGGCCCCCCGACATGCTTCTTGGACCGCAGACGGGCGTTCGCCGGACGCGCTAGGCGCCCACGTCGGCAGATTCACTTCTTCTCGGCGACCGATTTTCTACAGCGCACGGACGCGCGGATTGATTTTGACCGCGTCAGCGCGCACCACGCCGGACGCAGCGTCGGTCGCGGCGATTTGAACATTTGCACCGCGCCTGGCGGCGCGCCAGCGCCCGGCGCCCGGCGTCCGGCCGCAAGACAAAACTTCCTCTTCATCGCTAAGCGTCATCGTCGCATTTCCATCTTTCCAAGTTTCGCTTCTTGTCTTGAGTTGCCAACACTTCAAATGTGTCCCATGAGCACTTGTGTTAGCATGTCGCGATCGGTTAGACAAGAACGAAGTTAGTGCTCTCAATCCTAAATGCATATGCAAGTCAATTGGACCTAGAAGCACTTCACCAAAGGATTGTCGCGACATCCCCTCTTGATAGTCGGCTATCTATCCTATAATGTGATCACACGCTCTATCGTGTCTTGATCACCGAAAGGAAAACCCTATCAAGATACCTTTGCCTTGATCTCCCGAGGTTCCTCTCAAGCCCGATCACCGAAGCTTGACGATCCATCATGTCCACCATCATCGTCCATGTTCATGATCATCATGCTTCTTGTCATCCTTCTAATCCTATCTCAAGTCATACACTTAGAGCAAGGATTAGTTCACAAGTGTGTCATCAATTTTCAAAACCAAACATGAGATTTCAGCGAGCTCATCAAGCATCGGGTCGGCCCAAACGTGAGGCGCCACACCCTCGCGCAGCACTAGCATCGGGTCGGAGGCGCAGGCGAAGCCGGGTGGCGACGGACGGTGCTTACCTCATGTGGCCGCATGCCCCGACGCGGTCGGCGACGACGACGCAGGGCCGGCGTCGACGGCGGGCGCCCTCCTGACGCCTGTGTCGCCCGGTGTCGACGGATCGACCCCACAGGCGCTGCATCATCGGTCGGGTGAGCCGGACAGAGGATCTCGCCGACAAGGATCGGGCCGCAAGCAAGTTGGCGAGGAGCTTCCGTCCATCGCCATCGCGGTCGACACCATGGCGTGGGTGCGCTCGCACTGCGCCGCATCGACGCCGGGTGATGTCCGCTTGCAATCCTCGCCCGGTGCCCGCACCAAGGCGGGGACGACATAACGTGATGGGAAGGTACTTTGGCAGCGACGTGCCCCCCCTACCAGCGGTTGAAGCATCGACCGACGAGTACGCGCACGCGGCCACGGCCGGTGGTGGCGTGGCGTGAAAGGCGCTGACGTCACGCCGACGGCTTACAACCGTAGAGTGAAGCCATCGGCGCCGACTGGTGCGGCCGCGCGAAGAGCATGGCATCGAAGGAGAGGTGGGCCAAAGGCGCCCGCTGTCCGACACCCTTGCTTTGTAGGTAGGGGACCAAGACGATGATATGTAGGTACACGCCCGAGGCCTCTGCGAGTCCTCCTCCTATGCCGCCGACGCCGGGCGATGGCCGAAGATCTCTTGTTTGGTTTTGGCTAATTAGTGACACCTAAGGACTAATCTCTCGATGCTAAGTGTTTGACTAGATTGGAGATTGGTCGTGCCGGAGTTGGTGCATGGTGATCATGGAGGATGGATCGAGGTGATCTAGAAGTTGATCAAGCATGCAACTCGGTGGAGTTTCGGAGATCAATTGTCCCCAAGGTAAAGGTATAACCATAGGGTTTTTGATTTCACACTCAAGACGCCATAGAGGGTGTGGGTGGTTATAGGATCGATAAGCCGTACTATAAAGAGGGAAACTTATCGTACATATCGGTCCTCATGTGCCTTTAGGTTCAAAATTCATATGCATGCATTCTAACCTAAAGAGCTAACTCGCGCGCTTGTCGAAATTGTTTCGAAAATGCTAACACATGGTGTCGGGGTGTTCTTCGACGTGTCGGCAACAAGAAACAAGTGATGGAAGTGGAGTTTGGAGCAAAGGCGAAGGAACAACGACGAAACGACGGATTTTCAAATTTCGAAGTGACCGGACGCACCGACCGGAAGCACGCAGAAAGTGACGGACGCACCGGTCGGTGAGTCCGGTCAGAATTCCGATAGGGGTGTTTTTCGGGGTTTCGCCGAGGGTCGACCGGACGCATCGACCGGATGCTTCCGATCTTGACCGGAAGCTTGACCGACGCGCTGATCGGACCCGGCCCGGCTGGGGTCCATCCACTGTTCGGGGTTGTCGGTTGTGACCGGACCCACCGACCGGACTCGACTTTGGTGAGTCCGGTCGCGTCCGTCCCGGCTGCGTAAAACCGTGGGTTTCCCCCAACCGCCCACATTTCGTGGTGACGGGTATTTATACCCCTTGGCTGCCTGTTGCTCTCTCTCTTGGTCATTTGAATCATTCCTAACATCTTTGAGCAAGCAAGCAAGCCTCCCTCCTCTCTCATTCTTGATTTGAGCTTCATTCTTGAGAGAAGAATGATCCAAGTGCATTTGCATCGAGTTCTTGCATCTAGAGGCACTTGGGGATCGTTGTGAGCCGGTGAGTTTCTTGTTTCTCTTGGAGACACCGCTCCTAGCCGGCTTGGTGATTTGGTGGAGTTGTTGGCAAGAAGAGGAGATTGTTTCTTGGCCACCTCCGGTTGATTTGTGAGAGGATTACGCACTC
Source organism: Hyparrhenia diplandra (assembly GCA_015847255.1). Taxonomy (NCBI): domain Eukaryota; kingdom Viridiplantae; phylum Streptophyta; class Magnoliopsida; order Poales; family Poaceae; genus Hyparrhenia; species Hyparrhenia diplandra. The sequence goes on from JADLZK010013044.1 coordinate 195,918, forward strand.
CTCGTCGGGAAGACAAAGTGCAAGGAATACATTGCTCGTGTCTTGGGTACCACACTTGTTGAGTGGTGTGTTGAGGCTAGCAAGGGCACCGCCTAGCTCAAACACCATCCTTGTGTTGGTCGGCACAACCGGAGAGTAACTTGTCGGTGTACAAGCGAACTCCGGGTGAACAAATTGACTTGTTCATTGTCTCGGCGTGTGGATCATCACCTTCGTGTGATTGATTGTTCATCTTGTTCTCGGTGATTGGTTGACATCCTCTACGAGTTGGTATATCGCTCTTACTCTTGTATTTACCTTCCTAGTTTACTTTGAGTAGAGAGCTAGCTCTTGCCTTGTGTTGTTGTTCTTGCTAGCATAAGGACCATACTAGGATTGCTCACTAGATAGAGTAGTGACATAGACTTTGTGTGACTTAGAGATCATAGAAATATTTAGTCTTGTCACTAGAAGGCTTGCAAGACCACTAGAGCTAGTGCAAACCGCTTATTCGCCATTTGTTATACTAACCGGTTTGTTTAGTGAATTTGTAGAAAATTTTTATAGGCTATTCACCCCCCCTCTAGCCATCTAGGACCTTACAAGTGGTATCGGAGCCCTGGTCACCGTTTTAGAAGGCTTAACAACCTCCGGTGTGAAGCATGGCTAGTATTGTGTTCAACAATGTTGGGGAAAAGCCTCCGTTCTTTGACGGAGTCAAAAATTTTGACTATTGGAAGAGATGCATGAGAATGTACTTGGGATCAATCAATGACCAAGTATGGGAAGTGACGGAGAAGGATTTTGTCATCTTAGATCCTACCAACCTCACACCCACCGACAAGATCCACAAGCAATGCAACACAATGGCATTGAGCACACTCTACAAGGGAATGGATGTCAAAGTGTTTGAAGGCATCAAGAATCTTGAGAAGGCAAGTGAAGTGTGGGAGAAGCTTTGTGAGACCTATGAGGGCACCAAAGTTGTGAAAAGTGCCAAATTGTATGTTCTCAAGAGTGAATTTGAGAACTTCAAGATGAAGAAAGATGAGAGCATACCGGATACTTTCCATAGGCTCCAAGTGATTGTCAATGACCTCAAGGCATTAGGAGTGAAGACATTGGATAGAGATTTTGGGCACAAATTCTTGATGTGCTTGCCCAAGAGATTTGCCATGTTGAGGAAGATTCTCTTTAGAGGTGCATTGGACACCATGACACCTAGTGACTTGCTTGGTGAGGTGCTAATCGATGAGAAGGTTGATGGCATGGAAGATGAGGAAGAGAAAGAAGAGGACAAGTGCAAGAAGGTTGTGGCATTCAAGGCCGCCACCACCTCATCCATGGCTAAGGGCAAGTCCAAAGCTCAAGAAGAAGATGATGAGGAAATCAACCTTGAAGAGATTGATCAAGAGTTTGCTATGTTTGTGAAGAAATTTAGCAAAGTCTTGAAGAGCAAGAAGTTTGGGCAAGGCTCTAGAAGAAGAAATGATTCATCCAAGGGCAATGAAGAGCCAAGAAAATACTTTGAGTGTGATAGCCCTTATCACATCCTTGCCGATTGCCCAATCAAAGAAAAAAAGAGAAGATGAAGGCATACAAGGGTGGCAAGACAAACAAGAAAAGCAAGACCATGACATTCAAGAAGACAAATGATGGTGCTTTTGTTTGCTCTTGGGATAGTGATGGCTCCTCCGATGAAGAGAAAGAGAAGCCCAAAGCCATGAGTGCAATTGGCCAACACAAGAAGTCATCCCTCTTCAGCTCATCACCTTCATGCTTCATGGCTAAGGTCACTAAGGTATCATTGCATGAGCATGATGAACTAAGTGATAATGAAGTAAAATATGATGATAGTGATGATGAAGATGATGAATGTGAACCCACTAAGGCTGATCTTCTTGAGATGCTTAAGCAAACTCATATCATGCTTAAGACTAAGGACAAGGAATGCAAAGCTTTGCAAAAGAGTGTAAAAACTCTTGAGCAAAACTTTAGTGAGCTAGAGGCCACCCATAAGGGTCTAAAGGAAGACCATGGGGAATTGGAGCTAGCTCATACAAGGCTCCAAAAAGCCCATGGCTTGCTCTTAGAGAAGAATGATAGAGCTTGCTCAATCATCAAGAAGGATGTTGGTTCAATATGTGACATCATAGATGAACCATTCTTGGTTGATGTTGAAGAACCATCTATTCCTTCCACATCCACATCAATCCACTCAAGCTCTACTAGTAGTGATGCAGTAATTTTAGATTCATCACTAAAAGTTGAGAATGAGACTCTCAAAAGAGAGGTGGATGAGCTCACCCACTCCTTGAGGAAGGCATATGGTGGGGATGCCCGCTTGCTAAAGTGCTTGGGTAGCCAAAAGTTTTCCCTTAACAAGGAAGGCTTAGGCTATGTCCCCAAGAATGGCAAGAAGGCCTTTGCTACTCCAAAGCCTAGCTTTGTGAAGAGCAATGGGTCCTATTGCAATAGATGCAAGCAAGTGGGACATCAAGAGCATAAATGTGCTAAAATAAACATGAACAAGAAATCAAGCAAAGTGCATTCCATACATTTTGATTCTTGTTATTTGCTTACCAAGGGTGAGAAGGGTGTCAAGGCAAAGTTTGTTGGTACACCCATTGTTGGCCCAAAGAAGAAGACAATTTGGGTACCAAAGGCTTTGGTTGCTAACCTCCAAGGACCCAAAGGCAAATGGATACCTAAATCTTATTGATTTCCTTGTAGGTGAATTACAAGATTGGGGGTAACCATTGGATTCTTGATAGTGGGTGCACTCAACATATGACCGGTGATGCAAGGAAGTTCAACATTATTGATTTAACTCAAGAGAATGGCAAGCCAATTACATTTGGTGATAGCAAAAGTGGCAAGATACAAGGCATAGGAAAGATTGCAATAACCAATGACTTGACCTTATCAAATGTGGCACTAGTGGACATATTGAAGTACAATTTGCTTTCGATGGTACAAATTTGTGATCTTGGTTACAAGTGCATCTTTGGTGAAGATAGTGTTGAGATTGTGAATACAAAAGATTCAAGCTTGATCTTCAAGGGAATAAGATTTAACACCTCTACCTTGTGGATTTTGGTGCTAGTGAGACTCAAATTAGTACATGCTTGATATCTCAATCTAGCATGGGTTGGCTATGGCATAGAAGACTTGGTCATGTTGGCATGAAGCAACTCAACAAGTTAGTGACACATGATCTAGTAAGAGGCTTGAAGGATGTTCACTTTGACAAGGATAAGCTATGTAGTGCATGTCAAGCCGGCAAGCAAGTTGCCAACACTCATCCAAAGAAGAGCTTCATGAGTACTTGCAAGGCATTTGACTTGATCCATATTGACTTATTTGGCCTAACCGCATATACAAGCATTGGTGGCAACAAGTATGGATTTGTGATTGTGGATGACTATACAAGATTCACTTGGGTGTTCTTTCTTAATGACAAGAGTGATGTGTATTTATTGTTCAAGACATTTCTCAAGAGGGTGCACAATGAGTTTGATATCATAGTGAAGAAAGTGAGAAGTGACAATGGAAGTGAGTTCAAGAACACAAGAGTTGATGAGCTATGTGATGACTATGGAATCATGCATCAACTTTCGGCCAAGTACACACCATAATCCAATGGCCTAGTTAAAAGGAAGAATAGGACTCTCATTGAGATGGCAAGATCAATGCTTAGTGAGTACAATGTGAGCCAATCATTTTGGGTCCGAAGCAATCAACACCGCATGCCACTACATCAATAGATTGTATTGTCATCCCATGATGAACAAGACACCTTATGAGCTATTGAATGGAAGAAAGCCAACCATTGCATACTTTAGAGTATTTGGGTGCAAATGCTATATATTGAAGAAGGGTGCAAGACTTGGCAAGTTTGACAAGAGGTGTGATGAGGGATTCCTACTTGGTTATTCCACCACAAGCAAAGCATATAGAGTGTGGAACAACTCAAGTGGTGTATTGGAAGAAGTCCATGATGTTGAATTTGATGAAACCAATGGGTCCCAAGATGAAGATGAGAATCTCAATAATGTGAGTGGAACTCAATTGGTAAATGCCATGAGGGGTATGGACATTGGTGATATAAAGCCAACTCAAGTGGATGATGACAAGGATGAAGTGCAAATAACTCAAGCTAGTGATGCTCAAGTTCAAGATCAACAACAAGCTAGTACATCATCTCAAGCAACCACAAGTGATCAACCAAGCTCAAGCAATCAAGTCCCAATACTCCAAAGTTCAAGCATAGCTAGAGATCACCCAATTGATCAAATTGTTGGTGACATTGCAAGTGGAGTGCAAACTAGAGGAAGGCTAGCGGCATTTTATGAACACTTTGCTTTTGTGTCACAAGAAGAGCCCGAAAAGGTTGATGATGCCTTGAAGGATGAAGAATGGGTCATTGCAATGCAAGAGGAGCTCAATAACTTTGATAGAAACAAGGTTTGGGAATTGATAGAGAGACCGAAGGACTACAATGTCATTGGAACCAAATGGGTTTTCAAGAACAAGCAAGATGAAGATGGCATTGTTGTGAGGAACAAAGCAAGACTAGTTGCACAAGGTTACACTCAAATAGAGGGTCTTGAATTTGGTGAAACATATGCTCCGGTTGCAAGATTAGAGGCAATTAGAATCCTATTGGCCTATACATATGCACACAACATCAAGCTCTATCAAATGGATGTCAAGAGTGCTTTTTTCAATGGACTCATCAATGAGCTAGTGTATGTTGAGCAACCACCCGGTTTTGAAGATTACCATCATCCCAACCATGTGTACAAGTTAAATAAGGCATTGTATGGGTTGAAGCAAGCACCTAGAGCGTGGTATGAGAGGTTGAGAGACTTCTTACTCAAGAAAGGCTTCAAGATGGGCAAAGTTGACACTACTCTCTTCACCAAGAAGATTGGCAATGATTTGTTTATGATGCAAATATATGTTGATGATATCATCTTTGAATCAACAAATCAAGAGTATTGTGAAGAGTTTGCCAAGATGATGGCAAAAGAGTTTGAGATGTCTATGCTTGAGAGCTCACATACTTCCTTGGTCTTCAAATCAAGCAAATGAAGAATGACACCTTCATTAGTCAAGGGAAATACATTAGAGACATGATCAAGAAGTTTGGCATGCAAGATGCAAAGGGCATCAATACACCAATGGTACCAATGGATCATTGGACAATGATGAGAGTGGCAATATGGTTGATCAAAGGTACTATAGGTCATTGATTGGAAGCTTACTCTATGTGACCGCTTCTAGGCCCGATGTGATGTTTAGTGTGGGCAAGTGTGCAAGATTTCAATCCTCACCTAGAGAGAGTCATCTCACCGCATCAAAGAGAATATTGAGGTACTTGAAGCACACTCAAAATGTTGGGCTATGGTATCCCAAGGGGTCAAACTTTGAGCTTATTAGATATTCGGACTCGACTATGGGGGATGCAAAGTTGATAGAAGAAGCACAAGTGGCACTTGTCAATTCCTTGAAAGATCTCTAGTATCATGGTCATCAAGGAAGCAAACCGGTGTGACACTTTCAACCGCCGAGGCCGAATATATTAGTGTCGGTAGTTGTTGTGCACAATTGCTATGGATGAGATCAACATTGAAGGATTATGGTTTTGATTTCCATCATGTGCCATTGTATTGTGACAATGAAAGTGTTTGCAAGATGACACAAAACCCGGTCCAACATACAAGAACCAAGCACATTGACATAAGGCATCACTTCATAAGAGATCATCAACAAAAAGGTGACATTGCTATCCAACCTATTGACACCGAAGATCAACTAGCCGACATCTTTACAAAGCCACTAGATGAGAAGAGGTTTTGCAAGCTAGGAAATGAGTTGAATATCCTTGACTTCTCCAACATGAGTTGAATGCATCCCACTACCATGACATGCCCCTCCATCAAGCAAAGCAAAGGTGAAATTATTTGACATAGCATTCGTGATAACTAAGGACTTGTTAGAACATATAGACATATAACTTGTGCCTTAGGAAACATTCATGGAAAATAAAAGGATTTCAATGTATGTATGCCATCACTATTGCTATTTATGCTTGATTGATCTAGTGATGACATATGACATGTTTATGGGTTTGCAATCTCAAGTGTTGAATTTGGCTATCTTTTCACACATTATGCTTCAACATAGGCAAGATAACCCTTGTCATGAGGTGTGAAGAAGCTTGTCTTTGGTTCAAACCGAAATATATGTGAGACAAGTGATCCAAATTTGACCAATTTTGAGCACTATTCTCTCTTTCATAACACAACTTGGTCATACCTTTTGTGGAAATTGTCGACAAAGGGGGAGAGATTAGTGCATGAAAGGTTTTTGGAAAATTATAAGTTCACATGTTTTTGAAAATCTTTCATGATGGTCATGAATTTACAAGTGGTTCACAAAAGTAGGGGGAGCAAGCTCATAGACAATTTGTTGTATTTGATTGTGCACTAACATATGACTTGCTCATGCACATGTATTTAAATTCAATATACATGCTTGTGTGGTGTATGCTAGTTTTCACAAGTTGCTTTTCAAATGGTTGAATAACTAGCATGCATAGGAGCTAGCTAGATTTTCTAATTTCGATCTTAATTCAAGTACCTTGCTCATAATGTGATCTCACGTGGTACTTTGAGTTTTGATGAAAATCTAGTTACCTTGATGCTTGTATGGTGAAAATGGCGCAACTCCGATTGGTATCACGCTTCAAAGGTCCATTTCTTTCACCTAAGCATCATTTTGGTAACATAGCTCACCCTCAATTTCAATATTCATACATGTATGCAATGCTTCGTTCCAAACTCGTGGCATACATGTAGGGGGAGCTCATGCTACCAAAACCGAATTATGATGATTGTCCAATCCTATGATTGTAAGCAAAATGCTTGGACAACCGTTGTATGTTCAAAAACATTAATCATAAAACCTTTATGCGGGTTGTCACCAATTACCAAAAAGGGGAGGTTGAAGATCTCTTGTTTGGTTTTGGCTAACTAGTGACACCAAAGGACTAATCTCTCGATGCTAAGTGTTTGACTAGATTGGAGATTGGTCGTGTGCGGGAGTTGGTGCATGGTGATCATGGAGGATGGATCGAGGTGATCCAAAAGTTGATCAAGCATGCAACTCGGTGGAGTTTCGAGATCAATTGTCCCCAAGGCAAAGGTATAACCATAGGGCTTTTGATTTCACACCCAAGACACCATAGAGGGTGTGGGTGGTTATAGGATCGATAAGCCATACTATAAAGAGGGGAAACTTATCGTACATATCGTTCCTCATGTGCCTTTAGGTTCAAAATTCATATGCATGCATTCTAACCTAAAGAGCTAACTCCGCGCTTGTCGAAATTGTTTCGAAAATGCTAACACATGGTGTCGGGGTGTTCTTCGACGTGTCGGCAACAAGAAACAAGTGACGGAAGTCGGTTTGGAGCAAAGGCGAAGGAACAACGACGAAACGACGGATTTTCGCAGCTCAGAAGTGACCGGACGCACCTGACCGGAAGCTGAAAAGTGACCGGACGCACCGGTCGGTGAGTCCGGTCGAATTCCGAGAAGGGTGTTTTTCGGGGTTTCGGCCGAGGGCCGACGGATGCTTCCGGTCTGACCGGAAGCTTGACCGACGCTGGCAGGATCGGACCCGGTCCGGGGCCGGGGTCCATCCATCGTTCGGGGTTGTCGGTTGTGGACCGGACCCACCGACGGACTCACCGGTGAGTCCGGTCAAGGCGTCCGTCGCTGCAGTAAAACCGTGGGTTCACCCCCCAACGGCCACATTTCGTGGTGACGGGTATTTATACCCCCTTGGCTGCCTGTTGCTCTCTCTCTTGGTCATTTGAATCATTCCTAACATCTTTGAGCAAGCAAGCAAGCCTCCCTCCTCTCTCATTCTTGATTTGAGCTTCATTCTTGAGAGAAGAATGATCCAAGTGCATTTGCATCGAGTTCTTGCATCTAGAGGCACTTGGGGATCGTTGAGCCGGTGAGTTTCTTGTTTCTCTTGGAGACACCGCTCCTAGCCGGCTTGGTGATTTGGTGGAGTTGTTGGCAAGAAGAGGAGATTGTTTCTTGGCCAGCTCCGGTTGATTTGTGAGAGGATTACGCACTCCTCGTCGGGAAGACAAAGTGCAAGGAATACATTGCTCGTGTCTTGGGTACCACACTTGTTGAGTGGTGTGTTGAGGCTAGCAAGGGCACCGCCTAGCTCAAACACCATCCTTGTGTTGGTCGGCACTGTGGAGAGTAACTTGTCGGTGTACAAGCGAACTCGGGTGAACAAATCGACTTGTTCATTGTCTCGGCGTGTGGATCATCACCTTCGTGTGATTGATTGTTCATCTTGTTCCCGGTGATTGGTTGACATCCTCTACGAGTTGGTATATCGCTCTTACTCTTGTATTTACCTTTCTAGTTTACTTTGAGTAGAGAGCTAGCTCTTGCCTTGTGTAGTTGTTCTTGCTAGCATAAGGACCATACTAGGATTGCTCACTAGATAGAGTAGTGACATAGACTTTGTGTGACTTAGAGATCATAGAAATATTTAGTCTTGTCACTAGAAGGCTTGTAAGACCACTAGAGCTAGTGCAAACCGCTTATTCGCCATTTGTTATACTAACCGGTTTGTTTAGTGAATTTGTAGAAAATTTTTATAGGCTATTCACCCCCTCTAGCCATCTAGGACCTTACAAGCTAGCTGGCGTGGGTGCCCGGCCCACTGGGAGACTCCACGAAGGGGCCGGCTGGCGCTTAACGGCGGGGCTCGCACCACCTATTCGGGCCGGGAGGCGGGCAGCACGCGAGGCGAGGGGTTCATGCTCCTCCTCATCATTAGAGAAGGTCTCACGCCAGCGCAGGTGCTTCGGCCTGCCGGTGGAGGGAGGGAAGAAGACCGACTCAGGGTCTTCGTCGTCGACAGAGGCGCCCTCGCAGGTGAGGAACTCAACAGCAGTGGGGGCTCCCTCAACCACCAACGTAGCAGCGGACAACTGGGTGACGGGGGGTGGCGACGAGGTCGGGGCGGATGGACGCACCCTGATCACGCCGGGCTCGCCAAGTCCCGGGGGGCGGAGGTCGTGGGCTGCGGCCGGCTGCAGACGGCCCCCATCGGCGTCTTCCACGAACTCGCCCTGTAAGTGCAATCAAGCTCTAAGTGGGTTTTGGCGTTGATGACCACCGAATTAGGGGACTAATGAGATTTACGAAGATGACATGCAGGGAGTAAAATATGGAGTTGGTGAACAGGTCCAAAGGTACCAAATAAGCTAGATGATGGTGTTTCCGGATCAAGGCATTTAAATTATTTTATATTTTGAAATCTTGAGTTTAGGAAATGCCGTACTATTAAGAGGGATCATAGGATTCTCGGGTATCTGTGGACCAAGTGCTCTAAACATCAAATCCAGACACCACACACAACTCAAGCGACCCGGCCGGCCAAATCACCGTGTTTCACACTTGCCGCTAGTCGGGCGCGGCGGCGATGCAGCGCAATGGTGCGGCGAGTGCAGCGCCTCTGTGGCGGTGCAGCGTGTCGATCGCGGCGGTGCCACACTTAATCGTACCGTTGGGTCCGTGGGGGGTATAAATACCCATTCTACCCCTCCCCAACGGTCACACGGCTCACTTTCTTCTTCCTCCCGACCGTAACAGCCGGGAGACCACCTTTTGCTCTCTCTCTCACCTCCATTGAAGCACCTTGAGCTCCCCACTCAATCTCTCACTTCCCACCAGGATTCTTGAGGGAAACAAAGCTGCAAACTTCGATTGGAGACCGGATCTACGACTTCCCCACTCAAAAGAGCATTTGGTTCACGTTTGGCGGAACCCTAGGGTTCTTTACTCTTGGAGCTTGCTCCTAGACGGCTAAGGCGTCGCCCTTGAGCTTGCCCCCTTCGTGTGGCAGCCTTGGGAGGTTTGTAACCTCGATCTCTGAGCAATACATTACCCCACATCTCTAGGGTTAACTCCCTAGACTTGTGAACGAGGGGAAAAAGCAAGCCGGTGGGCAAGCTAAGCCTTGTGTGGCAACCTCAACAACGTGGACGTAGCCCGGACTGTGTGGCGCGGTGAACCACGGGTCAAATCTTTGTGTCACCTTGTCTCATTACTTTTGTTGCATATTTGTCTTGTGAGAAAGGGCTTCGACCCGATCTACTTTGTGGCAAGCTTCCTGCCGGCTAGAGCTTGTGTTTTGTGAGATACATGTGTGCGGGGAACCTAGGTAAATCATATCCAAGCAAGTGGAAGCAGCAGATTCACTTAGTGATAGTCACCACGTGAAGTGACCCTTGGCGTGCACCGCCCGGGGGCCGTGGCGGTGCAGCGCTCACGAGAAGTGCTACTTCGTTTACGTCACTCGTCCCGATTCTGGCGGTACCGCCCTTTACTGCGGCGGTGCCGCGCTTTGTTATCGGCGGTGCTTGAAAGTTTTAACGGGACGATTTTCAGGGGTTAAGCCTATTCACCCCCCCTCTAGGCTTCCATCAGATCCTACAAGTGGTATCGGAGCTAGGATACTTCGTATACGCTTCACCGCGTGAAGTATGGAGGCACCGGAGGGATCGAACAAAGGAGGCAAGTCCACCGTCTGCCGTGGAAGAGGGAGGAGGCCGGCGGCGGCGAGCTTTCTCTTGGTACGGCTAGCGAGAGCACCATCAAGGGTGACGCTACCGATCCCGAGAGAAAGGCCGCTAGACAAGCACGGCGAGCCGCAAGAAGACAAAGAGAGAAAGGAAGAAGCTAGAAGAGCAAGCTAGCTTGAAGCTCGCCGAGAAGCTCCAAAGAAAAGAGCAAAGAAAGATGATCCGAGGAGGCAAGGGCCGCTAGAAGGGCAGCTAGAGAAAAGCAAAGGCAAGAAGAAGAAGCGAGTCAAGTGAGCTATCAAGTAGCTCCGAAGATGGAGATGATGATGTCTCCTACAACAAGAAGAAGAAGAAGGAAAGCAAGAAGGAGGAGGGCAGCGTCAACAACAACAAGTTTGCTGCCATCTCTTTCAATTATTCTTCTTATTTGACTAACCGCGACAAGAAGTCATACATCAATGTTCCCGTGGGGAAGTTGCCCAAATTTGATGGGACCAACTATGCCAAATGGAAACACTTGATGAGGGCTTACCTTGAAGCACTTCACCCGGTCTTTGGGAAGTTGTGTGTAGTGGATTTCAACCCGGTGGTGAACCCAAAGGCGCCAACAAATGAAGAGCTAGTCTGCTGCCCACATCAATGGCCAAGCTACAAGCATACTCCTAAGTGCTCTAGAAGGAAATGAGTACAATAGGGTGATGAATGTCAACATTGCCAAGAAGATTTGGGACACCTTGGTGCTTGCACATGAAGGTGTTGACAAAGTGAGGAAAGCAAAGATTGATATGTTGAAAGCAAAGCTCAACCGGTTTGTGATCATTGATGGAGAAGGTGCTCAAGAGATGTTTGATAGGTTGATGGTCCTCGTTGGGAAGATTAGAGGATTTGGAGATGAGGATCTTGATGACCACACGGTTGTCAAGGTTATGCTAGAGGCCTACACACCTAGGAATCCTACCGTGGTAACCTTGATTAGAGACAAGAAGAAGTTTGAGCACTTTACACCCAATGATGTGCTTGGAAGGTTGATCACTCATGATATGCAAATGGAAGAAGCAAATGAGAGAAAGAAGCTTGGTGAGTTGCAAGCCAAGCTTGAGGGCATCAAGATCAAGGATGTTGCTCTAAAGGCATCCAAGACAAGCAAGTCATGCTCATCACACAAGACAAAAGGCAGCAAGCAAGCATCCATAAGTCAAGACAAGGAAGTGAAGAAGATGCAAGAAAATATTGATGAAATCTCTTCCTCAAGTGATGATGAAGATGATGGGGCTGATTACGAGAAGATTGATGATATGGCCCTATTCATGAAGAAGTATGGAAAGGGGATGAAGGCAAATGGCTACAAAATGGTGCAACGAAGATTCCCAAACAAGAAAAAAAGAACTTGCTTCAATTGTGGCAGCACCGAACACTTTGTTGCCGATTGTCCACATGAGAACAAGAACAACAAATACAAGAAGGACAATGGCAAAGATAAGAAGCAAGACTACAAGAGAAGGGGAAGGAACATGGGTGAAGCTCACATCGGTCATGAGTGGGACTCAACCAAAGAGACAAGTGAAGAGGAGATTCACATTGCAACATTTGCCATGCAAGAAACCTCTACACCCAAGCTCTTCAACAACATGTCCGATGATGAGGATGAGGACCTTGACTCCACTCATGTTTGTCTCATGGCCAAGCATGAGAAGGTAAAAACTAAATCCAAACCCTCTCCCTCTCTTAGTGATGAATCTAGTGATCTTAGTGAAAGCTCTAGTGAAGATGAATCTAGTGATGATGAAGAATATGTTAGACTCACCAAGAACCTAGATCCTAAAACTAGAAGCTTTCTTGCTCAACTAATGGCGGACTTAGAAAGTACCCAAGCGGAGTTGGCAACTAGAGATAGTCAATTGGATAGACTTGAAAAACTCTATGTTGACAACAAGGATGCTCTTGTAGCTGAGAGGAGTGAGGTGGCTGCCTTGCAAAAGAGCCTAGCTAATGAGCAAGGAGACCATGCTCTCACAAAGAAAGCTATGGTTGCCCTAAATGGGAAGTATTGTGACTTGCAAAACAAGCACAAAGAGCTTGAAGCTCAATATAGCCTTCTTTGGGAGAGCAACTCACATCTCTCAACCACAAAGGATACTTCTACTCCCTCCACTAGTCAAGGTTGTGGTAAATGCTATAATGTTGATATGAATGTTTATACCACTAACCTTGCCAACATGAAAGCAATGGAGAAAGAGATCACTAGGCTCACGGCTATGGTGAGAAAAGAAGGTGAAAACAAAGAAAGCCCACAGTGAGCAATAAAGTTGAGGCTCCAAAGAAGCCCAATTACATTGATGGGAGAAATCCAAGAATCAAGGATGGACTTGGACACAAACAAGGAAACAAGACCAATGGTCGAAAAGATGATCAATGGTGTTGAATGTGTAAAATTCTTGAGCAAAGGCAGTGAGGTACAGAGAGAGACTGCTCGAGGCTGGACACAAGCCAACCCGAGCTGCACTGGCGCCGCCACACGGCGGTGCCGCGAGGAGGAGGCGGCGATGCCGCGCCCCCAATTAAAGGGAAGGTCACCTACACGCCTCGGCTGGAATAGACCCAAGAAGAGGGTCCAAAAGGTCGTGAATAAGGTCGGAGAAGTCGAGAAAATCTTGTGCAGGCTACTCCAAGAAGCTACTCCTATCAATGGAAGGCTAAAGCAAGCAAGTTGAACTCCAATCCTTGCTTTGAAGTGAAGGCAAACAGCAAGGGGGAGGTGTTTGCAAAGTACTTGGGCAGTGAAAAGAAGCTTTATAGCAACACCTCTATATGGGTTCCCAAAGTTCTTGTGACAAAGGTAAAAGGTCCCAAGAATATTGGGGGACCTAAACTTGTGAACTAAACTTGCTTGCGAGGCATACTCCTCCGGTGGGTCAAGTTGGGTGTTTGACAAATTTGTGTACAAATCATATGACCGGAGAAAGGAGTATGTTCTCATCATATTCCCAAACCAATGACGATAGGAATAACATAAGGTTTGGAAATGATGATGTGAGAAGTGTGATCGGTCTTGGTAACGTTGCTATCACAACTGAGCATAATATTTCAGATGTATTGCATGTTGATTCGTTGGGATACAACTTGTTGTCGGTCTCACAATTGTGTGAGAAAGGCTACAATTGTCTCTTTACGGATGTTGGTGTGGAAGTCTTTCGCAGGAAGGATTCCTCTGTTGTCTTTACAGGAAAACTCAAGAATAAGCTTTACTTAGTTGATTTCAACAAAAGTGAGGCTAAGCTTGATACCTGTCTAATGGCAAAATCTAGCATGGGCTGGTTATGGCATCGCCGTCTAGCACATGTTGGCATGAGGAACTTGGCCAAACTGCAGAAAGACAACCACATCATTGGACTAACAAACATTGACTTTGACAAAGACAGGATATGTGGACCTTGCCAAGCCGGAAAGCAAGTAGGTGCACCTCACCCACCAAAGAGCTTGATGACCACTACTCAACCCTTGGAGTTGATACACATGGATCTCTTTGGACCGGTGGCCTACCTTAGCATCGGGGGTAACAAATATGGACTTGTTATTGTTGATGATTATTCCCGCTTCACTTGGGTTTTCTTTGTCTTTGATAAGTGCCAGGTACAAGAGAAGGTGAAGACATTCATCAAGAGGGCACAAAGAGAATTCGATCTTCCTGTCAAGAGAATAAGAAGTGACAATGGGACCGAATTCAAGAACACCCAAGTTGAAGAGTATCTTGATGAAGAGGGCATCAAGCATGAATTCTCAGCTGCATATACCCCTCAACAAAATGGTGTAGTAGAGAGGAAGAACCGTACACTCATAGAGATGGCAAGGACAATGCTTGATGAGTACAAGACTTGGACATCTTTTGGTGCGAAGCTATCAACACCGCTTGTCATGCCATCAACCGTCTCTATCTACACAAGAAACTCAAGAAGACTTCATATGAACTCTTAACTTAGGTAACAAGCCAAAGGTGTCATACTTTAGGGTGTTTGGGTGCAAGTGTTTCATTTTGAACAAAAGGCCCCGAACCTCTAAGTTTGCACCTAAAGTTGATGAAGGTTTTCTTCTTGGTTACGGATCAAATGAGCATGCCTATCGTGTTTTTCAATCAAACCTTGGGTAGGGTTGAGATCACTATAGATGTGACATTTGATGAATCTAACGACTCTCAAGTAGAGCAAGTTGATCAAAGTGTTGTAGGAAAGGAGGATCCACCTTGTGAGGCAATCAAGCAACTAGCTATTGGTGACATAAGGCCTCAAGAAGATCAAGCAAATGAAGAGGAGGATCCACCGGTTGTTCCGCGCACAAGATTCCTTGACGTACTCAAAGACCAAGTGCAAAGACACACCACTTTGGAAGTGCCCGGTAGCGGCGTGCGCCAAGACAAACGCAGCGGCGGTGCCGCGCCACCTACCTCGGCAAAGAATCGATCCACCTACATCACCCATTCAACCACTTGATCTTGCACCAATACTTGAAGCTAATGATGAATATGATGAAGATCAAGAAGAACAAGTCGAAGGCGTTGATCACCACGACTACGACAAGCGGTTCAACGGGATCATCCCGTTGACAACATCCTTGGGAGTCTTCGAAAGGGAGTGACCACTCGATCTCATTTAGGCGCTTTTACGCCAACATTTCTCGTTTGTTTCTTCTTTGGAACCGCAGAAAGTAGATGATGCTCTCAAGGATCCGGATTGGGTGTTGGCCATGCAAGAAGAGCTCAACAACTTCAAGAGAAATGAAGTTTGGGAGTTGGTGGAAAGACCCAAGACTAACATCATTGGTACCAAGTGGGTCTTCCGCAACAAGCAAGATGAAGATGGGTTGGTGACAAGAAACAAGGCAAGATTGGTGGCTCAAGGCTTCACTCAAGTAGAGGGCTTGGACTTTGATGAAACCTATGCACCGGTGGCAAGACTAGAAGCAATTGCATTCTTCTAGCCTTCGCTGCCCATCATGACTTCAAAGCTGTACCAAATGGATGTCAAAAGTGCATTCCTCAATGGTCCACTACAAGAGGAAGTATATGTTGAGCAACCACCCGGTTTTGAAGACCCCAAGTTTCCCAACCACGTCTACAAGCTCCATAAGGCGCTCTATGGGCTTAAGCAAGCACCTAGAGCATGGTATGAATGCCTTAAGGAATTCTTGCTCAAACAAGGCTTTGAGATAGGCAAAAAAGCCGACCCTACTCTCTTCACTCACAAAGTTAGCAATGATTTATTTGTATGCCAAATATATGTCGATGACATAATATTTGGTAGCACTAACAATGTGTATGTTGAGCAATTTAGTAGGACAATGACCAAGAGATTTGAGATGTCCATGATGGGTGAGCTGAAGTACTTCCTCGGGTTTCAAGTCAAGCAAATGGAGGAAGGGACATTCATTAGCCAAACAAAGTACACCCACGATATGCTAAAGAAGTTTGACATGGTGAAGGCCAAGCCTATCAAAACACCAATGCCAAGCAATGGACATCTTGATCTTGATGAGGAGGGTTCAGCCGTGGACATGAAGGTATATCGCTCCATGATTGGATCCCTACTTTACCTTTGTGCATCTAGGCCAGACATAATGCTTAGTGTGTGTATGTGTGCTCGTTTTCAAGCTAATCCAAAGGAATGTCACTATATGGCTGTTAAGAGAATCTTGAGATACTTAGTACACACTCCTAACCTTGGCTTGTGGTATCCCAAGGGTTCCAAGTTCAATCTACTTGGCTATTGAGATTCGACTATGCCGGTTGCAAAGTAGATAGAAAAAGCACTTCGGGGACATGTCAATTCCTTGGGACGGTCCTTAGTGTCTTGGAGCTCTAAGAAGCAAAATTGTGTAGCCCTTTCCACCGCCGAGAGGCCGAGTATGTTGCGGCCGGCGCATGTTGTGCTCAACTACTTTGGATGAAGCAAACCTTAAAAGATTACGGATGTCATTTCACAAAGATACCTCTTCTTTGTGACAACGAGAGTGCCATCAAACTCGCAAATAACCCGGTAGCACACTCTAGAACAAAACACATAGACATCCGTCATCACTTCTTGAGAGACCACGAACCGAAAGGAGATATCGCAATTCGCCATGTGAGCACTTAGAAAAGCAACTAGCCGATATCTTCACCAAGCCTCTCGATGAGTCAAGGTTTTGTGCTTTGCGTAGTGAGCTAAATATTCTCGATTCTCGTAACTTGGTTTGAATTCAAGCACACATGCAATCTGTTTGAGACACTAGATCGACATAGGAAAAGTTTGTGAAAACTTTCATATTGTGTTTCAAAAGATTTCAAATTCTAATCCGAAATTCAATGCCATAGTTCTCGTATTGATGATTTGTCCACGGCAATGAATCTTGGTGTCTCGTGTCTAAGTTTGAGGAGAAATAAGTTAAAAAGTGGCAATATATATATGCGGGACGGTCGGTGGGTGCGGCAATGCCGCGTGCCCTGCGGCGTGCAGCGTAGGCACGGGCGATCTGCGATGCGCCAGCTGGGCGGCGGTGCGCACCTAGGGTTTCAGTCAAGCAAGCTGTCGAACCGTTTTTGGGCCAAAATTTTCTTCTTTCCTTTTCTACCCCTGGCCCAACCGGTTCTCTTCTCTTCTCCTCTCCCCCGACAATAGCGCCCTCTCTCTCTCTCCCCGAAGGCGTGAAGGAAAGGCCGCCCCCCCGCCATTTGCCGCGCCCGCCCGGCCGCTCCGGCCGCGTGCCCCGGCGATGCCGTCTTGGCGCCGCCCGCCGGCCACCTTCTCCGTCTACGGCCGGCCCCTGCTCTCTTCTCCGAAAGCGGCTTCTCTCTTTTCCCCTTCAATCAACGAGGTACAACCTAACCCTAACCATGAACTCTTTGCCCGATCTATGGGTTGAGTAGAAATTTCTCTTGGATTTGTGTTGATTAGTGATGTATGAACACTAGGAAAGTGATTTGGTGGATTGGATTCAATGGATTTCGTGTTTTAATTATTTAAGTGATTTAGAGGACGAAAATGTTGGTGACTCCAACATGAAACCTAACGGTTTCTTTCTGATTCGAAGCAAAGTAAACCTCTCAAAGCACTTATCAAATTAAGATGGGAAATTGGTTGACTTAATATACCAAAGAAATATTTTACTAGAGTTCATAACTATGTCAAATCCATAGGAAATTTCTCACATTTTAAGACTTGGATTATGAAATTGTGATAGGCATGTATATTGAGTCAGATAGATGTGATAGAAAGGGATTGAAAAGTAGAAATTGATGATTTGAGCAAGGGGAGCGGCGGTGTCGCGTGCATGGACTGCGGCGGTGCCGTGCATGCCGCGGCGATGCCCCCCCCTGGCGGCGATCTTGCGCAGCCCAGGATTTCACCCTGGACAGCTTGCTTTTCTCATCAATTTTCACTTTTCTAATCTTTCTCCTACATATGTTTGGACAATGCATACTATTCGGCGGTTTCTTACCATAATCCTATCTTTGACATAGATGGACCCCGGAAGTGATCCCCATGGCAAGAAAAGCGAGAGGGTCAAAGTGATTTGAAGAAGGGCGCGGAGGAAGAAAGAATCGAACATGGCGGGGAGGCGGTGGTGCGGCTCGGCTCACGGAGGAGGAGCAGCTACTGGCGGTATGGGTACACTATTGTACTGCGGGGGGAACAAGGCACCCGGACCACCCTCTAGTATTTGATAACGACTACATGGCGGCGAGGTTGAGGGTGTGTTTGAGATGGCCGCTCTGTCAATGACCCACCAATTCTGTAGTGAGTTATTTGAAGAAGCAAAGGGAGGTTGCGAGATGCAAGAGCTATAAATGTCTATAGTAAGAGCAGCGGCGGGGAAGGCATTGATGAGAGGTTTTGGGCGACTTTTCACTCCAACTTCTACTTGACAGTCCTTCTCCACTCCACCAAGAGCAAGATCACTACCATGCACTACATTGATTTTGAGAGGATGAGAGAGGGGAGGAGGATGCATTTGATGAGGCCATAGAAGCATGTGAGAAGTTTGAGTAGCCGGACATCATGTCATTCGAGGCATGATTGGAATGAAGAGATCCTTAGTCGGTTTCATGCCACCTACTACTTGGGACAGCCTTACGATACTATCCTTTGGATGGCGGCGGGGAGGCACTACAGAGTGGACTTTGTCACATTGCGTCGATACTTGGCTTTGGGGCTGATCACGGGGAGTACACCGACATACATGAGATAGACCCTATTGAAGCCAAGGCCATCGAATTCTTTGGGCTGATCTCGCACTCCTTGGGAGAAGGAAGGGGTTGAAGGATTTCTTCTATGTGATGAACAACCTCTGCGGGTGCACTATTGATCCAAAGGATGGAGCGACTTCGACATCAATGGCTATGCTAGGAACTTACTTGCTCATTTCGGGGAATGATGAAACTTTCAATGTTGGAAAGTTCATTTGGAGACAACTAGCCAATGCTATGGATGATGCTAGGAGGAAACGCCATATGCTCCTTACATCATGTTCATGATTGAGAGGGTTTTCGGGAACATCTATCCCAAGAATTTGCTTCCACACGAGTCTACAACATAGAGAAGACCCATGGCTTGGATGGTGGGAAGACTAGTGGCGGGGCAAGACCCTCGGCCGGGAGGCACCTCGGGGAGAGAGGACTTGGAGGAGCCCTCTAGCTCTAGGCCCGGGGAGGCACGGGAAGTCCGGATCCAAGATGAGGAAGTGGATCAAGGCTATCTTTGGGCATTGCTCTTATGCATCTCAAAGCGGACCTATGAGCTTCGCGAGGGGAGGTGAGACAGGCCTTCAAGAGTGTCGGGGAGAAGCAAGGACTCCCGGTTCCTCCGTCTATCCCTAGACCACCTCGGTACACCGACCTTCCGAGCTTTTTCGGCCACTAGCGGCTCGGATCGGGACTTGTCCGACATGCTTGGTTCGATTGCGGACAGATTCCGGCTTCGGACGCTCCACTCGTCGCTCCACGCGAGGCCGGTGCTACTATCTCGAGGAGGACGAGGACCACGGCTTCGAGGCCGAGGACACCGGTGAGGAGTGACTCCGCTTCTTTCTTCTCTTTTCTATGATCTTTTTGGTGCTTGACGCCAAAGGGGAGAAAATTAGAAGAAATGAGGGGGTCAAACTTTTTCGACGCCCGGAGATGGTTCGAGGATGGAGCAGCCAGCAGATCTTGAGTTTAGATCTTTTGAGAGTAGCTTGTTAGGTGTGAGTTTGAGAGAAACTCTATTTTATGTAATAATGCCACCTATGACTTGTTCATTTCTCGGATTTGGTCGTTTGATTGCTTAAACTCTGTTTTATATATCTTGCTGCTTGCTTAGATTGCTAATCTTGTCATATATCTTTGTGGTTGATGTTTTGTGCATGCATTACGTGGCGATAGGCGCGGAAGCGATTACCGGGCGGCGCAAAGGCCGCGCGCACATCATCTGAGCATGAGACACTCTTTTGTGCTCTGATCATATTACTATTGTCATATGCATCACGGATATATTTTCTGACACCTCTGAGCACCCCACAGCAACCATGGATGTAGGGGAAGGTCTTGCACACTCTAAATGTATATCTTGACTTATATGTCAAAATTGAGAATTCAAATCTCACTTATACATTTAGGGGGAGGTCTCACAACACCTAAATATGTGAAATTGACATTTCAGGTCAACCATGAGAATTCAAAACTCAATCACATATTTAGGGGAAGGTTCCTACATCCTTGATCTTCGTAATCTAAGTTTGACTTTACATCTTATGTAAGCTCTAATTTGGTTGTCATCAATCACCAAAAAAGGGGAGATTGTAAGTGCAATCAAGCTCTAAGTGGGTTTTGGCGTTGATAACCACCGAATTAGGGGACTAATGAGATTTCTGAAGATGACATGCGAGGGAGTAAAATATGGAGTTGGTGAACAGGTCCAAAGGTACCAAATAAGCTAGATGATGGTGTTTCCGGATCAAGGCATTTAAATTATTTTATATTTTGAAATCTTGAGTTTAGGAAATGCCGGTACTATTAAGAGGGATCATAGGATTCTCGGGTATCGTGGACCAAGTGCTCTAAACATCAAATCCGGACACCACACACAACTCCAAGCGACCGACCGGCCCGACAAATCACCGTGTTTCACACCTGGCTGTCGTCGGCGCGCGGTCTTGCAGCGCAATGGTCTTGGCGGTGCAGCGCCCGCTAGCGGCGATGCAGCGTGTCGATCTTGGCAGTGCCACACTTAATCGTACCGTTGGGTCCGTGGGGGTATAAATACCCATTCTACCCCTCCCCAACGGTCACTTTTGGCTCACTTTCTTCTTCCTCCCGACCGAACAGCGGGGAGACCACCTTTTGCTCTCTCTCTCACCTCCATTGAAGCACCTTGAGCTCCCCACTCAATCTCTCACTTCCCACACGGGATTCTTGAGGGAAACAACTGCAAACTTCGATTGGAGACCGGATCTCGACTTCCCCACTCAAAAGAGCATTTGGTTCACGTTTGGCCGGAACCCTAGGGTTCTTTACTCTTGGAGCTTGCTCCTAGGCGGCTAGGCGTCGCCCTTGAGGCTTGCCCCTTCGTGTGGCAGCCTTGGGAGGTTTGTAACCTCGATCTACAGCAATACATTACCCCACATCTCTAGGGTTAACTCCTAGACTTGTGAGCGAGGGAAAAAAGCAAGCCGGTGGGCAAGCTAAGCCTTGTGTGGCAACCTCAACAACGTGGGCGTAGCCCGGCTTTGTGTGGCGCGGTGAACCACGGGTCAAATCTTTTGTGTCACCTTGTCTCATTACTTTTGTTGCATATTTGTCTTGTGAGAAAGGGCTTCGACCCGATCTACTTTGTGGCAAGCTTCCTGCCCGGCTAGAGCTTGTGTTTTGTGAGATACATGTGTGCGGGAACCTAGGTAAATCATATCCAAGCAAGTGGAAGCAAGCGAGATTCACCGTAGTCACTTACGTGAAGTGACCCGCGGCGGTCTGTGCCGCCGGGGGCAGCGGCGGTGCCGCGCTCACGAGCAGAAGTGCTACTTCTGCGTTTTTACATCCTCTACATCGATTCACGCGGCGGTCCCGCCTTCCTTGGCGGTGCCGCGCTTTTTGTTATCGGCGGTGCTTGAAAGTTTTAACGGGGCGATTTTTCGGGGGTTAAGCCTATTCACCCCCTCTAGGCTTCCATCGAGATCCTACACGCCCTCTTCGACATCCTCGACAGGCACTTCCGCAGTTCTGCCGGAGTAGACGCGGCTGCGGAGTAAACTTGGCTGCGGACGGCGGCGGGAGCGGAGCGAGGCGTCTTCGACCCGCGGGCCGTCGCGGAGTCCGCCCCCCACCGCCACTAGCATCGGCAATAGGGGGAAGGAGGCTGGGAGCTGACGGAGCTGCCCGCCGGGCGGCGCGGGCACCGCGACGGCGAGGGGGGCGCGCGGCGGCCGGCGCTGGCGGGGGAAGGAGGCGCCCGAAGTGGGAGAACGCGCGGGCGGTCGCGGATGCGGAGGGACGCCAGCGCGCTGCTGCCCGAGAGCGAGCGCTCGAACAGAAGCTACCCGGCGACCCGCACGGAGAAGGGACGCGGGCAACGGAGGCCTCGATCTCGCCGGGACATGGGGAGCGCCGGAGAGAGGCCCACCAATGGAAAGCTTGGGCGACGGAGGTGGCGGATCCGAGCTTGGATGTGGGGAGAGGCCCGGGGGATGGAGGGGATCTGGCCGGGCATGGCTCGGCGGCAGGGGAAGACGGAGGGACGAAGCGGGTCGGGGGGTCGCCCGTCTCCATCTTATCCAGATGTGCCCGTCATGACCTGATGTTTCATGGATAACTAACAAAGACAGATGTTTCAGGATATATGCCATATACTAATACGCAAAATGTTACTAGAAGAGACGTAAGAGACGATGTGTACAAGTGTGTAGCTAGCCCTATCTACACTAACATCTCTCTCGCTTGCATTGCTATTTCTGCGTTGGATGCGAACACCGTTCATTGCATTTCACTGCCCCAGGAGTGACAGAACCGATGGTATTTATAGAGTACTCTTCTTGCTAAGGGCCCCTTGTGCCCTGGCACTTCAAAATTGACATTATTTCAGATCGTCCTTGAGATAGTGCTTTCAAGTTCAGTACTTTCCTTTGGTATGATCAGTTACTCACATCACATGGCTTCTGTAGTCCATAGTGATGATTAAGTTCTTTTCTAAAGGAAACTTTAATTTTTTTTTCATGTAATAATTTACTGTGAGACTGTTGTAGAAGCAGTCAGGTGATGTGTTTCACTAAAACACTGATGTGAAAATCTTCTAGGGTTATATTACCAAAATCAAGAACTTGACGTTTTTATGGTAAGCATTGCTTGACTTAGTACACATGGATTGTGGGTCTACTATCCTTGGGACTAAAAAAGCCTCAATTCCATTAAATAAGAATTTTAATTTTTTTATTAAGCCTCAAAGACTGAATTAACAATGCTTTTTAACTTCCGTGATTTTCTAATGATGTCACCAACACATGTTCAGAGCGTCACCTGCACCCTACCCTGGATGGTTGGATTTGAATTTTTTTTTTTTCGTGACACGCCTTGGCCGTTTTGCATCAAGCACAAAGCTAGATATGCAGCTTGTTTTTCGCAAAAAAAAAAAAAAAAAAAAAAAAAAACATCTTGTTTGGATGATAGTGTGAGATTCTTGCCTAACACAGACAGTGGTGTTGCCAGACATCTGATTTCGTGTGCCACCAGCGCCATAGGATGAATCGGTGATCCAAGCATGGTCATCCTCTGAATTCAGTAGCGGTTGATGGACTTCAGTAGGGGTTGATGGACTTCAGTGGTTCGTCCCTTCAACGAAGCACTGCCCAGCCACCCAGCCTTACTGTCCAACCCCTTGATCTGCGCCACCCGTAATACATCTTGGAAGTTAGGAAAGAGTTCAGTGCAAGAGGGTCGCGCTACTGTACACTCCAGGCCTGCATCCCAGTGTGCTCGTCATGACCTGGATGTGTGATGGATAACAGATGTTTCAGAACATGGCATATAATACGCAAACTAGTAGAAGAGACGTGAGAGACGATCTGATGATCAACCTCAAGTTTCATGATGCCTTCCAAGCCTACAAGTGTGTAGCTATCCCTATCTACACTACCATCTCTCTCGCTTGCGTTGCTATTTCTACATTGGACGTGAAAACTGTTCATTGCATTTTGCAGCCCCAGTAGTCACAGAACCGTTAGTATTTATAGAGCACTCTTCTTGCTAAGGGCCCTTTATGCCCTGCCTGGACTCTCAAAATTGACATTATTTCAGATCGTCCTTGAGATAGTGCTTTCAACGTCAGTACTTTCCTTTGGTATAATCAGTTACATCACATCACATGGCTTCTGTAGTTCGTAGTGATGGTAAAGTCCTTTTGTAAAGGAAATTTTAATTTTTTTCATGTAATATTTTTTAAAGAGACTGCTAATCAGGTGGATTTTTTTTGAAAGAAATCAGGTGGATATTATGAAGCCTCGGCTGCCTAACAAAAAACCTTGACAATCTCAAGTCACAAAACTAGGCTGAACTGTTCACGGCCTAATGACCAGAGCTGGACACATTTTTACTTATTGGTGTACCTTCAAAAATTTACTGTTTATTGGTCTCTGAAGGTGATTGCATTCCCACGAGACCAAAGACCATGAATATCCCTGAAAAATGGTTGCTTTTTTCCAGTTGGTTTTGTGGTTTGAAGTATCGGAAAAACCATTTCCTTGTGTTTTCAACAGGAAAAAAAAGGAAATTTCATTTTATTGCACTGCGAAAGTTGATGCTAATGCAGAAACGAAAGGCGCATAAATCATTTGTAGTACACATGGACTGCGCATTAATTTCATTTTCAATAACATAGGAATTTTTAAACCTCCGGCTCCAAGACTGAATTAGCAATGCTTGAAGGGAATTCAAACTTTCAAACCGCCGTGATTTGCTAATGACGTCACCAACCAAAGAAAGTAGAAGTAACAGACAATCCGAGTACAAAAGGCAGTAATAGGCGATTACCGCTAAGGAAAGAAAGAAAAAGAATACAGCAGCTGCACTAAAGAAGACGCTTAAGCACAGTAACGGCGTAGACTCGTATCCACACCTGATGGATTTGGTCACTCTTTTTATTGTTTGCACAGGTTCTGTTTCAAAAGCTGGGAGTGTTGGATCAGAAGCCAGCTCATCCCTTGAAGAAGAAGCCACTGCCCGACACCCTTGCCTACGCCTTGATCTGCGGATGACGCCACCTGTCTTCCTAGCTGAAGGTCAGTAACCAGGTCAACAATTGATGAAGGCGCTTCTGTACAATCGAGGCTTGCATCCTAGTGTGTTCGTCATGACCTGCTGTTTCATGGATGATGAAAACATATGTTTCAGGATATGCCACATATATACAGAAAATGTTACTACTAGAGAAGTAACAGATGATCTGATGATCAACCTCGATTTTCATGATGCCTTCCAAGCCTGCAAGCAGTGTGCGGCTAGCGCTATCTACACTACCATCTCCCTCGCTCGTGTTGCCATTTCTGCGTTGGATGTTAACATTGTTCATTGCATTTTACAGCCCCGGGAGTGACAGAGCCGATAGTATTTATAGAGTGCTCTTCTTCCTGACCCTTGTGTGCCGTGGGCCCGTCAAATTGACATTACTTCACATCGTCCCTTCAGCATTCTTGAGATAGTGGTTTCAAGTTCAGTACTTTTCTTTGGTGTAATCAGTTACTCACATCACATGGTGCTACTCCACCCACCATATAGCTTTAAGAAAGGTCTTAAAGACTTAAACAACCATACATATGACTTAATCTTTTCATTTGCTAAGAATGTTGCCCCAAAGGAAACACTTTGTAAGTGATGATTGACTCCAGTAAATGGCACAAAAATCATGTTATACTGGTTAGTGGTATATGTTGAATCTACCGAAACCGCATCACCAAAAACACTATAGTTTTTCCTCCATAAATCATCTACCTAAAATACACAAACAAGTCGTCCTTGCTCATCCACCATAAAGTCATAAAAGAAGGTAGTATTTGCTTCCTTATTTCGCTCAAGTTGTCCCACAGACATTTGTGTTTCTGCATCCTTGATTTTGGTTCTGAGATCACGGTAGGATTTACTTCCTTCTTTCGCTCAAGTTGTACCACGACCTACACCACTGCAGCCTAACTTCTTCACCGGCTTCCACAATATCGCTCCACGCATGAGAAAGCGCCTGAGGCATGACAATGTCCTTGACCTCTACGACACATCAACAGGTATCTTCGTCCAACTTCGACAGGCCACACTGGAGGAGCAGCACCTATGATGGTTCGCCCTCGCGTGACCACGGGCGCCGCAACCCCGGCATGGATGCTAGAGGACGGCTTCCTCTTCTTCGATGACCGCGTCTACCTCCCACCTTCCTCACCACTGCTGTCGGACCTCCTGGACGCCCTGCTCCAAAAGGGGTTCGCCGGACGACCTTTCTCACTCTCGACGCCTACACAACACCCCCGATGACAGCTGCACCGACGACCATCCTACTTAGAGGAGTGTGGCCACGGCGCCACCATGTGGGAGGAGCACGTGTTGTCTTCCTCGACAACATGGACCGTCAGTTCTTTAGCGTCGACAACGTCTAAATCAACTACGACGTTGACAGAGAAACTCACCAGCTCTCACCTCGTGAGTTTGACATTGGGACGGTGCTCAACCTTGTTGCTTCACCCCCAACGCGCTGAGACACCACCATCTGGTGCCTCATGCCGGTCTACATCACACCACCACCACACGGCTGCTTTATGTTCCTGGAAAGTCTCCCTCGCGACATGCTTCATCAACACCTCGAAGTTGGGATTCCACGGGAGCTGCTTCTCGCCGCCCGCAGAGAGACCGCGACACCGAAAGGGCATGCGGTGCACCAGTACATCTACCACAACTACATCGGGAACCTTCACTACTTCATGGAAGTCGCGCCAGTATGCACCAGGCAGAATATGATCCTCGCCAACCTAGTGCATGGGCGATTGGTTCTACATGTAGAGCTCATCATGCCAGGTACTCCAGATCTTCATCCCGGTGTCATAGAGTGGACTTTTATCTAGCGCGAGGACGCGCCGGTCAGAGAAGGGGGGAGATGTCACACCCCAAAGGATGGGGCCTAGAGGAGCCGGCCCAAGGGGCCCACATCCTGCAGGGGGAGCCCCCGGGCCACGCGCGGGGCCACCCCAGCACCGCCGCCACTCTGCAATTTCCATGGTAATTCAAGCACGAGTTTGATTACGATAAGGTTAGATTTTTGTGCGGAGGGGATATTCCACTAAGGAAATCTCCTATTAGGAAAAGAATAAGAGTTTGCTTGTAAAAAGTATTTTGTAATATAAGGAAACCTTCAGAGATTGTTTGAGATACAAGTCCCATAGGAGAGCTATATAAAGAAAGATGATGTAATCTTTTAGGGACAAACAATAAAGAAATATTTTCCTTGCCCTTTGCTGTTGCCGCCGCCGCCCCCTTCTCCTGTCACGCCGCCGCCCCTCCCCTAGGCGGTTGTGACATGATCCAATCCTCAAACGTGCTCACGTCAGAAGACCTGCTACAACGAGGCCTATGATATTTTGACCATCTTAATCACCTTAATCCCTATCACTTTGTAGTTTATGTTGCCACTAGCTCGAAGTAGTACTAAGCAACAGGTAATGAGACTCGTGAAAAGAACTCAAGTACTCGTGCCTAATCCTACGGCCGTCGCTACAAAAGACGACAAAGCCACCGGTCCATCCTTATTTATACTTTTTTTAAAATAATGCCTGTTTATGCCACTTTATTACGAAGGCTTCAAAATCAAAAGAAGAGTATAGTTACTAATAATTAGTAATAGTATGGTCATATGGCTAAATAAATGACAAAAATGAATAATCATAAAACTCCATGAAATTAACATAGGACTGAAAAGGTGCATTCACCGGAGAATCAGATGGCATTAGATTTTACCATGTGATCGAATCATAAAACGTGGTCACGTCAAAAGATTTGCTACAACGAGGCCTATGATATTTTGACCACCTTAATCCCTATCACTTTGTAGTTTATGTTGCCATTAGCTCGAAGTAGTACTAAGCAACAGGTAATGACACTTGTGAAAGGAACTCGGAGTACTCGTGCCTAATCCTACATCTGTCGCTACAAAAGATGGCACGACCACTAGCCCATCCTTCGCGCACGCCACAACCGCTGCCCTTGCAACCTTGGCCACCCTCATCCGCCGCCACCGGTGCTGGCACCGGACCCATGATTCCGGCCACCTTCCACGTCAACTCCCGGACCGCCTGAACAGCTTGCTTGCGGCACGTCACGCACTCCCGGTTGGTCTTGCACCCGTGGCTGACCTCGTCCTCACCCTCGACTTGCCTGATGTACTGCTCGGCCTCCTTGTCCCCGTAATGGAGGACACCGAGCACGTAGGCGGCCACCTTGTGGCCGGCCGCGGCCGCCCGTCTGAGCCACTGGGCACCGGCATGCGCCGAGCACTGCTCCGTGAAGACGAGCTTGAGCCCGAGGACGAAGCAGGCCTCCGGGTTGCCGGCGCCGGCCAGGTTTTGGACGAGGGTGAGGTAGCGGTCATTGTGGAACCACCTCATGGACTCCTCCCGCTCCAGCGCCAGGCGGCTCCGGACGGCGCCCTCCTTTCACGCCGCGCGCATGCCCTGGCAACTGCATCAAGGTATACTGATCTGCAATAATGCGCCACTGGTGACGATTCGTCGGTATTTGGTCAGTGGGGGGGGTGCATTGCATGCGGATACGTACCTGGCGCGTAGGCTGCAGATGTCCTTCATGGGATGTGGCGACGTCGCGGCGACGTGTGCGGCGATCTCGACGACCATGTCGTGCGGGAGCGCCATCGGCTTCTGCCTCGCCGCCATGCTCCTCGTGATCACCATGGCGCCCGGCCCGCGCGCAGGGAGAACGACGAGGAATCGATGATGCTGCCGCCTACTCGATATTTGGTCTTGTTATTTTTGGTACTGTATGTATATATAGAGTATGATATACTACAGAAAAAGGAATCCTACTATATAAGCTAGCTATATGCAGCTAGCTAGCTTTTATGTTTACTTATATTTATTTATCGGCGGCGGCGACGTCCGACTTTAAGTCAAATATGAATACGTGATCGATCGAACACGTTTTTGTGTATCGCGTGTTTCTGACCAAAAGCAAATAGTTCTCCTCCGATTCGGGTTAAAATCCGTGTATGATCGATCCTTGTACGTGTGTGTCTACTGTCTACACGTCTTCGTCTCAGACTTATTATACACAAACTAAGTTAATTGTATAATATAATAACCGTGCCTTGCTAGCTAGCACTACTAGGTACGTGCACGGATCAATTAATATTACAAAAATAGAAATCAACCAAGGAAAATTGCCTACTAGGGGGGCAATCTTTTTATTCTATATCTGGGAATGAAACATATAGATATTCCAATAAAACAACAAATCTGACAACAAAGTTTGCACATACCTAGCTAGCACTTCTTCCCATTGATGTCGTAAGCATAAGAACCCTGCAAAAAAAAAATGGCACAAGATGTAAGGTAACACTGACAACTGCTGCAATGTGATGAACAAACATGTTAGTGCCAAACTTCAAAAACTTGTCCTGCACTGTAACAACTAACAAAGAAACAAAAACTTGAAGAATCCAAGATTATGGAGTTGGTGGTGCCGATTGAGACAACACTCACACATCATGAAAGAAAAAAAAAAAAACCCTTCAAATAGCTATCCAAAACAATCACAGACATTGCACACTACATTTACATAGAAAATCAGAATATGAAGGGCAAGATGCAGCCAAATTACCAAACTCTACATCCCCAAAACCTCATTCCCAAAGTGTCTTGTTAGCCACCTTCCCAAACCCCAGTTCTAGTAGGGGGCAAAATCATAACCCATAAAAACCATGACCTTGCCAAAATTCAGACCTTAGACGCCAAAGCTCCAAAATTAACAAACCCCCCCGACTCAAAATTAACAAAACTCATCTGGCTCGGTTACCTAGTTTGTAGTATTGGTAATTGTGCTATGAAACTGTGCATTGAGACTGGCCTAATAGTAACTGGGCTATTATCGATCAGCGCGATGAGAAATGAAGCTCATAATTTGTTCAGGCACATGAATTTCGTCCCTGAAAAACCGAAGTATGTCTAGATGGTTTCGTGGATCAGCCATGCTTGATGGGAATTCCGTTTTGATAGGTTGCTAGAGGACGAGTGAAATTAAGATATATGTGATATGTTTTTGATGTGTTGTTCATCACCTTCTTTGTAGGAAGACAATGGAGTTGTATGGACTTTAGCCATCTCTTCATAGTCCCAAAAATAACAGAACTATGTCAAGCTAGTTTTTTCTTTGTAACTAGAATGTAGGTTGATAGGTTATCTTTTTTCTCAAACACGCAAGAGAGCTGTGGATTGGTAGGTTGTTTTAAGTTTACCTTTTAGTATGATATATTATATGTTTAGAGTACAATAGATCCCATATTTATTTATTTATTTATTTATTTATTATTATTACTATCACACTCCTTTGTTACAAAGATCGAAACTCTATTTAAATAATGATTAGTTTTTTTTTATCTAAAAAGAGGAAAATTCTGTAAATATTATAACCAGGTCATTTTGGGCCAACCATCGGTAATAGTAAGTTAATTGGAGCTCTAGAAAGCTCCCTTGAAATTTTCAAGGCCATGAATGAATTCCCTGAAAACTGAATGTTGGTCGGGTTGTTCGTGGAGTGAGTTTCGGTACACAAAAAATCGTTTTTGTCTGTTTTTTTAAAAAAAAAAAAAAGGGAAAAGGAAAATTCCATTTAGTGTACTGCCTAAATTGATACAATACTAGGCAAAAACGAAAGGTTATTAACCATTTCCTTCACAACAGCTCATTCTTGGCTGCTCTCAAGCCACTTCGAGCTCCAGAATGAAGGCATGCGTGTAACATATCAAGCACGTCCACACTCTGAATTTCGTGTGCATTTTGCAAGTAGGCAGCTGCCGGAGAGGCCGTGATCCAAACACGCCCAACCTCTGAATTCCCGGCCTCCATGAGAGCACAAGCCCTCTGCCAAAACAGAGCTTGTTGGACTTCAGACGCTCGTCCCTTAAATCAAACACTGCCCAGCGCCCCTGCCACATATACTGAAACCTTGATCTGCGCCGCCCATCTTCCTGTCAGAATCTGACAAACGAGGTGAGTGGAAGGAGGCCGCGCGACTGTACACTTGATGTCTGCATTGCTCATCGTGACCTGATGTTTCATGGATAACAAAGACAGATGTTTTAGGATGCTGCCATATAATACGCAAAATGTTGCTAGTAGAAGAGACGTAAGAGACGATCTGATGATCAACCTCAAGTTTCATGATGCCTTCCAAGCCTACAAGTGTGTAGCTAGCGCTGTCTACACTACCATCTCTCTCGCTTGCATTGCTATTTCTGCGTTGGATGCGGACACCGCTCATTGCATTTTGCTGCCCCAGGAGTGATAGAAACGACAGTATTTATAGAGTACTCTTCTTGCTAAGGGTCCCTTGTGCCCTGCAGCCCTGGGCTCTTCAAATTGACATTATTTCGGATCGTCCTTGAGATAGTGCTTTGAAGTTCAGTACTTTCCTTTGGTATAATCAGTTACATCACATGGCTTTCGTAGTTCGTAGTGATGGTTAAGTCCTTTTGTAAAGGAAATTTCATTTTTATCATGTAATAATTTACTGCGAGACTGCTAGTAGTACTAGTAGCCAGGTGGATATTATGAGACTCAGCGCATGATATGGAAGGCATAGATCCAACAAGAGTTCTTGGTGTAATCAGTTACATCACGTGGTTTCTGTAGTCGGCGGTGATAATGAAGTCCTTCCAAAGGAAACTTTCAATTTTTTTCATGTAATAATATGCTGCGAGGTTGCTAGTTGTACAAGTATTCAGGTAACATTTCACTGAACCACTACGCCCTGCAAGTACAGAGGTACCGATCTGTATTCATGAAGAATAAAAGTGGTACTACATATTGATTCTTAGTCCTTGGATACTCTAAGAAGGACAATATTTCAAAACACAATCGTTAAAAGGGAGCAAATTTTCTAGTCACAGTTGGCCTCTTGCATAGTCTAAGAGCTCAATAAAACCAAGCCATAAAGTATCTTGGGTCAAAATATCCTAAGAATTGGCTGCCTGCTCATAATTTCAGTCAAGTTCGCACTGCACGGCCAAAATTCTTTTTTGCCGAGTTCAAGAAGAAAATTGATGCTAGTGCAGAAATGAAAGGTGCATTAATCATTTGCAGTACACAATGACTTTAGGTTTATCCCTAGGACTAAACAAGATGCCTTGTCCTCATTAGATAGCATCGGGATTCTTTAATCCTTTAGCTCCAAGACTGAATTAGCCATGCATGGTAATTCTGAACTCAGACTTCCAAACCACCGTGATTTGCTACACACCCGTCTGACACTCCTTCCCAGCGGCCTGCCTAGATATGAAACCTGAATTTCCAGCCTGCACAACAGCATAAGCTCTCATACAAGGGCAGGAAGTGTTGGATACAAGCAGCTCGTCCCTTCAAGCAGTCACTGCCCGGCGCCCCGCCTCAGTACCTCTGTCTCCACGAGCGCGACAATGTCGCCTGTCTTCCCTCAGAGAACTTGAGCAGCAAGGTCAATGGATGTAAAAGGCGTCACTGCAATCTCGATGCCTGCATCCTAGTGTGCTCGTCATGACCTGATGTTTCATGGATGATGACACAACAGATGTTTCAAGATGTGCTATACATATGCAAAATGTTACTAGTAGAAGTAAGAGACGATCTGATCATCAACCTCGAGTTTCATGATGCCTTCCAAGCCTGCAAGCAGTGTGCAGCTAGCGCTATCTACACTACCATCTCCCTCGCTCGTGTTGCCATTTGTGTGTTGGATGTTAACAATTGTTCATTGCATTTTGCAGCCCCAGGAGTGACAGAACCGATAGTATTTATAGAGTACTCTCTTCTTGCTGTGGGTCCTTGTGCCCTGGGCCCTTCAAATTGACATTGACATTATTCGGATCTTCAGCATCCTTGAGATAGTGGTTTCAAGTTCAGTACTTTTCTTTGTGTAATCAGTTACATCACATCACATGATTTCTGTAGTCGGTAGTGATGGTTAAGTCCTTTTCTAAAGGAAATTTTCAAAAAAATCATGTAATAATATACTGCATAGACCTGCTAGTAGTACTAGTAGCCATATTTGGAAAGCGCATGATATCGTAAATAGATCCAACAAGAGTTCTTGGTGTAATTTCAGTCATAGTTGGCCTCGGCGGTGATAATGAAGTCCTTCCAAAGGAAAAATTTTTTCATGTAAAAATAATATGCTGCGAGGTTGCTAGTATCTTATTGGTAACATTTCACTGAAATATCCCTGCAAGTACAGAGGTACCGATCTGTATTCATGAAGGCTGCCTGTACTACTCATGATTCTTAGTCCTTGGATACTCTAAGAAGGACTTTCAAACGGCCAAAATTTTTTGCACAAGTTCTTGCATAGTCTAAGAGCTCAATAAAAAGCCATAAAGTATCTTGGGTCAAAATCTAAGAATTGGCATGCCTGCCATAATTTCAGTCACGGCACTGCACGGTTTTTTTGCCGAGTTCAAGAAGAAAATTGATGCTAGTGCAGAAATGAAAGGTGCATTAATCATTTGCAGTACACAATGACTTTAGGTTTATCCCTAGGACTAAACAAGATGCCTTGTCCTCATTAGATAGCATCGGGATTTTTAATCCTTTAGCTCCAAGACTGAATTAGCCATGCATGGTAATTCTGAACTCAGACTTCAAACCACCGTGATTTGCTACACACCCGTCATGACACTCCTTCCCAGCGGCCTGCCTAGATATGAAACCTGATTTCCAGCCTGCACAACAGCATAAGCTCTCATACAAAGGCAGGAAGTGTTGGATACAAGCAGCTCGTCCCTTCAAGCAGTCACTGCCCGGCGCCCCGCCTCAGTACCTCTGTCTCCACGAGCGCGACAATGTCGCCTGTCTTCCCTCAGAGAACTTGAGCAGCAAGGTCAATGGATGTAAAAGGCGTCACTGCAATCTCGATGCCTGCATCCTAGTGTGCTCGTCATGACCTGATGTTTCATGGATGATGACACAACAGATGTTTCAAGGATGTGCTATACATATGCAAAATGTTACTAGTAGAAGTAAGAGACGATCTGATCATCAACCTCGAGTTTCTTGATGCCTTCCAAGCCTACAAGCAGTGTGCAGCTAGTGCTACCTGCACTACCATCTCCCTCGCTCGCGTTGCTATTTCTGTGTTGGATGCGAACACCGTTCATTGCATTTTGTAGCCCCAGGAGTGACAGAACCAATAGTATTTATAGAATTCTCTTCTTCTTGTGGATCCATTGTGCCATGCCCTTTAAATTGACAATGTGTGCATTATTCAGGTTGTCCCTTCAGCATCCTTGAGATAGTGCTTTCAAGTTCAGTACTTTTCTTTGGTAATCAGTTATTCACAGCACATGATTTCTGTAGTCGGTAGTGATGATAAAGTCCTTTTTCTGTAGTCGGCAGTGCTCATGAAGAAAAGAATTGACTACATATTGGCACTAATTAATGACATGGCATCGACATTGGGGGGCCACATGCCGGTAGTGCGATAGGCGATGAGATCGACAGTTGAACGCAACATATCAGTACAATTTCATCATGCAATAGCGCTAGTAGATTAACTCAGGTAGGGTGATTTGGACCTCACGTAGAACGATTAAGCTTACTTTCATATAAAAGGAGGAAACTTTTGTATGCAACTATAATCAGGACTTTTGGTAATAGCTCTCAATTAATCCGAGCTTCAGCAAGCCCCTTAGGGCCCACATACACTCCTCCTTCGTGCTGTCCTGATAAAAGCAACTGGGCTGTTATCGACCAGCGCGACGAGAACGAAGCGCATAAATTGTTCAGGCACATGAATTTCCCTGGAAAACCAGCGCCACCAATCTTCCTGGAAGGAGAGTAACAAGGAAGAGGGCCGCGCTTCTTTCTTCTCTTTTCCTGCATCCTAATGTGCTCTTCATGACCTGATGTTTTCATGAATTATGATGACACAACTTTCAGGATATGCCACAAGATACACAAAAAAATTAATAGAAGTAAGCGATGATCCGAGGAGCAACCTCAAGTTTCATGATGCCTTCCAAGCCCGCAAGTGTAGAACTCGCGCTACCTACATTAGCTACCAATCTACCCTCTCCCTCGCTTGCTGTGTAGCTTGTGTTACTATTTCTATGTTGGATCATGCTAACACATTTCATTGCATTTTGCAGCCCCAGGAGGTCAGGAGTGATATAGCCCACAATATTTATAGAGCATTCCTCTACCTGCAGGATCCCATTTCCCTGGTTCCTTCAATTGACATTATTAGGCTGTCCCTTCAGCATCGTCCTTGAGAAGTGCTTTTAAGTTCAGTACTTTTCTCTGGTATAATCAGCTACTCACATCACATGGCTTCTGTAGTAGGTGGTGATGAAGTCCATTTCTAAAGGAAACTTTATTATTTTTATTTTTAATATGCTACTCACATCACATGGCTTCTGCTACACGGCCAAAATTCTTTTCGCTAAAGCGTCCAAGACATTACAAGTAGGTGGTGATAAAGTCCATTTCTAGTTGATTCGGTCAAAAATGTTTTCGGTGGTTGCAAAAATGAACTGTCTATCAATAACAAACCTGGACCAAAGTAGTACAACAAATCTTTAATGAGAACAGTTTATCAACATTTGTTATGTTGGATAATCTTTTACTACAGACGTTTAGATAATCTCATCTCTTAGTTCTTCAATATGTGCAGAAATACATCAGCCAGAAGGCCACCATGTTGACTTCAACTTCCAACTCAGAAGGAAATCATTGGTGCACAGCAAACACAATTGATTGTTGAAAAGCATTTTGGACACAAAGAAGTTCCAAATCAAAAGTTCTTATGCTTTCCTATAAGTTCACCATAGCATGTTGAAAAGGATTTTGGACACAAAGAAGTCGATGTCTCATTGGTGCACAGCAAACACAATTGTTACAAATGAAAACTAGAACCTGTAATAAAATCATTGATCTCCGCCCCTTTTTTGTCCCTCCTTGATGGGCCATTACATTTCATAACAAAAAACTGGAGCATAATACACAGAGGAACACAAGATCAAGTGCTCATTTGCTCTTCTTAGCCTATAGTACAACACAAGACTCAATTGTCCCTAGGTAAAAGCTCTGTCCTACCAACAACTACAAAACTGCAACACTGCCGGTCATGTAACCCACTCTGATGCACTTATATTCTGATAGTAACTTATGGCCAAAATTTCACTGAAGTTTAATCTCTTTATAAAATGGGAAACCTCAGCTATCATCATCCGTATCAATGCTGGAGAGCAAGCTCTTCAATGTCTCATATGACATGAAGGCAATTCCAACACTAGGAACAACCTTGAGGTACTCAGGTGCAATACCTCTGTAGAAGCCACGCAAACCTTCCCTCTGCAAAATATCACGGATAGTTCCAGTTATGGTTGATTTCTGGACAGACGCTGTCCCAGCTGCTCCTTGAAGTTGCATCCGCCGTTTTACAAGATCAAGGGGAAATGTCGCTGCAACAATGAATATAGAATTTAACATCCATTGTTCAAATAATTTCTTTTATGATATCAGGCAATCAATTTAGTAATGCAAGTGGATAAATTTCTGTCTGTCTATAAAAGCATATAGCTGCATGAGTGTACTGCTAGCTCCTTCAACAGAGATCATTCTTGTTGTGCAAGCAATAATATACGTGCATGTCATGGCTTTGTTTATTCAGTAAAGAAAAAATCGACAATGAAAATCATTAGGGATCAAATGTCAGTTTACCTGTCGATGATGCAATACCAGATAGACTCCCAGAAAACAAGCTAACAACTGCAGTTGAATCATGAGGCCTGGTGCATATATGTCCATAGGCATCAGTTGAAATTTTGGACAACACATTCAAGAGGGCATGACAATATAAAACAAAGAGTAATAATGATGAGTACCTTTCCATTTGCCAATGAGACCTCAGTGATTCATAGACAGAAAAGCTGATTGCTATACTAGGTGCAACTCCCTGTAATTCCTAAAAGTTACTGACAACCCAACATTAAAAAATATATATAAGTAAAAGGTCCATGACCTACCAACAACGTGGCCCCAAGTCCTTTGTACAATCCTTTGACACCCTCATCTCTACAGATTGTAGACACCGCATGGAAGATGCCCTTGTAATACCTAGTGGTTTTCTGCAGTAATAATTTTGATGAAAAGAACAGTATAAATCCTTGGTCCGTAAAGCAGCACCATGCAAAGCAGATTTAAAGGAGTAAAAAATTGACCAGGTGTTAATTTTTATTCAGGATATAAGATATAATATGGAATATTACCTGTGTCGCCAAACGGGTACGGACAACATCCAACGGGTAAGTTAACGATGCAGCAGTTATTCCGGCCAAACCGCCACCAAGTAAACGTACAACACCAACATTATTTGAGTCCCTCTCCAGGCCAGGAACTGTTTGGAGAAGCTGAAATGCTTATCTAAAATCAGGTCATGAAAATAGTATTGAATGCTCCAGTTCACTATGCAATGTTTTATTTAAGTGCTAAAGCACAGATCTTTGGTGCTTACATTTTTGTAGCGCTCATATGAATAGAAGCTGATGGCAGAATAAGGTAAGCGGTGTACAATTGTCACTAGGTTCCCTTTCCAAAAGGCTCCAAACCCTTCTTCTCGAAGAATTCGTGAAGCCTCATGCCATATGCTATACTTCTTTAGAGTCGCAACATCTGAATGCATACCAGCCACCTGTCAAATCAGCATGTAACAGACTCATATGAGAAATTTTAATGTCAAGAAGGTGCTGGCTGTTTCTTGTGAATCAATATCAGATCAGACATGCACACACAACTAGTTAGTAACAACTGCAGTAGCTAGATAGTGTAAAGCAGATGTAAAGAGCTAAGGACATTAATTAAGCATCAGAATGGATTGCTGCAGTAAAAGAGAACAATAACTGCAAAGTTGCCTATGATGTTGTATTGAACATTTATTAAAGGTGTGCAATTGGCAAGATTATATAATGTCTCCACCTATTTTTTTTCTTTTATAAATTACACATTCAATGATTATTCATGATAAGTCAAGTCCCTGCAGACCAAAAATCCTACAATGGCAAAAGGAAAACATTGTCCTGAATTGCTAATAACCTTATATGACTTTTAAACATCTGTTTCTATCCATATTAGCATTTTTGTAGTACATGCAAATACAACTTATAATCAAACAAAAGCTCTTGCAAAGGCGACAGTACACAAAAGCTGTCTTGCCCCTCTTAGCTTCTGATCCCTAAGACAAACCAAATGCTTAGGTATCTTGTTCTTAGTATATGATTCCCATGATTAGTATATGATTCCCATGAAGTGCAGCGACAAGGTGCACTAACAACACCCCCAAAGAAGAATATATGATTTCCCCAAGTCTCGCATCAAATAAGTTGTTACTCTATTCCTTTTCAGACCAAACAGACTTTAAAAACAACAGATGGTATTGCTTTCACCAACTGATAATAAACGTCAGAGCCACGCAAAAGGGGGATTGCTTTTTGGATAGAATCTCCTCCAAAGCAAACATTAAATCACTAGCAAATCAACTAGTTAAAACAAACAGATATACATATCTTTCTTAATTAGTTCCATGTAACCGCTAGCGTCCACCAACTATTTGTAACTCAAAACAGGGGAGATCTTCCGGGCATAAATTCCCCCACTGAGGAAGAAACAAGAAAAAAAAATGATGACAAAGATAACGACGCCTTGCTTGCTTAACGTTGGTGTAAACTCCCATTCTCCCAATCCTTCCCTACTCGCCGTTCCTCGATTCCAATCCGTACCATAACGCTCAACATAGAAACGTAATGTGAAGCCTCGTACTGATAAATACATATGAGCTGGGAGAAATTCCACCTGGAAGAGGATGGTGAGCCGCGCGAGGGGCGCGGTGCACGTCTTGCTGACGGCGCCCGCGAACCCTCCGGCTGCCAGGTGCGCCGCCGTGCCGATGTGGCGCTGCTCCTGGCAGCGGCCCACGGCTGCGCCTGCGCGGCCTCCGCCGCCGCCGCCATCGACGACGACGCCCACGCGCGCCTCCGTCTGCATCGGGCGCGCGCGCTCGGACGGATAAGGAGGTGCTAGGGTCCGCCCGCCGTCCGCGGCCGGTGTGAACGCTCCTCGCAGGGTTGCGGGCGCGGCGCCGACCGCCGAGGTCCAGCCTGGGCCGGAGCGGAATTCGAAGCTGCGAGGGGTGGGCGCGGTGTGGCTTCTTCCTCCGCACGTTTCTCTGGCCCTCTTCCTCTGTCGCTCTCCTTTCTTTGTTTTTTTTTTTTTTTTTTTAAAGAATTTTCGGACCCGGCACAAATCCGACTCGGATTCCGAATTTTCATCAGAAATTTTACTAGGATATTCTATAGTACTAATATATACTACGGAAAAAGTCTACTTTAATCTCTATAAACTATTGGTTATGACTACTCCATGTCACAATCTTTAAAACCGAAATACATTAAACTATGACAAACTGTCTATTCCACCCTTGGCTGGTTTTGGGAGGGTTGTTTTGCCCCCATGATGTCCAATGTGGCCTAATTTTGACATGGTGGCGCAAGGGATGGACTCCAGGCGGGTTCAATTGGACTAAAAGGTAGGCCCTGTGTGAAGTAACATGTGCTACTCTCACTAACAGGTGGTCCCCACCTGTCATCCTCTACCTCCAACCAAGGGCGGACGATCTTTGCCGATATACTGAGCATTTTAAGCCCTGGCCGACCCGCGGACCTTATTGGGCCAGTGCAGGCGAGATCTTGCGACTGAGAAAAAAAATCTTGGCCCGAGCCCGACCTAAAATGTTGATTTTACCTATTTTACACTATAAAACACACGGGCAGCCCACCCAAGCCCGAGCCCGACCCGAAAATTGAGGCCCGACATGTCTAGTGGGATGGGCCTGGGCAGGATTACCTCGGCTGAAATAAACTGGCCTTTTTCTGGCTCGGCACGGCCCAAAAAATGCTCAGGACTAGCTGCCGGGCATGGCGGCCGGTGCCGCATCCCGTGACGGCGGCAAGACGGCGGAGCTCACGCCGTTTTGCGGAGGATAAGAGCCATCTGAGCCATCTGTGGCGCGCCGGGAGGATCGAGTCGTCCGCGGTCGGCGTAGCCAGCGGCGGGGCTCCGCTCGTATGCTCCGCGGCCGCGGAGCCGTGGTGGGCTCCGGCTCTCACGCACTCCCGCGGCCGGTGGATCCCCAGCGGGGCTCGCGCT
Organism: Hyparrhenia diplandra; assembly: GCA_015847255.1. Taxonomy (NCBI): domain Eukaryota; kingdom Viridiplantae; phylum Streptophyta; class Magnoliopsida; order Poales; family Poaceae; genus Hyparrhenia; species Hyparrhenia diplandra. The sequence goes on from JADLZK010013044.1 coordinate 235,951, forward strand.
CGTCCCGCCCGCGGCCGGCGGCCCAAGAGCGGACTTCGCCCGCGGCGAAATCACTCATCCGCAACGCCCGCGGCGGATCTGGCGTGGAGCTCCCGCACCTTCTCGACGCTCCCGCCGCTTGGCCTTGACCGCCACGTCCTCCTCCCTTGCCGGAGGCCACTCCTCGAGGGCTGGACGTGCATCGCCGTGGGCGCCAAGCTTAAGGTATAGCGTGGCGATCCCGCGTGCGCAGCGGCGGGGATCGGGGACCGAGGACCGACCGGGCGAGACCAGGTGGTGGGCGCGCCTGAGTGAGGCCAGCGACCGAGGCCTGGAGGAGCACGGCCTGCTCCTCCGGCTCGAGTTGCTCGACGCTGCCTCATTGGAGCAATTGGCCGTGCAATGCAGAACGACGGGAGGAGGATGGAGGTAAAGCCGACGAGTGGAACCCACGTGGCGTTGAGATGAGCTGCATACCTAAGAGCCAGCGTGGCCAAACCACTCCATCGTGGCCGCCACGTGGGCAAAACCGTCCCGGGGATGATTTAGACGGTTTTGCAAAGTTTATGGTATTGGTTAACCGGTTTTAAAGGTTGTGGCAAGTAGTAGTCACAACCTCATAGTTCAGAGGGTTAAGTAGACTTTTTCCTATATACTACTATATAACCAGTGAAAATATATGGTGGAAACTGCATGCTAGGTGAAAACATGGAAACCAATTTAAAAGACATATGTTGGCTATTTCAAAAATTCTAAAACTTGACACCCATAGTGCATATACACATATGTACTCACATGCAAAAGTTGACATGCACACTCACCTTTAAAAAATTCATACATAAATAACAAATTTTAGGTGCTTGTGCATTAAAGGACAAAGGATTTTTGTCCTTTAGTGCGCATACACCTAAAATTTGTCATTTTTTATGAATTTTTCAAGTTTGAGTTTACATCCTAACTTTTATAGGTGAGTAATGTGTGTATGCAGTATAAGTGTGTCAAGTTTTAGAATTTTTAAAACAACCAAAATATGATTGTTTTTGAATTGATTTTTATGTTTCACCTTGTGGTTATTTTCTCATATATGTGTGTGTAAGATGAGAAATTTTGATATTTGTACATGTATTCGCAAGCCCCTCACAATATAACCTTAAGTTCGCAAGCCTTTTGATATTTGACCCTGAGCATGTGAATTCCTTTGAAATAGGGGATTTTGGAGGTTTTCTCTATTTTAGCAATTCCGGGATATGTTTTGCACTATTTGGGATACGGGAAAAGACCATCCTACCCCCTCTCTCATTCAATCGGTCAGAAAGCTTCTTCTTTTTTCTTGCGACTTTCTTCTCTCACGCGAGAGGCCGCGACCGCGCCGTCCTCTTTCGCATCGGCTCCCGCCGCCGCCCGCTGTCTTGTCCACCGGCGAACGGCCGGGGGAGCGCGCGTCCGCCCGATCCCCTGGCCGGCGCTCGGGCAAGGAGCGCCCCTCTCGTCCATCCCGCCCGAGTTGCTGTCCTCTTTGCCCAAGCCCGGCTAGGGTTAGGGGCTTAAAGCAGAGGATGAGAGAGCAGAGGTTGCTAGGAAGGCGGCTGAAAAGGAAAAAGGAATTAATCTAGATGATGTGGAGATGCAAGGTGCTGATTTGTTGGTTCATGATAACGTACCTGGTGAGGATGAAGTTTTCTATGATAGAGATGACCCTCCAATGGAAGTTGGAACAATATATGCTAGTATGGATGAGTTCAGGGCTGCAGTGCGGCAGCATGCTATAAAGGGATAATTCCAACTTGTAACAGACAAATCTTCTAAAGAAGGATATCCATCTTCTAAAGAAGGATCCAAACATGGGTGCAAAGAAACTACAACGTGAGTTACAAGATATGTACAAAGTTCAAATTGGGTATCCAACTGTGCATCTTGGTAGGGAGAAGGCAACACAAGAACTTTTTGGGGCATGGGAAGAAAGTTTTGGATATTTATTTAACTTTGCAGCAGAGGTTAAGCTTAAAATGCCAGGAAGTGTTGTAGAGGTAGAGGTTGTGCATACAGAGGAAGGTTACTTTTTCCATAGATTCTTTTGTTGTCTGAAACCAAGCATTGATGGTTTTCTCAATGGTTGTAGACCATTTTGGCAATTGATTCTACAGCTCTCAATGGTAGATGGAATGGACACCTACCTTCTGCTACAGCACTAGATGGCCGCAACTGGATGTTTCCAGTTGCATTTGGATTTTTTGATGGTGAGACTGCTGCCAATTGGACTTGGTTTATGCAGCAGCTACAAAAGGCAATTGGTAATCCACCACACCTTGCCATAAGTTCAGATGCTTGCAAGGGCCTAGAGAATGCAGTGAAGAAGGTATTCCCTTGGGCTGAGCATAGAGAATGTTTTTTCCACCTGATGAAGAATTTTAGTAAGAAGTTTTAAGGGCCTGCATTTGGAAGAATGTATCCTGCAGCTAGGACTTTCCAACCAGAATATTATGAATACTTGATTTATTTTGTTTATGTGAACTAGTACTCTTAGATTGCCTGGATGATTCACTATCTGTGTGGGATTATGTGAACATGTACTGTTATCGGCCTGGTTGGATGGTTAAATTGACTATTTTTATTATCTATTACAATTTGTACTTTGTTTATATTTATTTTGGGCACAAATATATTCAGGCCACCAATGGGCTCACGTGCATGTGTTTAAAAAAAAAAATCATCCATTCGCAATGTGTGCTTGTGTCCAGGCTGTGCGTGCGTGTGTGTGTCGAGGCCAGGACGTGTGCGTGTGTGTCCCTTGCGCGTGTGTCCAGGCTGTGCAAAGGGGAAATAGAGGGAGGGGTAGGATGGTCTTTTCCCGTATCCCAAACAGTGCAAAACATATCCCAGAATTGCTAAAATAGAGAAAACCCCCAAAATCCCCTATTTCAAAGGAATTCGCATGCTCAGAGTCAAATATTAAAAAGCTTGCGAACTTAAGGTATTGTGAGGAGCTTGCGAATACCTTTTTATCAAATTAAATTTTTTATTACTCTACAAAGAAAGCTTTTGCGAAAGCACGCTTCTTTAGTTTCAAAGGAATAAATTTAAATTTTTTGAGAAATATCAAAATTTCTCGTGTAAGATAGAAGAGAAATCAAATCGTGAGAAAGAACCCGGCCCAGAAGGCCCGTGCCGGTGCGATCGTTCGGAGATGCGCTCGATGCATTCCCCGCTCCTCGTGCGTCGTCGGTCTGTCTAGCCTCTCGCTCTCAGACGACGGCTGGGCCGCCGCCGCCGCCGCCGCTCTGAGCCAGGTGCCGAGGCTTTCGTTGGTCTCTTCACCGGCGACGACACCCACCAGGTACTCCCACCCGTTCCCTTCCCTTCCCTTCCCTTCCCTTCCCTTCCTTTGTCCTGTTCGAAGTTGAGCACCGAAACCCTAACCTAAATCTGTTTAGCTATCTCACAGGCCTCTGGCCTCCTAACTTCGAAGTTTTTGAAAAAATTATTGTTTGTACATGTCCCGTTACTGGATCTGCCCCTGATTCACCTAACCCAACTCATGTACTTTCCTAAACCAGCTCATGTAGCTGTGGGTTGTGTTCAAAATGCTCTCAAATTGTCAAACCCTCCTAACCTCAATCTGTACAGCCCTCTTCTTTGCTCCAAGGATGATTACCTTTTTACCAAACATTGGGTAGAACCATTCTTTCTATTGATTATTTCACTGCATGTTTGGGAGATTGATCCAACTGCACTATAACAAGCATATACAGTTGTTATTTCTTGATGATAGTCATTAGGCTAAGGTCATGTTTGGTTTAGGGACTTTTTAGTCCTTGGGACTAAAAAAAGTCCCTTTTAGTCCCTACCAAACCAAACAGGAGGGACTTTTTTGAGACTTTTCCTCTATTAGTCCCTAAAAGACTCTCGGAGGAACTTTTTTTATTAGTCCCTAGGACTAAAAAAAGTTTAGTCCCTAGGAACCAAACAGGACCTGAATAGCAAATACATGGGTGAAGTTTATCCTTTATATTCATATTATGGTTGCTGCATTAGCATCATATGTGATCACACGATTTACATGTTGGCTGTTGCATGTCCATTTGATAGGAGAAGATGACGTTTGAGCGAATTTCTAGAATCCCAATTGCTCAAGATAGAAGCAATGCAAGCCAACAGAGTACAGAGCTAAGCAAGGTAACTAATGTGCAAATGTATTTCTGTGTTTGCTTTATTGTATTTGCTGTTTGTCTCATGCCATCACCTAAATGCTAATATTGGTCTATTGTCACTTAATATGATCCCTCTCTAGGGCGAGAGTTCTCGGACCATGGAGCTAGCAGCACAGGTGGAGCAAAGGTCTTACAATTACAACCTTCGCCCACGGAATGTTGATCCAAAAACATTGCAAGAGAGATCAAAACTAGAGACACGCCGGAGTTCTCGGACCATGGAGCTAGCAGCACAGGTGGAGCAAAGGTCTTACAATTACAACCTTCGCCCACGGAATGTTGATCCAAAAACATTGCAAGAGAGATCAAAACTAGAGACACGCCGGATGCAGAAGAAGCAGAGAAGGAAGCAGCTGGCTGAAGAGTTCAGATTATACATCAGGAACAAAATCAAAAAGAGGATTGATGCCATGCCTAAAACGCTTCCACACGATGACAAGGAAAACGAACATAAAAGTAAGCATTCAACTCTTATCTCCTGTCTCTTGTCATTCTTATCACAATTACTGTCACTAACTCCACTCTGCGACAACTCTTTGCAGCTGAAGTTTTCAATGCTGGCCAAAGTGCACTATGGAATGGTGTGTTTCCCTTCCATTCTCTTTTTCTTCTAAAAATGTGTTCTTAACTGGATATTCTGAAGGTTTTGGGAGATTTTTCTATATGAGTTGCACAAGCTATAATTGATGAGAAATATTCATGGCACTCTGTCATAGCCGATGCCATATGTTCTTAAAAAGATTGTATTTTTATGATCTTCACCCAACCGAAGCGAGTTGAAATGGTTCAGTCAAAAAACAAGCCTAAGAATAATGTAAATTATGAGCAAGAAGAATCCGTTCTGCTTGCGAAATGTGTCAATAGGATTAACTGGAATAAGTAGTGCAGAGAAGTGAGTAGAAAAAATGATAAACCAAATGATTTTATTTACATCTTGATCATGGTGTCATTATTATTGTTATTGACCCTTGTCATGTGTTACATAGTTCACTGACTTTGGTTATTAACGTAAGCCTGTTACTAAGTACTAGTTAAACCTTTATAATACCCATACTTACCTTATATTTAAATTTTTTATAACCAGTGTGGCACCCGTATTATCACAGTCCAGATATTGGGTATTCATGTACTCTAAAGGAGGCCAGTTGGGAAGTTGAGATGTCAGTTTTGCAGATTGCTCCCAATGTGGTAGCACTTCAATCTCTCACAGGTAGGCCCTTCATTAATTGTCAATGCTACCTACTGCCTATTCTGGTCTAAAATTATTTATGCAATGATGGTTTGATGTTGTTTACTGCAGGGGACACACAACTTTTTTCTTGCTCTGGTACCATTGTTGAGGTGTCAGAAGGCAATGGCTTTGTTGTGACAGTTGCAAACTTGGTCAAAAGTCCAGACACAGATGAATGTGCTGAAAACCTCAAGGTTGGTCCATCTTTGTGTTACCACTGGTGAAGTTTGGTCACCTTCCAACAGATGCTAAATTTTTACCTTTTGTAGATCAAAGTATATTTGCAAAACGAGGAAGTTCTCAATGGTGATCTGTCAAGCTATGATTTTTATCACAATATTTGTGTGATTAGAATTGAAATTGCGAGGCCTCTACAGCTTCCAGAGAACATTTTTAGTTCAAACATTTGGGCTATCAACTTTGATGAGAGTTGTTCAAAAGACGTAGTTGCATTGAGTCGTGACAGAAGGACCCATTTCTTGCATGTCAGCACAGGAAAGATTATTCCAAAAGATAGCGAGCTTGACTGTGAAGAACTTATGGTGTCATCTTGCAAGATTTCAAAGGTGAGCATGTTATCAGCTGTTTTTTATGTTGATGCCACTTGTTTAATGTGGTACTCCCATTTGAATCGAATGGCTAAGTTTGTAATACTTGCTTAATGCTTTGGATCATTTGGTACCTTATTTACTGTCATATATGTTCTTTGTGCCTTAAGGTAGTTATTTTGTGATCTGTTAACACATAACTATTGCATTGCAAAATATATGTGGTTAGGTTGTGTGTTTATGTACATCTAAAAGATTGTTTATAGATCAATACATTTGATATGAAAAGCTCAATAGCAGTCAAACTTGACAGTAGGACATTGATATCAGTGCACTTGATGCTCTTTGGTAATGCTCCTCTATTTGCTAACCCTGGCTGTATCACATCTCATGTTACTGATGATTAATTTTGGTCAATGTCCCAAATCATATGTAAAATCACAATTGGAATTCGACGCCTGGTTTAGAAAAGCCTGCTTTTTTCTAATTTCACAGATCTCAATTTTTCCCTTCATTTTGTTTGTTCTTCCTGTACCTTCAGTTCTTCTCTTTCTTTTATTCTATTTCCTTACTTTTAATGTGATAAGCTAGAGTCTAATCTGGGATGTGTATATCTATGACTGTTGAATATTCACTTGTGTTTATATGTTTGCTGTTTGTCATACCATTTTGCTTGGTTTATTTTGTATTCCACTAATAGTACAATTGTTGATTTTTATTAAATTCATTTCATGGAGCATGTTTGGTTCTGTGAAAGTATTATGCATATTAATTTTCTTGCGAATATTATTCATCACCAATTAGATATATAGGTGTATTGGGGGATAACTGCTTATAAGTTGTTTAAAGGGCTGTGGATGGTGTTCCTTTTGACTCCTTTTTTCTTGGATTTGTGACTATACTAGGTTGTCATGAATGTAATATGTAAGCGTCTTTCTGCATAAATTTGTGTATGGTTAACAAAAGATTGAAATCTCTGTAAATTGATACACTGTTTTCATTGTGATTAACCTTAATAGAAGGACATATCACATATCTTTAGTACCCAAGTATGGTACTAAGTTTTTAACTATGCTGTTACATCGGGAAGCCAAAAAGTGACAAGTTGACAACTTTATTAGAATAGCGCTAAGTAGAGGACTTACGGAGGACATTACTTGGGGAAGAAATAGATCTAGAACAGCCTGTCCAAGAAAGACCACGACCGGGACTTTAGGGACTTGAAGTTGTTTTTTCATCTTTTCTTAATCCAGTGACAGTTAGTCAATTACTGTAACCTCCATGCCCCTAACTATGCTTGAGCTTAACTTAGAGATAGAATGGCTAACAACAACAAATCTTGTGTCCTGAATTGACCTTTCCCAAATGCTAACTTACCTGCCACTGTGCTTTGTACTTCTAAATAGTTCTCTAACACCTATAGATGTTTAATCTACCTACTGAATGATCACAGAAATCCCATGTCCGCCTGATATGAGCTACTGCTGCTATGCACCATGTAAGCCTGTAATGCATACATGACGAGCACTCGTGTTAGAGTATACTAGAAGCATACCCCGCGTGTTGCCGCGGGATTTTCTTAAAATAAATCTGTTATATACATAGCATTACTATAGCTATTCTGTATACTGTGTATACATATATATGAATTTGACTTGCATGTTATTTTATTGTATGAGATCTGGTAAAAATTGGTAAGCAAATAGAAGAAAAACCAATATTATTTTTTGTCACTTTACAGAGGAATGGGTGATGAAACAAATTGCATATGTAGATGACTTGTATGTTAATATGTTAAAGATTTTAAGTATTTCAAATGATAGAAATGACATGGACATTTTTGTAATTAATAAGGGATGACATGGGCTTAGTGGGCAATGATGTGGACACCTTGCATGAAGAGATATAACATTTTGTCATGGGGGGCGGTTGCCATTTGGGGGGGGAGATGTTAGAAGAGTCAAGGGCCTATTGGGGTTAGTTAGTTGCTTCCTTAGGGGCCAAGTAAGACATCTCTATATAATGAGAGGAGATGTATCAATCTAGGATTAAGCAATACAATATGAATTTAAGCTCTCTCCCCCAATGAATCTCAACCGCCTAGGCTGCTACCCTAGAACTATCGGGCGCTGAGGGGTAAAACCTCGCCCCAACCTACCCATGGATCTGAGGCCCATGACACATTAAGTGAGGCCACTTATTGGGGAATGATGTTGACACCTTGCATGAAGAGAGAAATTGCCTTTACAAGAATTATTGATTATTGATGATTTGGTAGCCTGGGTATTATATATTTGGGCTGCCAAAGTATTGGGTAGGCATCTTCTCCCTAAGTATTTGTACTCTATTTATACCATCCGAGAGGCTTACTGCAAATAATCCCATGCAATATATCCTTACAGCTTGGTAGCAGAGGCTTTTGGGTTAAACAACTCAGATGGACTGATGTAGTCATGTATGGTAGTCACATGTTACCCTGTTATGACCATATATTGACAGCAGACGGAAGTAACAAATAATATCTATCCTTAGAAACATAAGAGTTGCTTTTTTATGTGCTGTGCTGGCTATTATTAATTGAATGTTAACTAGGCTTATGTGCAGTCATACCTTGGTATAGAATTTTTCTATACTTATCTGTAATCAAAACTTATATCATCTATGTCCTTTTTGAACAATTTAATGAATATTAACCTGTGGGCAGGAAGCTGTTGGAGGTCTGCTAATGGACTTCGATGGAAATGTTATTGGGATGAATTATTACGACTCTAAAGAAACTCCTTTCATTCCAAGTTTCATTGTGTCAAAGTGTTTTCTGCAATTGAAAAAATCTTGGTATGTATTTGATTATTTTTCATTGCTTAAATAAATACCAAATAAATACAATATGCATCTGCACCTTGGTAGCTGGACTTGGGATCACCATTAGCTCCTGTGCCTAATTAGCAGGCATGTTGCATTCATGAGTTCATGACTGCCTATATTGCTGATGGTTAGGCTGTTAGTCTAGAGTTGAAGATGGATCGGATTGGTGATGTTATTGTGCTAGATGTAAGCGCTTTGGTGTGGGAGTGTACGATATACAGCCTTACTATCATTGTTTGCTGAAGTGAGAATTGTTATGAACTATGATTGCACAATCATGTTCCTACGTATTTTTGTCAGGGGGTTTTAGTTTTCTTACTTAAAGGATACCTACCAATTCTCGTAAAAAAACATTTTTTACTACAGTTATAAATAAATATAAGCTGTTGCAATTTGGGCAATGAATTTGTTTGCAACAACTACTTTGAAGCATCCAACTCTGCTGATACATGCCATCATCATGCTTCCTCTAATAAACCCTCCTTCCAAGCATGAGTGAGTTTGCCTTGCCTTCATACAATGGAAAGTCAGATCTGGGGGAGGGGAGGTAGCTAACACATGTACAGCATCATTCATCTATTCAATCTCTTAATTCCTACCTGTACATTGGGGATTGGTGATCTTGCCACCTATATTTTGGCACAAATCTGTTTTTGATTTTTTTTTTAGAGCACTGGGTGAAAGGGCCTTAGCCTAATGGTTGCAGTGCCTAAGTAGCACCCACAGGTCATGCATTCAATTCCCCATGGGAATGCATTTTCGGGTTTGGTTAAAAAGGGTCACTCACTGGTTCTCCTGGTCAGCACGGGTGATGGTGAACGGGCCCTCGTGTAGGGGCTAGTTGTGGGTTGGGCCTCAAAGCACAAGTTAAAGCCCCAAGCACAGGGGGTGACATTCCCATGTATGGGGAGGGCCAACTTCTGTGACCTTTTTGGCCCGGGCTTCGGTTGAGCTCTTCCTAATGGTAATACCATGGAGGGGATTTTTTACCCCACTGGGCATATTTTATTTTTTAAGCATTAGAGAGTGTTGCCATGCCATACATTTAACATACACTAGCCATGTAAGGATTGGAAGTCCAGTTTTTGCTACAAAGAAAACAACAAAGATCAGATTATGGAAAGCATTTAGTTCTTTTATCTTTAATAATGAAATGATACGCAGATCTCCTGCGCATGATTAGAAAAAACATTTATTCTAGAACAGTCACACATGACTATTATTGGCCTCCTTAAAGCGCCCACTTGAAGCCTCTTTCTAAATTTTGTAGTTCAAGCAAATGTAATTACTCAATTTATAGTTAATACTTAATAGAAATGCCGCTGTTTCACTAAGAAATTGCAGGTGGTCATAGACTTTCCATTATGCTATCATTGCTTCTTTTCCTAGATCAGTTCTCTGGATTATGAACTTGTAGATTTTAGTGCACATGTACACATCTTATGTGGAAACTTTGCAGTGCATTTTTTGTCTACCTGTTAGTCACTTATTTGTGTACTTAGCTTATTCACCCAAAATGCTCATTAAAGTTCCATGCCCTTTCAAACAATAGGAAGGGTGTTGGTTTGCTGTTAGCAGCTTTTTGATGTAAAACAATGTATAATGTATAATTTGGCAAACTACATATTTTGATTATTTCTCCTTGCAATTTTCTTGCAGTAAAGTTGTAAGACCATGGCATGGGCTGCGAGTTAGAAATCTCTATGCAGAAGGGCATCGTACATATGAAAATACGCAAACCATTTTATCTGGAATCAATGGTGTGATTATTAAGAAGGTATGCATCTTTTCTCTATCCTGTGTCCCTCACTTTCTGGTGAAATATAGTTGGCGTATGAAACTTGGGAACACAGATGTTGATCCAAGTGAATAGTTTTTGCTAAATTTGTTTCTTACCTTGTCTTGTGGTGCTTTTACTGAGACCCACCTGGTCAAGGTCCTATACAGTCTTCTGCTTCCACTCTTTCGTCTTCAATTTGATGGGTGTATTGGAATTGCAGAAGGAAAATCGATGTTCTGAACAAGCAGTTGATTTGTATGAAGGGGACATCATTGATCGAGTCAATGGTGTAAAGTTTTCCAACGCAGCTGAGGTGTGTTTTCAATCTGTTGTTGTTTACTTGATCCTGTATAAGCTTTCCAAGCTGGGCCATGGTCTGAGTGAATGCAAGGTGGATGGATGTGTTTGGTTGTTTGGGTGACAAGATATTCTGTTGATTGTTTGTAGTGACTGCTGTTTAGATGTTTCTTTGACCAGAAAGTTTTGTGACGAAGCTTTAGAGGGTTTCTCAGAGCTTTTTTGGGCAAGATGGCATGGCAGAGGGAGAGGGTGCCCCTGTGGCGCAAAAGAACAGCGGGAGAAACTAGATGGAATCTTTAATCGCGGGCAATATACCTTTTATAGGATGGCTTGATTGACAAATTAGGTGCTAAAGATGACAAATTTTTTAAATGAGGTGCTGAATATAACAAAATTCTAGATAAACTTTCTAAAACAAACAATGAAGGCCCTGTAACTGGCTCGCTGGCTCACGCCATAACTGCAAGTCTTGAAAGATATAAAAAATTGTTCATTTTGCCTAAAATATTGGAGATGATTGCACTAGGATATTCTATACTATGTCTTGTTGCTACACAATGCACAGATGCGGATATGGGTTCGGGTACGGGTACGGGTACGGGTACGGGTACGGAGATATGGCGTTTCCTAAGGAAGGATACACCGATATAGTATGTATATAAAAATACGTAGTGTCTTTTCTCATAGTGTAAATAATTGAATATGCTAACACACATCACATCAACAACAATAATGTGGCAAGTGACTCAAGTTTGACTGGCTGAACCATAACATTAGTGCATTATTACATAACATAAGAGGCGTACGAACACTCCTGTTCAGTGACTTTGCTTGAGCTGCAAGGAATGTTCAGTGACTTTGCTTGAGCTGCAACTTCCACTCTTATGAATTCCTCACCGCATGTTGAGGGTTTTGAAAGAATAGGAATGGGATGTTTCAATGTTTGTGGACATGCATCGGGCTTTCAAGCTAGGTGTTACTGGCCCAAACTATTGGAACGAAGTATCGTAAATTATCGGACAGAATATGGAGAATTAAATATTTTATTTTAAAATCGTATTTTATTGGGATGTATCGGTGTATCTGGATGTATCAGATACGGGTACAACAAGAAAAGGAGTTTCCCTTGTTATTTTGGATGAATTCCACATCCTGCAATGGTTAAGCTAGGCATAGAAATGGAGTAGAGCGCATACCGGTAGAAGCTATACATTTTTTTTCCATATCTTCTTATCAGATAGGAAATGAATGTAGCAGGTGGATATGGGTTCAAATACTCACCAGATATACAATTTATGCCATTTATTTCCTATTTTGGACTCTAGAATTGGAAGTAGTAGCCTCTGGAAATATAACGAGCAATATTTAGCACATGTGAACCGCCTGGATGCAGAAATGTCCAGATAGTATCTAGGGATGCTACGCATCTGCAATCGAATTATATAGAAACTATCCTATCCGTTTTCACTATGCTGCATGCACTAGGCTGTTGTCCTACATGTTGCCTCTGCTCCATTTTCATTCCTACAGATCGCGTAAGCTCATCCTGGCCCCAGAAAAACAGTAAAAGAATTAAGTACGAGCTGAGCCATGCCCGTAGGCTCGCCGGGAGCCAAATACTTATTTCTTGCATTCAATTTTCACAATAGACCTGGTTTACGCAATAAAATATGCCAGTAATGTTTAGAACTGAAAACATCTTTGTTGATATCGTGCTATTTTTGTATCAGCTGGGTGGCATACTGCTGGATTTAGGTGCCAAGCATGATGATTCCAAAGGGATGGAGATATACCTGGAGGTTTGATCGATTCAATTATGAGACGACGCATATAATGTTATTTAGCAATGCTTGTCAAATTCTTGAATGTTCTAACCGGTACTCCATTTGTTTGTGTACCCCAATCCAGTTTGGTCTGAGGGATGGTGAACGTGTAGGAAAAGTTGTCGTCAAGAATTCTACTTTCAGCGGATTAAACAGGTATTTTTGTTACCTACTACTATATTAAATAGGTACCAATATATGGAATCAGTGGTGTTTTATTCACTTGCAGGTGGCCTTTTCCAAAGCCAATAATTGTTAAATACTTCTGTCGTGGAGCACTTCTCCGTGAAGAGTGGTTTACGCTGGAACTGTGAGATTGCGTTCGCAGTGTTGATTTCCTTTTCTGGGAACGCTTAGATATACTTTTCTTAAGTTAGCACCGTGAGCTAGTCTAGACGACCAACAGACTGGTTCCTGGAAGAACAGCCTCGTTTGTGTAATCAGTATGTACGGATTTAAATTATATTCTACTCCGTAGTAAGGTACTATGTGTATCTATCAGTTAATTTGTTATTTGGGAAATGTGCAGTTAGGACCATCTATAATTCAATCCTTAATCTATTTAGTTTTTTTTTTTTTTTTTTTTTGGAATCTCTACTTTGCAGAAGTTCTTGTGATTCCGTGATTGTTTGACTTCATGAAGAAATGACAAATACTGCAGCAGTAGAAATTATTGTAGCAGCTTAGTCGGGGAGGTCTAGGTTTCAAGAGTATTCGTTTGGCACCCTGGGGAAGCCAATCCATCGAAGAGATGACCCAGCTGTTAGAAATCACGTTCTTCGATTTGCACACAAACACGATGGACGCAGAGTAGGGAGGAAAGCAGGGCTTTGTGTATTTCACTTTTGGTTCTTCTGATTGTTACAGTGAAAGGGGGCTCCAATTTAGCCAACGGTGGTCAGGTAAAACAGTACCTCCAAATGTTTTTGCCCCTTCTCTGCACACATGGATTTGGACGTCATCTTTGACTGGAACTTACAACACTCCCCTTGGCTAAATCCACACATGGATTTGGACGCCATCTTTGACTGGAATTTACAACACTCCCCTTGGCTAAATCCATGATATGTTCATGCCTCGTTAAAAATCCCCCCTAAACCCGCAATTCTCTTCTCTTAACCTTGCAATTCTCTGAGATGTCTCATATACCAATTCCATGAACCCTGCAATTCTCTTCTCTTAACCTTGCAATTCTTTGAGCCGTCTTATATATTCCACGGACACATTTGTGGAGATATAGGCTGACAGAGATCACGTATCATATATTCCACGGACACATCTGTGGAGCTATAGGCTGACAGAGATCACTTCCTCTAGTCGTACCAACACAAGCTTAATTTCCGGGATCTATAGCACCAGATATGGTATTCTGAATAGTTCGGTTCCTACATTTTTTTTAAAAAAAAAAGAGAAGCATTATAATATCGGTAACATGTTTTGATGGGCGTCCGTCCACACGTCTCGTCCGGACGCGTCCTTGGGCCTGCAGTCTGCAGATCGGCAGCCCAATCAACTTTCTCCTTTATCTCCCCCGGCCCAACTTACCTCTCCGCTCAGTCCGCTGTGTGTTTCTAAAAAAAGCCAAATCTATTCCCCCACTCACGCATACGCTCGCCGCGGCCGTCTTGGCAGCGCCGCCGACCTCAAATCCATCCCACGCGGGGGCGCGGCCGTTGGCGCGTCGCCGGTCGTGGCGAGTGTGGAGGCGCCGGCGTGGCCCGACAGCTGTGGAGGAGAAGGGGAGGCGCTGGCGAGGCAGCCCATGGCGTGGTCGGTCTATCCAGGCCGCTGCAGTCGAGAGCAGGTCGTCGGTGCATTGGGGCTGGAGCAGAGGGGCGTACTAGGCCGGTGCAGGAGACGCAAGGGCTGTAACGACGATGCCTGGTGCGGAAGACGACAAGGGCTGTACCTATGCAGCAGCTTCTGCCAGGGCCGGCCCTGAGTTTTCTAGGGGGCCTTCTACGTACTCCTTCCGGCCGCGAAACAATGCAATTCTCATTTTGGAGGCGTTGAACTATCTAAACTTTAGACTAAATTTAAATAAAGAAGTTTAAACATTGATAATATAAAATTAGTACTATTAGATTAATATTAGTAGAAAAAACAGGTGAACAGCCCGATTTTTATTTTTTTTAATAATAGTAGAATATATTTTTATAACAAATTTGTAATATATATTTTTGTAATATACATAAGTAACCTTAAAGCTAATGCCGACATTGTACCAATGTACATGTACCTACCTTCAAGCGAGCACGAGCTACTAGGAAGTCAACAAGCTTTACTGCTTTAGTGCTATTGCGGCCGATTCCATCACCGGACAGGAAATAACACAAATATAATCTATTAAATCACCGACAGGTTTTGAGGCATACTGGATCATATTTACGGAAAAGATGCAGAAGCTTGCGTCTCGCCTCTCGGCTCTTGGGTCATCTTGTTTTGCGTCGCCGGCGCCGCCATCTGGTGATTCCGGATTCACGTCTCGCATTGCTGCTAGCACGCTGCGTGAGCACGATTGCATCTCACACCGCCGCCGCGCGCGAGGACGACTGGACGAGGTTGAGGAGTTGCCGGCCAGGGATGGCTTCACGTGGACGCCAGATGCACAACTGCTTTAGGCCCCGGCCGGCAGGCCCTAATCTTCGCTACTGGGCCAGGGCCTTGACAGTTAGTATATACCCATACTGTAATACATACTTGGGATGGGGCCCCTTGGAATCGAGGGCCCGGGGCGACGGCCCCGCTTGCCCGCCTCCAGGGCCGGCACTGCTTCTGCACACAGGGTTGAGCGTCGTCAGCGAGATGACAGGGAGCGAGCAGGCCATTTCCTCTCCACCTCGCTTTGACCTTCCCAGCCTGTCAGGAGAGTCACAGAACACTAGCACTGGAGTCGAGCTTGATTGGAATGAGACTCTTGGGGTGTGTTTGGTTGTGGAGCCATATGTAGCCTGACTAACCCATCCTAACATGGCTACACATAGGGATGAAAATGGTACGGATATTTATTCGACCGTCCGTTCGACCGAACAAATGTGAACTAAATTTGGATAGTTATACGGATATCCGCATATTTTTTTCAAATACGGATACAAATATGGATATCTTTTACGAATACCAAATACAAATATGATATTATAATTATCCGCCGGATATGGGATAATCCGGTAATTTATCGGATATATCCGGTCTGCCAAAAACGGATGTATCCGAAAAGAGCCGGCCAACAAAGCAATTCGTTGTCTGGTGTCTTACCCCTCATCGCTCCGATCTCTGTAGCCGATGTGGGAGAAAAACTTAGCCTCACATAGCTGAAGGTTGAAGCAGTGATGCACATGCCCACACGCCACAACCAACTGACCACGGCCACTGGACAGACCAACAGATTCTATACCAACAACAACGTGTTCGTTCCATCGGCTGTTCGGCAGTCATGGCATCCGCAAATGACCCATGAGCATGTTGCTTTTACTCAATATCCGAATAGATATTTGTATTCGACATTCTCCGAATCCATTTCAGACCGCATTCGATAATTATTATTCGTATCCGTAACCGAGACAATTCGTATCCGTATGTGTATCCGGACCCTATCCGTGTCCGAATCCGATAGAAATATGAAAACAAATACTCCCTCCATATTGAAAAGGAAGTCGTTTAGGACATCGACACGGTCTCCAAAGTGCAACTTTGACTTCTCTTTTCTATCAAAATATTTATTAAAAAATTATATATGTATACTTTTATGAAAGTATTTTTCAAGACAAATCTATTGATATGATTTTCACATTTCAAAACTCAACGACTTAAAAGTTATTAATCATTTATGTTCCCAATGTTTGACCGAAGCCTTTTCCAAAACGACTTCCTTTTCAATATGGAGGGAGTATAATATGATTGATTTCCGTTCGTATCCGATCCGTTTTCATCGCTAGCTACACAAAGTCTGGCTAAATCTAGCCAGTAGCACTTGTTTGGTTGTTTTTGTTAGGGTGACCAATTGTAGCCAGATTTTCAGATTTGGGTGTTTGGTTAGCTGGTTTGTGTTGATAGGATCAACTCTACTCTGATTTAGTATGGTTACCTCCGTTGAAATATTTCGTCGAACACTTGATGGGTATGGAGCAGCGCATACATCACGCAATGGCCATGAACCCAACACAAGCAATCACAGCAAGCCTGCGAGGCCTAGCAATCACAGCAAGCCTACGAGGCCTAGTGTAAGTGCAATCAAGCTCTAAGTGAGTTTTGGCGTTGATGACCACCGAATTAGGGATCTAATGAGATTTACGAAGATGACATGCAGGGAATAAAATGTGGAGTTGATGTACAGGTCTAAAGGCACCAAATGAGCTAGATGCTAGTGTTTCCGGATCAGGGCGTTAAATTATTTCATATTTTGAATTGAGTTTAGGAAATGCCGTACTATCAAGAGGGATCCTAGGATTCTCGGGTACCTGTGGACCAAGTGCTCTAATCTTCAAATCAGACACAAAACATCACTCCAAGACTGACCAGCCAGCAAAAATCTTGTTTCACACCTTTTCTTTGTCGGGCTAGCTGGCGGCGGTGCAGCGCATTGGTGCGGCAGGTGCCGCGCCCACGCTTGGCGATGCCGCGTGTCGATCTTGGCGGTGCCACACTTAAATCCTACCGTTGGGTCCGTGGGGTATAAATACCTATCATACCCCTCCCACAACGGTAACCTGGCTCACTCCTTCTTCTTCCTCGCGACAGAACAGCCAGGAGCACCTCTTGCTCTCTCTCTCACCTCCATTGAAGCACTTTGAGCTCCCCACTCAATCTCTCACTTCCCACCGGGGATTTTTGAGGGAAACAGCTGCAAACTTCGATTGGAGACCGGATCAACCACTTCCCCCACTCAAAAGAGCATTTGGTTCACGTTTGGCCGGAACCCTAGGGTTCTTTACTCTTGGAGCTTGCTCCTAGACGGCTAGGCATCACCCTTGAGCTTGCCCCCTTCGTGTGGCAGCCTTGGGAGGTTTGTAACCTCACACAAACATCAATACATTTACCCCACATCTCTAGGGTTAACTCCCTAGACTTGTCAACGAGGGAAAAAGCAAGTCGGTGGCAAGCTAAGCCTTGTGTGGCAACCTCAACAACGTGGACGTAACCCAGCCTGTGTGGCGACGGTGAACCACGAGATAAATCCTTGTGTCACTTGTGTTCTTTACATTCTTGCATATTTTGTCTTGTGAGATAGGGCTTCGACCCGATCTACTTTGCTACAGGGTTTCTGTCACTTTTGGGTATATTTCTGTGAAGTATTTGTGTGCAGGAACTAGTGTGAATCACAAGTGCAAAGGGCTCGGCTCTCAGATTCACCTCTGTCAGGTGACCCGCGGCAGTGCCGCACAGGGACGCGGCGGTGCCTATGCGGCACTGCCGCGCCCAGCACGCCTTCACAACCTTCAGTTCTCGGTTTGATCACTTCTGTCTCTGCATGCGTCGGTTCTGTGGCGGTGCCATGCTTATCTGTGGCGTTGTCGCGCGCCTCAGACCGACAACGCGCGTTTGAGTTTTAACAGGTCGATTTTTGGGGGTCAGCCTATTCACCCCCCCTCTAGGCTTCCATCAGATCCTACACCTAGCAATCACAACAAGCAATAACAACGATCTATGAACCAAGCAAGCAAGCAATAATACAATCATGAGCATGCCTGCCATCCTAGAGAGCACCTGGGCGAGCAAGACATGCTCGTCTGTGGCCTCCTGCAAGATTGTTGGCAGACCTTGTTGGAGCATGTTCGTGGCGTGGCGCCGGCGGCGGAGGGTGAGGAAGAAGCAAAGGTGGAGCAACTGCTCGGACCGGAGGCAACCTTCGCCCGGAAGCTCGCATGTGGCCTCCGTGGTGGTACGGGTGGAGTTCCGCCGTTACGCCGAGGAGAAGATGCCAACGACGCGTCCCCGGCCGCCACCTTAGCCTTAGCGCGGCGGCGGCCCTCGCGCGACCGCGAGGCTCTCCCCATGGCATCGGCCTCCGTCGTGAGAGCGCGTTCGTTCGCGCGCTCGCGCGCACGGGCGCGACGCGGTTCAGCTCCACGGCCACGCGCGCGGCGACGGCTCGTCCGGTGCCCCCCTCCACCTCGTCGCGCGCGTCGCGTGCGTGCCCGCTGCTTCTTTGCTCCAGCTCGCCCGCGTCCATGCTCGTCCGGCGCCCGGTGTCGTGGCCACCGTAGGTCTTTGGTGCTTCGCTTTGCCATCCCATGTCGTAGGAGGTTGTAGTGCTCGCGCTCGCACTCCTTGTCGTCCAGCCATCGCTCCAGCTCGGTGATGGTCAGGTCGAGCTCTTTGGGTGGAGCTTGAGGCGGCGGTGGAGGTTGCAGTCGTGCGCGTGGTGGGGAGGGGGAGGGGTCGGGGGACCTCATGGTGGAGCAGGGGAAGGGCTGGCGGCAAGGAACGCGCTCGTGCTCGGCGGCGTGCGCCCGTGAAAGGTCCTAAATGGCTAGAAGGGGGTGAATAGCCTAATAAAATTTCTACAAAATAACTAGAGCAACTTGTTAGTAAATAACAAAGCGTAATGTGCTTGCTCTAGCTCTACTTGTCGGCAAGCCACCTAATGACAATTCTAAACAATTATGTCTCTATGTCACTCAAAAGGCTATGTCTCTACTTCTCTACCTAGGTGATCAAGCTAGATTGCACTAAACAAGTCTAAGCAACTAAACAATCTAGTCAAGACTACACAATCACAATATGTATATCAAAGTAATGCAAGGTAGAGAGATGGTTATATCGTCTTGTCGAGGTTAATCAATCCAGTCACCAAAGATGATCCAATGAAATACTCAATACAAAGTCAATCACCAAGAGACAACAATCACAAAGGAGAGACACAATGATTTAACCCGAAGTTCACTTGAGCACCCGTCAAGCTACTCTCTGTTGTGCTGACCTTCTCACGTGTGGGGGCAAGGTGGAGCTCACTCCCAGCCAAGTGCCTTTAGGCTACTTGCACCCAAAGCAAATGAGAGGTACTCACCGACACGAGCAATGTATTATTTGCAATTTGTCGTCCCGACGAGGATGCATGGTCCTCTCACAAAATCAACCGGAGGTGGCCAAGAACAATCTCCTTCTCTTGCCAACGCCTCCACCAATCACCAAGCCGGCTAGGAGTGGTGCTCTCCAAGAGCAACAAGAAATCCACCAGCTCACAACGATCCCCAAGTGCCACTAGATGCAAAGATCAAATCAAAGTGCACTTGAATCACCTCAACTCACTAGAATGATGCTCACAAGCAAAGGGAGTGAGGAGGAGGGAGTTTGCTCAGCTCTAGAAGTGTTAGGAATGATTTCAAATGACCAAGAGGCCTCACAAAGCCAGGCAAACTCATATATATAGCCCCCATCACGAAATGGAGCAGTTGGGAGGAAATCCACGTTTCCTGCAGGCCGACCGGACGCACTGACCGGACTCGTCCATGAGTCCGGTCGAGCTTTCGGTCAGAACCACCAAGCCCGGCTGGCACACTGTTGACACTCAAGGGGATGCATTCGGTCAACAAGTCCGGTCGTGACCAGACTCACAAATCCAGCGTCCGGTCGAGCCAGAAAAACAGCCCGAAAAACATGCTCTCTAGACCCCGACCGGACGCTCAGGTCAGATCCCATGTGTCCGGTCAGCTCTGAGCTATGAAATCTCGTCGTTTCTCCGTCGCCTCTGCTTCGACATGCAATCCAACAAGTATACCAACTTGAGCACACGGACTAGCATGTTTTCATTTTTAGAGCAATAGAAAATAGACGTTTTCATCTGGCGCAATAGAAAATAGATGTTTCATTTTCTCAAAAGCACCTAATCCTGCCTACCCAAACCCATCTCAACCCTGCAAACCATCATCGCCTTCGCAAATGTGCCAACACCACCACGTGTACATCACCATGTGCTCGTGTGTTAGCATTTCAACAATCAATTTCGAAGGTTGGGTTAGCTCTTTAGGTTAGAATGCATGCAAATGATTTTGAACCTAGAGGCACATGAGGACCGATATGTACGATAGTTTTCCCCTCTTTATAGTACGGCTTATCAATCCTAAATCACTCACACCCTCTATGGTGTCTTGAGTGCAAAATCAAAATGGCCCTATGGATATACCTTTGCCTTGAGCCCATTTTGATCCACGAACCATTCCAAGTTGCGCATTTGATCATCATTTGGATCACCTCGACCCATCCACCATGACCATCATGCACCAACCTTGGCTTGACCAGTCTCCAACTAAAACAAACACTTAGCATAGAGAGATTAGTCCTAGGATGTCATCAATTAGCCAAAACCAATCTAGAGATCTTCAGCCCGGCGACCTTCAGCTTGCGAAACGCGGAGGAGCGACGGGCCTTGAGCGGTGAGACAAGCGCGTTAGGGAGCCAGCCGGAGCCCGACCAGGATTGAATTGCCACCCCTGCAATTCGTTTTTGGCCAGGCTAATTCTGTACGGATGGCCAGCCTGGCCTGGCTAGGACCACCCAAACTGCAACCAAACACACAAAAGTTGGCCCAATCTAGCCTGTATAGCCAAATTTCTTGCAACCAAACACACCCTTGGTTCCTTTGTTCAGCGCCAGGGCAGACAACAGTAGCAGCCCTAGGATCCACCTCGACGCTCCGCCAGGTTCACTGCCACTACACACTGCAAGACGTGATGTAATCTCTTCTTCTTCTTCAGAGGAGGAGTAGGGTGATGACGAGGAGGATGGCAGCGCTTCATAGTGACTTGGTTCTTCTTCTTTTCTCTTTTTTGGTGCTTTGTGACAAAAGGGGAGAAAATTAGAGGGGTCAAAACTTCTTTCGACACCATGGACCTACTTGCTGCACTTTAGAGACATGTCCTATGAGAGTTTAGTGTGAGTTGAAAGTTTGAGAGTAGGTCACAAAACTTAATTTGAACTTATGTTGTAATAAGGTTACCTATTTGACTCTCTTTATTTGTTTTATGGACATGTGTTAGTTCTGTGTGATATAGCTTGTCATATTCCTGTATTAGACTTATATTTATACATGTTAGTTGTTATGGTTTACTTGTTGACACATGGTTGTTCTGGTGCGAGCGGCAGTGTCGCTCAACTAGGGATGAAAATGGTACGGATATTTATTCGACCGTCCGTTCGACCGAACAAATGTGAACTAAATTTGGATAGTTATACGGATATCCGCATATTTTTTTCAAATACGGATACAAATATGGATATCTTAGACGAATACCAAATACAAATATGATATTATAATTATCCCCGGATATGGGATAATCCGGTAATTTATCGGATATATCCGGCCGCTAAAAAACGGATGTATCCGAAAAAAGAGCCGGCCAACAAAGCAATTCGTTGTCTGGTGTCTTACCCCTCATCGCTCCGATCTCTGTAGCCGATGTGAGAGAAAAACTTAGCCTCACATAGCTGAAGGTTGAAGCAGTGATGCACATGCCCACACGCCACAACCAACCGACCACGCGCCCTTTGGACGGACCAAGCGATTCTATACCAACAACAACGTGTTCGTTCCATCGGCCGTTCGGCAGTCATGGCATCCGCAAATGACCCATGAGCATGTTGCTTTTACTCAATATCCGAATAGATATTTGTATTCGACATTCTCGAATCCATTTCGCACCGCATTCGATAATTATTATTCGTATCCCAGAATCGGAGACGATCCGTATCCGTATGTGTATCCGGACCCTATCCGTGTCCGAATCCGATAAAAATATGAAAACAAATATAATATGATTGATATCCGTTCGTATCCGATCCGTTTTCATCGCTACGCTCAACCGAGCAGTAATGCGGCTCAAGTATGCGTGAGCATTTTTCGGTCGGGTGTAACACCCGTGTTTTTGCATCATTTTAAAATTCACTTAAAATTTGAACTTTTCGAATAACAACTAAAACTTGATTTAATTTTCCGCACCAAAACCTTGTTTTCGAAAAACCCGCATTTCAAACTCCCACCATATAGAAAATAGGAAATCTTGTTTGTTGCTTGATGAACTTTATGGTGACCAAGGATGCAAGGTAAGTTCTAGATCTTATTTATGGAAGTATTTGCATGAGAAATGATTTACAAACTTTTCGTGGGAATAAATACGAAACCACATGTGTGCCTAGAACATATATATGAATATTTTATAAGCACAATAAATAAATGTCCTCGACAAATAAGTCTTGGGAACATAAAAGGTGCTTGTGAAAATATTTATAAAATATATATAAGTATGTATCACACATGAAATAATGGAATTGGGGGAAAAGTGTGTGCACCTAAATATATATTAATATGAGTACTATGGAGTAAATATTCTCATGAATGAAACAAGAGGGTATGGTTCCATGTACTTGGGCAAATAATATGAATATATATATACATACAAATAAGCACACAAGGGAGAAAAGGAAAATGGAAAAGAATAAGAGAGAAATAGAAAAAGAGAAAGGGAAAAGGAATCAAGAAAGAGCTCTCGGGCTCAAACCCTCCCCTCTTTCCTTCTCTAGCCCGGCCCAAACAAACCCCTCTCCTTCCCTTCTTTTCAGTAGCGGCCGAGTGGGCCGGCCCGGCCGAGGCGAGGCAAGGCCAAGAGGCCCAAGTAGCCCCAAGACCGCGAGGCCGGCGCCATTCGGTCCCCCCTCTCACCGACGGGTGGAGCCCACCACCGTCTTCTTCCTCCCCTTTGTTCCCCGCGCACGCCGGCACGACGGCCCCGCGGGCACAGCTCCAACGTACCCGACAACACTGGTAGAGGAGACGCGCATACAGTAGCATCGCTTGGCATCCCGATGCGTAGGCACACGACAACCGCTCCCGGCCACGGACACAGCAACCGGCGTCAACGCCAGCAGCGAAGTCGGCACAAAGTTCGTTCCACCGGCGATGTAGACGACGACGGAGACACAACGAACCTATTTAGTTCCTCGGCCAGCTGCACAGATAGCACCATGTGCACAGCGGCCCTCGTCAACTAGCACAGCGGCGTCGCCGACCCAAGGCAGAGCTCTGTCGCCATGGCAGGCGACCACCGCCGACTGTAGACGACGTGACGAGACGGCGGACAGCTCATCGAGCACGAGGCGCACGAGGACGCCAGCACGGCGCGGTGTAGCTGGAGCCAGCTAGAGGTCCACGCGCACATCGGCTGTGGTCGGAAAAGATCCCAGGGCAGAGGGAGTATCGCGCCCGCGAGGTGCCCCGCGACAAGGCTATAAATAGCCCCTTCGGGCGCTCAATCGGCCGCGCCACCGCCACCCCAAGCTTCGCCGGGTGCGAGAACACGCGGTGCGCACCTTAGCTTCTCCTCCTCTTCTCCCCACGCCACGAAATCGGCGTTGCCCCCAACCCCTACTCCGCCGCCGCCGTCGGCTAGGGTTAGCCGTTCCCGCTGAGAGCGTCGCCCACGGATCAAGCCAACTAGCCGACTAGTACCCTCGTGCCCTTCTGTAGCAGGTGCGCTTATTTCCCCTCTCTTCTTTTCCCAGAAACAGCCCAACACCAGAGCGCCGCCGCCGTTCACCGCCTAGCATGCCGCCGCCGTGGGAGAGCCCAACCCCGCCGCCCTGGTGCACGTCAGCATAGGCTGGGAGACGTGGGTGTTGGTATAAATTAACGCGAACAGAGAAATCCGCAAGCGCACGGATACCGATGTAGCTTTCACCCGGGAGTATTCCAGAGTATCGATTTCCACGGGGAACGTGAAGTGTACTAGAAAGGTTTAGAACGTCCTAAGATAATAATGGTAATGATGTGGAAAGAGAGGGTTAAGTTTTCTAAGTATTCTAATGAGATCTATATGATCAAAGGCTCACTCTACTTTACTTACGTCGAGCAACGGCACCGCCCCGATCCTCGAAAAAGACCGGGAAAGGGTGATCGGGGAAGGCCGCCAAAAGCTCTACGAATCACCAACCCGAACGTGGTGGATTACAAAGACCGACAGGTTGTCACCCCTGGGGCTACCACAACTAACCGTGGGATTGGGCGCAAACTCAGGTAAACACTAGTCTAGACACCACGTCTACACTAACGATTACTACTCTAGCTATGCGCAATAACTAGAGCACTCAATACGAGCGGAGATCCCGTAAGCAAAGTAAAGTAAGAACTGAAAGTAATTAAATAGAATAAATAGAAATAATAAATGAAAAACCCGGAGATTGTCGAAGACGAACTTGTTGTTGCGAGAATTACAATGATGATGAAGATCCGACAGTCCGGATCTCTAGCTTTCTCCTCGCCTCTCTTCTTGATCTTACAACTAGATGAACTAGAAGAACTAGAACTAGAACTAGAACTAGATGAACTAGACAACTAGAGGGACCTCTCTCTCTTCTAATATGAAACCCTAGATTTTTTCTCGTCGATAGCTAATGAGGAGATGATGAGAGATGATCCTTGGGGCTGAGCCTGGGGCTGCTTATATAGTCCGGAGGAGGTGCCAGGTGTTGGACTTAGATACATCTCGTACTCTTCCCGTCGTCGTCGGATCAAACCGACATTAAACATGTGGTTTAGATCGCGTGTCAAAGTCGGTTGAGGAAGCTTCTGGAAGCGCGGCCGATGACGTGGAGGGGGGAGGCCGGCCGGCCTTAATATTAGGCCGGTCGGCCCAAGATGGGCCCCACCTGGGCTGAGCTTTTGTGGGTGCGTGCGTGTCGTCGTGCCGTTTCCGAATTGTATTAATTCGCGTCAAACGGAGTCCGGATGAGGGAGTTATGCCCGTTTTACCGAACCCCGCTCTGCGATTGATATCTTCTGATTCTGGACTCCGAATATGGCAAATGATATATCCGTTTCGATCATCTTGACGAGCTCTTCGCATGTTGTACTTTGATTCTTCATTTAAAGTACTTCTATGTTGCTCTTTTGTAGGAGTTGGATCGGAATACGATTGGAACACGTCTTGGAGTCGTATGTCTTCATAACTCTCGCTGTTTTCCTGTTTAGTCCCTGAAAATCACAACTTCACCAAAACTCATGGAAATTGTCACTGTAAGCCCTAATAAGGTGATCTAATTATATTTTAGTCCTTCTTCATATTCAGTTGACAAGTAAAAGTATACGTTAATATGTGTCAACAGTGGGGAAGCTGAGGAGCCCCTCGCGGCGAGCATCAAGCGAAGGAAGCCGTCTCTGGCGAGGACTCCGGCCGAGCACCGCCGTGGGAGGTGGCGGACGGGAATCGACCCGAGTCACCGTTCCCCGTCAAGACGGTGTCCGGAGTAGACCAGTGGGACGCCGACGCGTGGCAGAGCCATAACGGCCGTTACCCTGCCACGTCAGCCGGACCCATGGTCCACTAACCCGCCACGTCAACCCACGTGGCAACCCGGGGGCCCATTCGTCAACGGTACAGTCCATTAATGCAGAGCTGTGTACACTTAGGAAATTGTTATGTGCACCCGAGTATTGTACCGCAGTATCATAAGTAGACCCTCCTCGTATCGAAAAAATTCCTTTTAAAATTTGTAAATTCATTATTTGATTTATAGAATTTTATCATGTAATTAGTTCCAATTTTATTACATGATATAATTATATTATAATATTACCCTAATGATTTAATTAGGGATTAATATTATAAGATCCATATCTCATGCATACTAACTCTGTTTCGCGTGAAACGACTTCCATAATTCATCTAAAATCTAGCTCTATGCATCTGACCCATTGCCACCATAATGTTCTATGTTTGTTTTATGTGCTATAGTTCGAGCTAGGGTTTATCGCCAGATGTAAAGTAGATTCGACGACCCGATTAGGAGTTTTCCGTCCGAAGTAAAGCTAGAGACGTTCGACGTCGTGCCGATTTGTAAGAACCTCCCAGGCAAGTTCTTACCCCCTAACCTGACTTAATTACTATAATAATTAATGAGATGATTAAGATAAGTATAACCAGGGCAAGCCGTGCGGGAGTACTCATGGGCTATGTGTTATGTGCGTGAGGCTTCGCTAGGCTTTGCCGTTAACTTAAGTAATAATGTGAACCTTCCCAACAAAAAGGAGAGTGGTGATAGTCTACATGGAGGTGAACTAATCACAATCGGGGATGAATCCCGCGGAGAGATGCTCGCCTCCCTAAGGACCGGTTCATAGACCTTCTACCTAGTATAATATGCGTAAAGCCACACGCCGGGATGGGGCGGCTTGATTCCACACCCCGTTGGGTTGAGGTATAATTGGAGCCAAGGTGGCCGGAGTAGGCAAACGATCTATCAAGAGCTGATTCGGATGCTAAGTGATCTTCCGAGGTCGGGTTGGCGTGGTTGCTTTGTGATCCTCCGCGTAAAACAATTGGCGCAATGTTGATATCGTATACGAACTTATGAGTTGGCAGATGCTGAGTGATCGTCCAAAATGCTAGGTGCTAATGGGGTGCTGAGTGACCTTCTCATTTCCAACCCCTGAGAAGTCGTGGTAAGGATTATACCAATATACCTAGAAGGCATCCAAGCGGGTACGGAATCTCGTTAGGCCTGTCTAAGCCAAGTCGCGGTGGTAAGGGCAGTGCCTATCATGTGGGGAAATTTGTACACCTCTGCAGAGTTATTTAAATCTATTCGAATATCCACGTCCTTGGAATGGGCAAGTGTTAGGACGGAACATCTATGATTAGATACACCTTGATGATAACTAACCTGTGGTGTCATGACAACAGTGATGACATGAGATAACCCGGGAACTAGCGAGAGCAGTTTTAGAGACTCTGCTAGGGCCCAAAACCCTTAATAACTACAACCCCCTGGTTGGGACTTGCTGAGTATGTTTGTACTCACCCCTCTATTTTTATAGATATCGACACATGTGAAGGTAAGATCGACAACAAGATAGAGGATAGCGTATCGTAGGAGTTCGAGAAGTGTTTGCTTAGGGGAAGGACGTTGAAGCCCAGATTTCATCCATGCACAAGTCTGCCTATGGAGTATGGGACAGTGTCTAGTTAATCCACCGCTTCTCGGTTGGCCAACTCTGATAATGTAACCCGGCTTGGTGACCCTTCGTCGCCACTGTAAGTCTCTTTCCATCCTATATTTTTATAGCTCGGTTTACTATTACTTCTGTTTACCATTATCTGTTACTAATAGACGTGTTTGTGGCGTGATCCTGGCGCAAACACGTGTGATTAACGACCCATTAAAAGTGGGGCGTGACACCGAGTCGGGTTCGGGCTGGGCAAAAAAAACCCGGTTACTTCAGGCCTAAAAAATCCTACCCATGACGTCCCCCTGGGCAAGTCAGACCTAGCTTTTTCGAGCTGGGCTCGGGCTTGGGCGGGCTGCCCGCGCATTTTGCACTACAGAAGAGCTAAACATGTATTTCGGGCCGGATTCGTGGCAAGAAAAATTTTACAGGGCTTCAAAATCTCTGCCCAGGACCTGTCCAATAAGGTTCTTGGGTAGGCCAAAACCCGTCGGGCTCGGGTCGGGCTAGTTTTGCTCAGGTATACGCTCAAGCTAGAACAAACCTGATGTTTTGTGTGCATGGCATGCAATATCGCATCACGTATATATTTATGACACTGTTTGGCACTCCACAACTGGCATGGATGTAGGGGCAGGTCTCACTACCTAAATATGTGACCCAATTCTTTTTCCCAGTGAATAAACCAAGAGAGCATGTTCCCTTGAAGGTGGAACGACGTAAGTTGAATCTGATCACTGTCCTTTATTCCCTGATTGAGAAAAAAATTATCACATTTGTACAGCCAGTGTGAAGGGTGAAAATGCAATCAACATCTATTGTGGGTTTTGGCGTTGATGACAATCTAACTAGAGGACTAATGAGATTTATCAAGATGACAAGCAGGAAACAACTTAGGAGGATGTTACAAACCTAAAGGAAGAGTACCCCAATTCGCTTTGCAAATGATACTTCAAGGAAAGGATGTTTACATTTATTTTACATTTTGAATCTGAGTAAAGGACACGCCGTACTATTAAGAGGGATTAGAATCACTGTGTCAAAGCGTCCAACCAAGTGCTCAATTCTTCACCACATAACCTCCAGCTCCAAACTAAGTCATAGTTCAAATCAACTCAGATTCTTTGCTGACTTAGTCTGACCATTGTGTTTGGGAGGTATATACACGTTTCCATTTCTATCCCCAACGGTCACCTTTCTTCCTGCTCAGCTCATTTCGACAGAAACCAACCAAGTGCTTGCTCACTGGTCGCATTGCAGAATGGGCTTCCGACATTAATAATTTTGAGAGGGCCGGGGAGAGGCAGGGCAATGCGGAGGGCAGCGCGGACACAGCGTCCCGGGCGGCAGAGGGCCAAGCGCGAGACGCGACGCGGTGCGGGAGGTCGTGCGTGAGCCGAGTCTTTGGAGGCCGGGCGGAAGAAAATAGAGCCCGAGCCTGCTACGCGACGTGGGCGGGCCGTATATATGGGCGGCGGGGCCACGCCGTAAAGGCGAAAAAACGTTGGCGTAAAAAAGGTGAAAACGAAGAGGTGGGACTAAAATTTTCTCTCTTTATTAGTAGGTATAAACTGACTATTCGTAATTGCACCGGACTCGTATTTGCACCCACCCGAGTCACAAAGGCGGCGGAAAAAAAGTGGAGGTAAAATTTTTCTCTCTTTATTAGTAGATATAGATATAGATATAGCCGAGTAGATTATTAGAAACTCTTTTGAGTTGGAAAGTCTACATCACCCCCAACTATGGGTGGTAGACTACATAACCCCCAACCTATGAAACAGTCTATATTATCCCTAAACTTTCCAAAACCTATCAAATTACCCCTAAAAAACTTTGAAAAATCATAATAAATCATAGAAAAATCATAAAATGGAAAATCCAATTGTGTTAGACTCCGAATGAGTAGATCTACACAATGAACATAGAATATGGTATGCTTTAGTTCATTTTTTTGCTGCAGCTTTAGATTTATATTTTTTTCATAGCTGTAAAAAAATGTACTAAAACATATTATATTATATGTTCATTGTGTAGATCACTTATTTAGAGTCTAACGCAATTGGATTTTTCATTTTATGATATTTTAAAACTGCTTTAGAGGGGTAATTTGACCAGTTTTGAAAAATTCGGGGTGATCTAGTAGACCGTTTGTTAGGTTGAAGGTTATATAGTCTACCTACCTCCTATAGTTTGGGGTGATGCAGACTTTTCCCTGTTTTTATCTAATATATATTTTTATTAGGAGTCTGAAACATGAATTTCTCGGCGATTCATATACCCCTTCCGTCCGCTGCAATCTCCACTCCTCGTGCGTTGTCTCTCTCTAGCCCCCGCTCTCAGACGACGGACTGGTGGGCCGCCGGCCGCCGGCCGCCGGCCGCCCTAAGCCAGCTCCTGAGGCTTTCGTTGATCTATTCGCCGGCGACGACACCCACCAGGTCCCCCCACCCGTTCCCTTCCCTTCCCTTCCCTTCATCCTGCTCGAAGCTGAGCACCGAAACCCTAACCTGAATCTAATTTAGCTTTATTTGATTTGGCAATCCTTCTAACCTCTGAAGTTTTTGCAAAAAAATTACCCTTTACTGGATCCGTCCCTGCCTGTTGACATGACTCCTTTTTAACCCTTTCTTGCAACAGATACGAAACATGCCACGGCAGAAGAGAATTCGAAGAGGTGGTACTAATTCGGATAAGATCCCTCGTACGTTTCTATCGTGATTTATTGATTGGGTTGTCAGTTTCATGTCTTACAACCCTATCCATGTTTTAGCAAGTCACACAGCGTGTTTTTTCGAATCCCTCAGGTGCTTCGGTTTCCCCACTGTCAGAATTTGTCAAGTTTAATTCTGACCAAGTTGAGGATTTGACCAAAGATGCACTGAAAGACTTTGGGGCGGTGTTTGAAACATGCAAATCTGTGGTGTCCCTCTCTTGTACCCATGGTAGATTTTATTATGTACTCTTCTAGTCTTTTGTTGCATTTAACTATCATCACTATTCAGAAACTGCACGATTTTGTTATCTACCGTAGCCAATGATATTTAAACAAGATATGGTATACAAGGGAGTTAATAGTTTTTCTCTAAGTTTCTGAGGGAGAGTTTATTTCTCCCCTCTAGCTTTTGTCTTCAGAAGAAGCTCTGTGTGGGACATTGCTTAATGGGAGAGCTAACAAGCTGATAGATGTTACCGATGATGGTCTAGTTGTCTTTTCTTTTCATTTTTCTACGGTATGTTATCCATCGAAGTAAAATTTGTATGGAAAAAATTTATGATTGAATTATTCTTCCTAATTTGCATGCACAGATCGAAATCTTCTGCTAGCCTGTTCTGGGACAGTGGTTGATCATGTGGGGTCAGAAACATGGATAATTACTTCTGCAAGTTTGGTTAGAAAACCTGGCACCGAGCATAAGGCATATAACAGTGACGACATTAAGGTCAAATGGACAATGGTTCTTTTAATTGTATATTATTATGCTGATCTTTCGCCTTTCCTGATGTCGATACTTTGTTGTAAATTCGTTGATTTCAGATCAAAGTGGTTCTGCACAATAAGCAAACTGTTGAAGGGTCCCTAGCAATATGCGATTTGCATTATAATCTTGCTATTGTGACCATTAAATCTCCAATAGATCTTCCTGCAGTGAAACTCAGCGACCTTCCTGAATGCTATTCCATGCAGCCTAAGGCTGTGGTTGCTGTAGGTCGGGACACTGGATCAGTTGTTCTGATGAGATGTGGGAAGCTTATTCGTGAAAATTCTGAGTTGGATTGCAGTGAGCTTTTGGTCACTACATGTGATATGATTGATAAGGTATAGATGGCCTTGTAATTGCATTCTCACGCCTAGATATGGCTTGTAACTGCCTAGCTACATTTCGCAATTATCTCTTTATGGGTATGCAAGTCAAGAGTAATAGAATCCTTTTCCTATTCCTAGTGTTGCTCAATGTGCTCTGTAATTGCCCATTGGGGTTGTGTGATACAATCGAGTGCAACACATACTATGATACCTATGATAAACCTAGATTTATTACAGTATTCCTAGTATGTCAAACATGGAAAAATAAGTTAAAAATAACTGTTATTCATATTTTGTAGCGATAAATTAAGAATAAAATTTCTACATTAGACTCTAGCATTTTTTAACATTAGAGTCTAGCATTTTATTAGCAACATGATATGATGGATTCATATGATACAGGTTTAACACAGGCACAGTCCTTTTGTTGGCACTGGACTGTCTGCATATGTCATAATTAAAGTTCCAGCTTATATAATTGTGGTTTTGTCTTTATGCTAGAATTTTTCGGGGGCCTATAATGGATCCAGAAAATAGAATCCTTGGCATCACCTTTTTCTACAAGGAAACTGCACCATTCTTGCCAGTCGAAATTGCAGCAAGATGCTTGAAATCCTTCAAGAATAAGTATGTATTATTTTCCTTTAACACCAGAACTGTTTGTGTTTTTGTGGAAATCGTATTTACCGTAGTATATCTAACTTTATTTTTCGTAAATGGCAAATTTTTGTGTCTTTTATTTGTGCCAGAAGCACATGTTTTGGCTAGTGCGTGCTATACTTATGCTAGCAAACTGGATTATTTTGTGTAGTTCTTTGTTTTCTCTGTGCCAGCGATTGCATGCAAATTTTATATATAATATATAATGCCACAAAAGTTTCAGGTATGCCTGTCAAATTCCTTGCAGAGTATAATACTATTTTTGTAATGTTGTTAGGACTTTGCAATCTCTATTATTTTATTTCCCAATTTCTTTCTGTAAGTTTCTTATAAATTAAGATAGCAATGACGTTACAAGTACTTGAACGGCAAATCTTATGATGCACTTGCACATTGATTAATTTCACTTTTCAAAACATTTTTGTACAATTGATCACACAGATTCTAAAACATTCTTTATCAAAGAAAGATGATAATCTTGCAAGCTAGTCCTATGCTCCCTAAGTTATATTGATGTACCATTGTCATTCACATGTTGATGGATTGGAATTTTATGATGAACACAGAACACTCCTACCACGGCTTTGCATAAGAGGACAAGCTGTTCACATGCTGGACCTACCTGTTCTGGAGAAGCTGTGCTGTAAATACATTAAGGTGCCTTCTGGCATTCTGGTGACGAAGGTACTTGACATGCGACACACACAGATCCTCTAATGTGGTGCAAACCTATTTAGATCATTAATTATGCATTGGGTTTGATTTGAACCTGAATTTGATTGGCTGATAAGTTAATTTAGGATGTTCTTCTTGATCTGAGTTTTAACTGTCAATTGAAGCATTTTATTGCATGCTGAATGAAAGTTTGTTTGGTCCTTGACTCAGTGATTAGTGGTGTGAGCATGTATATGGGACACATGCAGGGACCAGTCATTCTGGTCAAGTAATATACTCTTATTTGATTTGAAAGAGCAACACTGCTTGCATATGGATGTGTGTTGGTCAGATTGGGCATCTATTTCTTTGATTTGATATCAGATAAGATATTCATTTATTTTCAGGATTATCGGATCAGATAGTTATTGACCACATATATAAGACATCCCAATGAGAGGCTCCATTGCCGTGAAAAGAACATAAATCTAACTGTAGAAGCAGACCTAGCGGGCACTCTTGATTATTTTTTTTTAGAGTTCAAGGGGATCTGGAATAAGCGTTAGTACAAGTTTTAGTCTCCAGAGCTCAATGACTCTCTTATAGAGTATGAGTATCAGGTTGACATGATAACAGCGCAATGGCGTGGTCAAAAAAAAAAAAAAAAAAAAGGTTGACATGATCAAAAGATTGGCATACATATCCAGCTGCAGGTTGTTTGCCAGCTCCTCTGCCGCTAACTTCAGGATACACCATTCAGTATCAATCGGTGCGGGTGGGAGACCATCTCCTGGGGCTTGCTCGCCGTCCATTGAGCATACAGCATAGCAATTGCAGAACGCCATAATTGCCATG
Source organism: Hyparrhenia diplandra (assembly GCA_015847255.1). Classification (NCBI taxonomy): domain Eukaryota; kingdom Viridiplantae; phylum Streptophyta; class Magnoliopsida; order Poales; family Poaceae; genus Hyparrhenia; species Hyparrhenia diplandra. The sequence goes on from JADLZK010013044.1 coordinate 269,594, forward strand.
AACATAGTTCCATTCTGAAAACATAGATTATTTCTTAGCTTCCAAAGGATCCACAAAGCTGCAGATGTAATCATGTTAAAGACCACATATTTTCTTTCACTCATCCAAAACTTAGCAAGGGATAACAATCAAGCATTGGGCAATTCATGCAGTCAGATAAATCAGGGCAGATTTTATGAGCGACCGCACAGTCAAAGAACAAGTGCATAACGCTTTCAGGTTCTTTATAGAAGAGACACTCCATATCATTAAATTTCCTCCTCGTGAATCATCTCTAGTGAGAAGTTTATTTATTCTTAGATAAAAATCTAAGAAACACATGAACTCTTGGGGGAATGTGCAGTTTCCAAACTGCAGATATAATAAAGGTAGGCATAACCCCATGAAAGTTCACTATTTTATAAAATGTCTGGGAAAGTACACACCGGTAGAGGTATATTGCCAGATGGCGCCATCCTCTTCGTCAGTATGCTGATCATGGATGCTATTTGCAACACCTCTTCCCATAATCTAGTTGTTACGACATAAGAGGCTTTGTACAGTGTTTTCTATTCTTGGTTATTGTCTTTACGTCCGCATGCTCCAACTTAATTATATGCTACTGTAGGTCTTTGACGTATCATCAGAAAATTATGGAGGGATCGAGGTTGGTGATGTCATCTCGAAACTTGATGGTGGTAATATCTACTCTGTAGCACAGGTATCTTTTTCATTCCCTTCATAAATCTTTCATTGTCTGCAAGTCAGTTCACGAGGTTTGACTTATGGGTGAATATATATCTTTAATTAGGACAAATTAGTATAAGATTTTGTACCCTTTTTAGAACTTGATAAATTCATGACTTGTTCTATAGAATGTATGAAAATAATGATTCCAGTGAAGATTGTCAATCGGGAAGAAACATTAGTTTTTCCTGATCCTGGTGTGCTGCATTATCTTGCCTTTCATTTCTAAGCCATGAAAAATTATGTCAGTTCATCCATATACACAAAATATGTTTTTACAGTAAAATCCCCCTTTATTTTTTATCTACTAATATCACTTTTGCCATATTACTAATCACTCCATCCATATTTCTCCGTTTCCACTGCACTAAATGTGAATATGTGCTTGTAGAATGGTGAGTAGGGGTGGGCAAAACAAAAGCGACACTGAAAGTCGCAAAATCAAGCCGAACTTACCGATTTTCTTCATTTATTTGGCTTACAGTTTTTGGTTCGGTCCTTTGTTTTTTGCAAAGTTTGGTGTTTGGCTTGGTTTTTCCTTCCCTGCAAAACTAATCCAATCGAAAAACTGATCTAAAGTCAAGCAGGTTACTCAGGAACCCACCACAGTTCAACATCCAAGCAAAAAAAAAACTAACGTCGCCTCCCATCTTGTATTTTTCCCACATAACTTGTTTGGTTCTCCGTCCACCAAGTAACGGTGCCATGCCATGCGTTTTGCTCGTCAGATTTATACAGGGACATGTTACATGATTTGGGTGAGGATTTGGTGTTCTTGTTTAGCATAGGTAATTTCGGTTAAAACCGTAAAACCAAAAATCTACACTGATATGTTGCGGTTTTAAATTTTCCAAAATAAATTCTACTTTTTTTTGGTTGTCAAATTTTTAGAACAAATAAACGAAACTGAAATCACTGGAATAACCCAAGCTGTGGGATATCAAAATGCATTGTTAGGGGAGCATTCCTCCTTAGAAGGTACTAGCAAACGCCACCCCTAGTGGTTAGAGGTCTTGATCACTCTCTGGAGCTGGTGCTCACTTGTGTTTTCTTCTTTTCTCAGTTTACTACAATGTTCATTGACAAAATGGAGGCTGCAAAGGGTACACAGAATACAGTGACACTCCAGGTTTGTTTTTCTGACTACAATAATCGCAACAAAATTTTTACTATGTTAATTTTTTTGCTATATACAATTAAGTAGGTAGATGTAGAAAGACCCACACATACATTTGTGGCAAACCTGAATGCACAGGAGGCTCTCTCTGAGAAACGTGAAGAATCGTTCCAAAACAGGTTAGTCTTTAAAAGAACACTTTGATACTTTGCAAGTCTTACACTTGTCAATGATTAATGAAGTTTTTTTTGAATTATATAGATGGAGGTTGAAGACAAGGAAGCGACAGAGTATGTTTGAGTAACTGTTATGAAGACAACCCCGAGATAATAGGGCCAAATAAGTGGCATTCTCAGCGAAATTTTCCCTTCCATTAGTTGTTGCAAGCCCACAAAGTGCCCATAATAGCAACATTTGCAGGACAAAATTTGAATATCAGAATCTAATTCTTTGTGAAAGGGTCTACGAATTTTACTTTTTCTCTAAAATCATTTACCTTTAGAGTGAGTGTGGTGTGCTAATTTCTTGATACTTATATCATTCTAACAATCACCTAAGAGCTTTGTATGAAGTCTGCATATCCATTTTGAGTGAGCGCTGAAACGTGTGGTAGGCAAGGCTGGACGCGTCGATCCTGCAACCAACAACTTAAATTGTTGGATAAGGCTTGGGACATATTTAATATTTTGTACTGAATTTGTAGAACAATATCCATGGAACTAAGAGTGTTTTGTATATTTTTCGTCCAAGTTACTGTTGGTGAATATTTAATATACCGGTGGTCATTTGGGCGACGTGCGCACATCACATGCCAGCCTAGCCCAAGAGGCTGAGAACCATCGCCAGTCATTCACTGCGGTGACGCGCAACCAGGAAGCACAGGAAGCAGGCTTGTAAATGCATGCTGAGCTGCCACCGTGTCCGTGGACCGTGATTGATGAGAAATATGCTTGCTTCCTCGATTTCCGTCCAGCCTTGACATGTTTGCTTCCGTGAGGATTTCCGTCCAGTAAATAAGCAGTAGGCCTGCTGCTAACGGGTTTAAACCCGCCCCAACTCATATTTTAAAAACCCTAACTACCACCCGTCTCACTCCGTCGGCACAATGCCCCAACCCGAAGTCACGACGGAAGATGATATATGACTTATGCGCCGATCTATAACCATAGAGCCCCAACCCGTTTGTATCGTCAACCCAACCCGCCCCAACCTGTTTCACAGTGTCACCCGTTTCAACCAATCCAATAAGCACCGTATTAAAACCCGCCCTAAAAGTTCAACCCGTCCCATTAGCAGGCCTAAAATAAGGTGACATGTGTATGCATTTATAGATTTACGAGAGTCTAGCAGTTGCATAGCATGAATATCGTAACTCATCGTCTAAAGCTGTCTCTTTTTATTAGTTAAATTACGATAATATATCATTCTATTTATGATAATTTTTATTATATTACTTAATGAAATAACTCCAGTGGTTTGGCAAAAATGACTTGGCAAAAGTTGCGTTTTTGCCAAGTCTCAAAATGTTTTGGCAAGTTGAATTAAAGGCCTTCTCCAATGGTCTGATAAATTGTACTTGGCAAAAACCAATTATATGGGCCCACACTTAACTAACCGGTGCTCTTTTTTTTTCTTTGCATGCGAGCTGGTTCAGCAGGGAACAAACAACAGCTCGTTCAGCAAGTTTGTCCACTGAATCCATGCAATAGACATGACCACGTTCAAATCCATTCAACACAGCACATCCAGCCATTACAAATAAATTTCATGTACGTATAAGAAATACAAGACAGACCGTAATCTGGACAACTTGATAAAATAAAGCAGCTCGTTGATGCTTAAACAATTAGGTTCTCACACTGGAATAAAATAAAATTTAATGAACACAAACTAATTCTCCTTCATACGAGAGGATCATCTTTTGCTTCATCTCAACGTACTCTAGCATCATCGGTTGCTTCTGAAATCTGAACCAAACTAAATATTTTTCACATAAAACAATTCAAAGTAAAAAATTAATGACATATGGCATACCTTGTCTTGGATGGTTGATCCACTTTGATGCTGAATTGTCGATGAACAGAACTTATTGTTCACTTGATGCTGAATTGTCGATGAACAAATAAAAAACTTTCACTACTGTACCATCATGAACACATCGTCTATCCACCATCCATCAGGTTGCGCCCGGCAGGTAGTAAACAAATAGACAGTATTCACTATTGTACGATCACGAACACATCATCTATCCATTCATCCATCAGATTGCGGCCGGCAGGATCGAAGTAAACAAATAAAAAAACATGCGGAACACGACGACGACAGGAGAAGCCGTCTTCTCTGTCTGTCAGTGTCAGCAGGTCGTCTGGGCCGATCGTGCAGCTCGCGGGACCAGTCCATCGAGAGGCTGCTAGAGGCGGACGCCGCCCTCAAGCGGAAGAAGCGCGAACAGCGCGCCGAGAAGAGCACAACACCGGCACCGAGGACGCCACTGGGCAGCAGGTTCTCCCGTGTGGCGCGGTCCCCGAGATATGCGACGGTGATCGGTTCAAGAGGTTCGTGAGCTTCGGGAAGAAGCACGGAGGGAGGGAGGGAGGGAGGGAGGGAGGCCACTGTCGTCGACTGCACGTCGCCAGCCGATGACGACAGCGGCAGCAACAACGGCAGGTGGCAGCTCGCTGGTGGGTCCATCAGATGCTGCCTCTGATGATATGGACCATGGCTATCCGCTATCTCCACAAGGTAATCCTTTCTTCTCAAATAGTCAAATTCTTCGTGCCATTTGGCATTCTTATTATTGTTTCTAGAAATAAGATGGTGCTCCTAAAAATTTCTACAACTCTACATGCTTAATGCATAAAGGTTCAATTCTTTTGTGTTTTTATGTCTTCTTCTTGAAGATCACAAGGCGTGTGCAGATGAAGCACTAATTTACCGAGCAAATAAAGTTTCATCACAATTTTTCAATTGTTTGATACTCTTATGATAGGAGAAAATATATATATTCCAATGAATTTATGCTCTGTTTCATGCATTTATGATCTTCATGTCAGTCACTCTTTCACAAAGTTTGAATTCAAAGATGCTGAAAATGAAAAACACATTTCTTACTTGCAAAACACATTTCTTATCTGCAAAAGGTGATTATCCTCAAGAGCTAATTGTGATTAGAATTCTTAATGATTACAAATGAATCCTTCAACAAAACCTCCTTACTTCCCGCAAGAAAGCAACAGCGGAATCCTACTAGTATAGAAAATAGTAAATGTTCCTAGCAAGAGTTTGTAACTTTGTATTCAAATAATTATAGTAACTCCTAATAAGGATAACTTTGTATTCAAGTAATTATTAGTAACTCCTAATAAGGATTCTCAATTTACTGTACATGAACTACGACGACAATGTTTCTGATGAAGAGATTACCGAAATTTGGCTGCTTGGTGCACCATGAAATCATATTACTGTAAACGAGACTAATTTACGATAAAACTAATTACGATAATGACGATTGTTTGGAAAAACAAATACGAGAATCAGGTATCCTAATTTTCGCGTTGATTTTTATAATGATGGTAAAAAGGAAAGCACAATTTTTAATCTGCAGATCACTGGATAAGCAGATACGGAATAAAAATTTGTCATGTAAAATATGATCAAATAGCAACTATGACGATGTACAATATGATCCAATAGAGCAAACAGAATTACACAACCCTAAAGAAAAATAGATTTAGAGTGAAGCAATAATCAAATTCTATATGAAATATGGGACTGGTGAACTGTGGTGCATGAAAATAGAAGCGTTGCATGCTGCTTCCAAACCGGCGAGTACGTTTGGTCACCGTGCGAGCAAACCATCACGTAACCCAAACCTGCTGGTTCAGGTCTCTCGTGGCCGTCTGTCCGGCAGCAATGATTTCACGCCGCAGGTGGACGGCCAATCGCCCAGACGCGAGGTCGCCGGGATGGGGGTCGACCTGCCACTGCTGCTCGAACCGCGCGGGAGCAACCGCTGCATCTTTTGAGATCCATGCACGTATTAACACGGCGATCGGATGGCATGGTTCACCAGCACAAGGGAGTCAGGGACGAGGAACGGCGTCCGGGAGCGGCGGCGACGGCGTGCTCACCGGGGGATGGAACCAGGCGCCGCCGCCACATGAGCCGGGAGTAGAACTATTACCCTACAGCTAGCTACATAATATTATATCCTGCAATAGAATTATTAACGAAAAACATTTACTTTGCTTCGGATATCATCATGGAAAATTCAATAAAATAACATAGTTTTTTTTTAAACCGGAAGGTATCTCCATTTGAATATTGCATTAAACGTCTCTTAATGTTGATATTTAATATTATCTTATTGTGCAATTAGTATGCTTTTAGTACCAATAGTTGTCCCGTAGCAACGGACAAGCACGAACCTAAAAAGTTGAAGCCTCTCCACAAACACGCCGCAATCCTTCGCTTCCGATGTCGTTCTCTCAGGACTTCACACAACTGTCTCCCTCCCTCCATGGTATCTGGTAATCTGCGACAGGTAGGCAGTGAACTTCACACAACTCTCTCCCTCTCCCCTCCACACATCTTCTCCGTCAACCTGCGACAGGTAGGCAGCATCAACTCCATGGACAGACAGCGGACACCAGGCAGCATCTCTGTGGACTAAAGGTCTGCAGCAGCATCTCCATGGACGGACTCGTTGGCCTGTCTCTTTGGGGGCAATAAGGCCACTCCCGAGGGTTACATTCTCATCAAATACTATACGCCATGTCAACATTTTTATGTCGTAGCATCAAATTAAGGATCACCATATGGGAGTTTGGTTTCATTTTGGTTTCATCCTAATGAAACCAGATCACCGTTGCCAAGTGAAACTAGTATTGGAGGCTTAAGATTCATTCCATCCAACAAATAGCCAATAATAAGCATTGCATATCAAATGTTATGACTAGCTTATGAAACAACAAAATGAAACAAGCACTAGATGGGGGTATTTTACTCAACACTTCAAAATACTATATAGATAACATAACATCCTAGATAACATCAAAACAAAACAAAACACTCCATTATGAATCACTTTTAACCATGTTTTCCCTTGTACATTCAGTACTTGCAAACGTTTGTTAGATTTTGATAATGGAAAATTTGCCAAAAAGCTCCGTTATGTCTGCCTACACATCAGTTGCCAAACCGAGTAAGCCTTCTCAATTGCCACTAGCTCGGTGGCAGCTACATCAGCAAGTCGTACATAGTTTCAGCTAGGGGTGGAAGAGCCGATGATGGTGCCAAAGCTCCGTTATGTCTGCCTACACATCAGTTGCCAAACAGAGGAAGCCTTCTCACTGCCACAAGCTTGGTGGAAGCTACATCAGCAAGTCGTACATAGTTTCAGATAGGGGTGGAAGAGTCGATAATGGTGCCAAGATGATTTATTTTCTCAAAGACAACACAGGTGGCATATCTGGTAAACATGACGGAGAGGAAACAGAATACACATGAGCTGACGCCCCGATATAACAGAAAATTATGATGACAGGAGATGAAGCAAAACCAGTTACCATGATTATCTGTGCTTCCTTTTTTTCCGACGTAGGAAACAGCGCATCACTCCGTCCTGAAAAAGAACTAACAGTTTAACAACCATGGTCCATGCTACAGATATGCCACCTGTGATATATGTATATATATATAACACAAAAGAATAATTACCTCCACATTTCTGCCAAATAGATATTCCAATTCTTTTTTTGTACTGTTCAATGTTGAATGCAAAGAAGATATTCCTTTTTATTCTTTTAGAATAATTAACTCCGACAAATTTGCCCATCAGATTGAAAACGGGACCGCCGATATGATCACTTTTACTTGAACAGCAGTGTGCAAAACAGGTAAAACTCCTATCATCGATGCTCATATCATACCCTGTCAAACTAATTATATAAAAGAAGGTTAGTAAAAATAATATAAGTTGCAAGTCCATTAAAAAATATAATATCCAGATGCGCACCCTACAGACCCGCTGCTTAGGTTGAGCTCACCATATTCAGCACAAAAAATCCCAAATGAACTACAGGTTCACCCACTAATGCTTCCTCATAAGACTCTTGTACCTCTACGGACAGAAATCAAGATCACGTACCATAATGGCAGCTAGTTTCGATTCAGTGTCATCACAAATTATATCACCTTCAAAGGTATGTCCATTGCCAAATCTAACACAAGTCCGCATGTCCTTAGATTGAGATTCACCACTGAGATTACGGCTGACAGTGAGTACAATACATCTCTCGCCAACCACAGAATAAACAAAACCAGATCCAATGAATGGATCCGCTCCAAGTTGATCTTTCTTATATTGCAAAATAGAGACAGCAGAACTTTCAACATCTTTTCTGATTTTGGTGAAGCAATCTTTGGTGATTGTTCGAACCTGCAACACAACATGGATGTTGTGTCAATGAACGATAAGCCAATACTCAAATAAAGATGTCATTGATTCATATACTTTTTTTTGCTGTAGGCCATCCGCAACTTCATGGAATTGGCCATAGGACATGTCAAAAGTCATTTTCACATTGTAGTTACTAGCTGATAGGCACCACCACAACTAAAAACTGATTTACTGCTAACAGAGTAGAGAGTTCACAGGAAATGACTAAACTGCCCCCTCTTCCCCAGTGCGCCAGCAACCCACTCTTCCCCAGTGCGCCAGCAACCCAGAGGACCATCCCTCCTAAAAATAGCTAAATTGTAGAATTTGAGAGCCCAAATTTACAATCAACACTAGTGGACTCCCATTTTTATTTAGAGGGTGGATAGGAGGCTCCTATATCTAGCTAGCTATAGGGGCTTGTGAGGGAATTTTAAGAGGGCATGGAAAATAAAAGTTAATTTAGGAGCTCCACTAGTGTTACTTTTTATACCCAAAATAGGGGCTTCCATTGGAGTTGCTCTAAATGTGGTGGAAACCAGAGAGCTGGGAAGAGATTCATGTCTTTGTCATTCTCCCCGTCATCTCTGACACATGGATTGAAGGAACCATGGACAGCTTGAATTCCTTCCTGCCTGTTGGGTTTCCACCACCTTCACCTTGGGTCGTTGGCATGCCATGGGGGAGAGGCAGCAGAGGAGAAAAATGTGTGGAGGGAAGAGCCGCACGAGCCTCTGGGTGGGGCCCAACTGGCAGGAAATCATTTTTTTAGTGGTGGAAGTGTCTACCAACTAATAACCACAATTGACCCCCTAAAAAAACTAATAACCACAAATTTTTGACAATTCATTTCCCAAAATAGTGACTGATGTGTCCTAAGGCCAATTCTGTTAAGTTGGGATGCCCTAAAGCAATCCTAATGAAAAATGCATGTCTACAATATTACAAGCTAAGTTGGAACTGTAAACTTCAATAACAAATACCAAAGACTAGCAAACTATGTAGCAAAAAATAAATATAGACAATTATAATGGATTATAGACATTTTATCATTACCGGTGCCATTGAAATCTTTGAGCTTTGCTTCCAACTTTCCAAGTGAGCAAATTCAATGTGCCACTTCAATGAACAACAAAATCTGAATCTGAAAAACATAAACCAACACATACATGTTATTCAACTAGTTCAATGCCCGTGCTTTTGCAACGGGTGTCAATATTTTCACGAGATATTTTTAACAGCCCAGTATATATTACAGATTAAATTACCCGAATTGGACCTCTGTCTTACAGTTACTAAAAGGGGGGAGGGGACACAGCGACTTACAGTCCTTTGCTAAAAGTTATAGCGACAGACCTTTGCATTTGCTAACGAAGCCGTCGTTGTATATATACAGCGACGGACTTCATCTTTAGTACAGATTGTCCATCACTCCAGCTTTTAGCAACGGACAGCCTGTTAGCAGTTTTAGCAACTGACAGTCCATCGAGCTCAATTAAATAGGTAAAAAGAAAAGGCTGGTGAATGTATAGCTAATAATCAAACATTAGCTATACCTTGATTCACATACACGAAAGTGATGACATTCAAAAGTGATCACAATATCCAAACATTGATTCATGTATCAAACAAGTACATTATAATGTAATGTCACTTAACATCAAAGTCCTTGTTTGAAGTATCTGGTGAATCAAAAATAAGGTATGGAATGAGTACGTTGATCAGCTTGCTGTTGACAAGCTGTTGCCCAGCAGCACCCAAAAAGTTCCAAAAAAAAAAAAAAAAAAAAAAAGATATGGAACAATAAAGTCTCAAGAGTAAACAACAAAGATAATGACATGACAAGACAAGCTAATAAGCCATCCTCTGTCTAATCCGCACATAAAGTACTTGTAAATACATGAACAACTATGGATTGAGGCAAAGGAGTAGCACTTGTATCTTATTAGTTATTATTTCATCAGTCAGGCAAACAGAAGTTGGACTAGTTCCCATCCTTCGCCATTTAATTTGCTTGTTGCATTGTCAACAGCACAAAGAGAGAGAAGCTGGCTTACCTTGCTGTTATGAATGGAGTAGCCTCCTTTCCTGATGCTACAGAAGAAGACCTGAAAAAGAGAGAGAACATTATTACACATTATTACTTACTACCCTGATACACAAGAACGTGCAAGAATGTCCATACATTTTTTTTTTTGGTAAAAGACATTAAGGACAAATGCTTATAGGTAACAAAAGAAGTGGTCCAACTTAGTATGGCCAATTCCATGTAGACCCATATAACATCTAAGAGAAAATAGCACGATGCCATACATAGGTAGAGAGATAGAAATAGAAACAGAGTAAATCCCTTCAATGAAATTTATATAGTGCTATACATTGTCGGTGGTCGCTTGACCTGAGTATTTTGCAGTACAAGCAACTATACAAGAATTCACAATTTTGCTAGGCGCTAGGCGGATTCTAGGCACTGACCCTTAGCCTAGTGCCTAGGCAAGATTAATCGCACCTAGGCTCCTAGGCGAGATTAATCATGCCTAGGCATCCCAGGCGTTTTTCAAGGCGATGGTCAATACATGCTTAAAGTTATTAATACATACTTAAGTACTTAAAAGAAAATAAAAAAAATAGAAGATCAATGGTCATGGAATAGGGAGAAGAGAGAAGAAAGCCCATAAAAATGGCCCAGCCAACCTTATCCTTTCGCCTCCGCCCACCCCTTTGCCGCTGCTCGCACACGCGCCAGCACCGGCGCTGCCCGCACCTGCACAAGCCCGCACGAGCGCCCGCCACTGCCCGCAGCTCCTCCACCCCCACCAGCGCTGCCGACGAGGCGAGGCAGACACCCTCCGACTACCCAGTAATTGTGCCTAGGCACGGCTAGGCGAAGCGCCTAGCGGAACTATGCAGCAATTATATTTCTAGGTTTATTAACTATTTATCGTCTGGGAAGATAAGGTTGTCTAGGAAATGGTATCTCTTGCATTTATATATTATTGGCAGGAATCTGAATGTGGTCTGTACTAAAAGAAGCTACAAAATTGTTTTACTATCATCTCACTCCAAGACATATGAATGGATTTGTAAGAGCAGTCAAGCACTGCAATAACGTATCCATAGCAATTTACACGGTTTCTACTGGAAGAAACAACTCAGTTCAGAACACTTCAGGACTACACGGTTTCTACCTGTGAAGCACAGCAGACATGAATGTATGGTAGATCTTTACCTTGCTATACATTGGGAGTGTTCTATTACCAGCTAGCAGCCAACATAGCTACCTGCAGTCCTGCAAGCATCAAACATGTTATCACCAATTAGTTAAACTCATACATCTTCTATCTTTTTCTCAAAATAATATCAGTATGACACAAATACAATCATTACACTATGCTTGGAGCAATTCAGCTTCTAAATAAAAATGAGCTAGAGGGCACCAAGTGTGTATGGATCTTCTTTCTAGTACAATCAGGTTAAGGAATTCAACCTCACTAATACAATGATGTCATCTAGATAAAAACACAAAACTATTGCAAATTGGCCACACACCAACTACAATCATTTCATTTCTGGTTATAAAGTGCAGCAAAAGATAACTCATACTTATCCAGCACATCATGCCCAATTAGTGAGTGTCTAGGAACAGAGATACAAAATTTAAAATACACCAACATCATCACGCCCAATTAAACAGCCCAAAGGTTGCATAAATTACAATTAAATAGTTCAAATGTACTGTTATTTACTTTCCATTTACTAATTTAGATATGAGTAGACAAGATAATACACACTAAGAAGTTAATACCACTTAACAGTTAGCAATTAGACTAAGAATTAATACTGAATATTTTATTTGTACTCTATACTCAGAATGATACACACTAATCTACTTATTCTTGGTTTCCATATTCTGGGTTACTTAAAACTACAGCTGGGCGTGAGATTGGCCATATAGTTAAAATCACAGGTACGTTTAATTAGGCACAGTTAGGTCTAGTTATATGTCAGTTTATGTAGATTTAAATTGTTTCAGTACAGAACAATGGTAATCAACATGGCATGAGATTTGCGGAACTAAGCCACCAAAAACAGAATCCTATTTCATAGTGGATGCAGGAAGCCAATTGAAAACAAATCTGGGGAGTTAAGCCTGTTTTACTGGGAACTTCAAAAACAGAATCCTATCTCATAGTGGATGCAGGAAGCCAATTGAAAACAAATCTGGGGGAGTTAAGCCTGTTTTACTGGGAACTTCATGAACCTCTTCCGCCTGATATCTCCTTCGTAGAAGCAGGAGATACGGGAGGCAACGGATCTCACCTCTTATCAAGCAACGCGGCTTCTCGCGTGTGACGCCGGTGGGCGTCCAACAGGCCTGCCGCTTCTTCCTCAGCTGATGCGTGGGCGAGATCCGGCGCTGCTATGTGCTGGGGCCACCCAAGCTCGCTGGTGCGGGGCGAACTCGTGGCTGCGCGGCTGCGGGGCGACGTCGCGTTGTTGCTGGAGCGGGGACACGTCACGCCGCCGTGGCACAGCAGGTAAAGGTGGCTGCTCCCGGCGAGGCGGCGATGTAGGCACGCGAGGCGCAGACGGCGAGGCAACGGAGGCAACGCCGGTGGTGGGCGTGGGACACAGCGGGGGTGCGTGCGTGTGGCCGTCGGGCGGCTGGACGAGAATGGGAGCGGAGGATTGGAGGAAGAGGACGGCGGAGTGCGGAGTGCGGATGGCGGGACGGGGAGGCAGCGTCGTCGCCGCTCCGATGGGAGGAGGATTCGCGACCTGGCCTCGTGCGTGCGGCGTGCGGGTGCGGCCGGCTGGACGCTGGATAGGCTAATTATTAGGGTTTCTATCTATTGGGAACGAGGTCCTCTGAATTCACAGGCTGTGACTGCCGAGTGAAGTCAGCCTTTGTCCACCGTTGCCCGGAGATCCAAGGGCGAGCGGGCCACTTCACCTATTGAAGCTGCTAACCGGATCATAGGTCACGTATTGAAGGTATTTAGTGAGATCAAATATACTTTTACATGGAAAGGTAATGCAATTCAAAATCCTATAACATGGTTTAATCTTTAAAAATCGTAGAAAAACTATTTTAGCTCAGAAAATTATGAAACTTGTTTTAACTTTTTAAAATGCTTTATATTATGGTACCTGGCTTGAAAGTGTTTGAATTATTTTTTAGTACGAGGTCTCACTCTATTATAGCTAGGTTGATCATTCAAACTATACAGAAATGCCAGCGAAGCATCGTCAGGACAATAGTAGGGGAGTTTGGCTCCTGCCATATAGTTGAGGCCACGCCGTGAGTGCGGCGGGCGTTATGAACTACTTTCTTCGTCCTAAAATGTTTATCACTTATTATGCTTCCCGAGAAACAAATTTGACAAATATTTAAAATTTAAAAATACTAATAAATTGGAAAAACTTTGAACATAGTTTTTTAATAAATTTATTTAGAGATACAAATATTACACGTATTTTGTACAAATCAAGTCAAACTTGTGACACAAATAAGCTTTGGGCAAAATACCCGATACCCAATACCCATACCCGAACCCGGACCGAATTACCCGAACCCATGGTACCCGATCTCAAGTTCGGATAGTGATTTAAATTACCCGAAATTAGTTTGGGTAATTCGGTAATACACTCCGTACCCAAACTACCCGAACTACCCGAAATTTTGTGTAGTTTGTTGTTTTTTGTAATTTCGTAAACCGGGTATACCCGAACCTGAATTATCGGGTACTGAAATTTCGGGTATTGCTTTTTTTCGGGGCTAATATCGGGTAACAGTTTTCATTACCCGACCAAAAAAAAAATCGAGTAACCCGAATGCCCGGGCTTAGACACAAAACCCGAAAAATGACTAACATTTTGGGACGGACGGAGGGAGTAGCAATTGTGTCATGACCAAAACTTCGACAATGTGTGATAGATGTGGGACCTCGTACTTGAAAATAAGCAAGAAAATGAGTCCATCAAGATTAACACTTTCAAGCTAGGCTCCATTTTAAAAAAAAAAAAACTAAAACATGTTTCACAATTTTTTGAGCTAAAACATTTTTCTATATTTTTTAAAGATCATGTTTTAGGATTGTCAATTGTATTATCTTTCCATGTAAAAATATATCTGATCTCAGTTATCACCGTTCAATACGTGACATGTGATTCAGTTAGTAGGCCTGAATACATGATATGGCCCGCTCACCCTTGGATCTCCTAGCAACGGTGGATGCAGCCTGACTTCACTCGGCAGTCACGGGATGTGAATTCAGAGGATCTCGTTCCATCTATTGGGCCAAACTAGGCTTTTATTGCTGGCCCAAAAACATATGCCAATGCGTATGTTTAGTGTCGATGGTGTGTTTTTTTACTAGAAAACGGGGCTGAGGTCCGAAATCTTTATCTTTACTGCCTATAAAAGATGAAATGAGATCTTTACTACCTGTAAAGGATCGAAAGGGGATATTTCATCGTGCGACAATTTTTCTGTCCGCTCGACGCCCCCCTCCATTTGACGGGCCGCAGCGTCCTCCCTCTTAGGGATGAAAACGGTCGGAAACGATCGGAAGAGGCCAAATCACTTTCATTTTCTTTTTCTTTTCTCGAAAACGAAATTGATACGATATTGTCGGAAATGAATACGGCGTGGGTATTCCGGGAATTTCGGAAACGATATAGTCGGTCGGACAATACAACGATAACGGTCAAAATCTATGATAGCAGTATCCTAAAAAACGATAAACACACCGAACCATAGAAAATAAAAAGAGTCATATAACTCACAACATCACCACAGTTCTTGACAATACACAAATATATGATCAAGTTTTAAGTTGACTTGACATAGCATAGTGATAAAAATATGGATTATTAGAGTTCCTTCTTAAGTAGAGGTTGTTCCTATATGTGTACAATCCTTGCCATATAGTTAGTTTCCAAAAAAAGTATTTGTCTTATCAGCCTGGGCATTCGGTTTTAACCGAAAATTCGGTTCGGTTTTTCGGTTGCTCAAAATTTCGGTTTTCCAATAGACAGTAACCGATCGGTTTACCTCAGAACTAGAAACCGAGGACTTCGGTTTCAGTTTCTACATCGGTTTTCGGTTTTAAACCGAAAAAACCGAACCGCCGTCTCCCACTCGCGCCCCGCCTTGCTCGCGCGCCCGCCGCCGCCGCGCGCTTCGCGCTTGCGCCGCTTCGCCGCCAAGGCCGCTCTCGCCGCTTCGCGCCCGCGCCGCCGCGCTTTGTTCCCGCTGTGCGTCGCCGCTGCGGCCGTGCTTCGCCCTCGAGCCGCCGCCGCCCGCTTTTTTTCCCGCGCTTGGCGCGCGCCGCGCCGGCTCGTGCTCCACGCCGGAAAGCCGCCGCCGCCGCTGTGTTCGCATTGAGAGCCTCCCGCCGCCGCGGCGTTTTGCTCGCCCTCGATGCTTGAGGCCTCGCCGCGCGCGCCCGTCCTCACACCACCGCCGCTTCGTCGATTAGGGTATGGGAGTGCTTGAGTGTTGGGAGTCTGTGGGCTGTGTGTGATTGTCGGGCCGGGTCGGGCCATCGGGGAAGTGAGGAGGGGCCACAACACGGTGAGGTGCACATCACGTACCGAAGTTCAACAAAAATTCGGTTCCATCGGTTTGTCGGTTCGTTAGAATTAAGAACCGATCACCGAACCGACAACCGAAGTTCATGGAATTGAAAACCGAAACCGAACCGAAAAACCGAAAAACCGACAATTTGGCTCGGTTTTGGTTCGGTTCGGTTTGGAGTTCGGTTCTCGGTTTAAAAGTGCCCGTGCTGATTGTCTTATGTGCATGTTGGTTGTGCGTGACGATCGGAAGAGGGCAAAATTGTTTTCACTTTCATTTTCATTTATTTTTATCATTATCATTTTCATTTTTCCGGTTACCACTTCCGTTTCCATTTAGGCATCAAAATCGAAAAAAAAAAACCGAAAAACGACTTCAAAAAAATTGGAAACTATCATTTTCGTTTTCATCCCTTCCCTCTACACATCTTCCTCTCGCAATCTTAAAAAAAGAAACCTCCCTTCCTCTCGCCATCTAAAAATAGAAAATTTCATGCAAAAGGAAACCACACACAAGGAAACCCCATGCGGTTGTCGTTTATTAGGCAACAAACCAAATCTATCGGTGCATGCCCGCGATCTAAGGCTCCCCTCTCCTCTCCTTTTCATAAGCACGTGGCACCCAAAAATAGGAAGCAAACAATCGCGTCCAGGTCTCATGCAATAGCCACTAGTACGTAAATGACTTTTAATCCCGGGTCGTTAGGGCCACGTGGGGGCGAGAGGCTTTCCTCGGTTGGTACCACCAACCGGAGTAAAGGTTTTTTTAGTCCGTGCATTCCTAATAGCATTCGAATAATGCTTATTAATTTGTAATATATATATATATATACATATATTAAAGCGCACATAAAAATAAATAAATAAATAAATAAATATATATATATATATATATATATATATATATATATATATATATATATATATATATATATATATATATATATATATATATATATATATATATATATATATATTAGTGTGATTTTCTAACCTCGTGGGCAACCCGAGGGTGTTTTCTCGCCACCATATTGGATAGTCGCCATGTGGCATGTTGAATGGTAAATTTTGTAGCAAATGAAGGGATTTTTTTTATGGTCCAGGTGTTGTGCATTCCTAATAGCATTGAATAATGCTTATTAATTTGTAATATATATATATATATACATATATTAAAGCGCACATAAAAATAAATAAAAATAAATAAATAAATATATATATATATATATATATATATATATATATATATATATAGTTAGTGCCTTAGGAGTAGATAGCCTCGATCATCCAAATGAATCAAACACTATCTTCTAATAACAAATTCAGCATGCATGAGATAAGGTCTCCAATAGAAAAAACATTCTTTTTCATAGGTTGATAATCCTTGTGCTTTTGGCCCAAGAGTTGCTGACATACTTGTTTATTGGTTTGTATAAACCGCTTTGTAAAATCGTAGTATGTTTGTGGATTAGTGCATGTTGTAGATTAAGCATTGGTCCAAATATATTGGTGACCTTTCCCCGAGGAGGTTGGTTAGGGGTTTGCCGAGGTAGCCAAAATTTCTCACAAATTTCCTATAATATTACCGCGGGGCTGGCCATGTTGCTATAATCTTAATCGAGTAGATACCCCATCGGCACTAATCACAAAGCCAAGATAACCCATTGGCCTTGCAAAGAAACATTTGTTGAGCTTGACATAGAATTCATGTTTTTGTAGTTTCGCCATGTGCAAGGTGTTCCAAATGCTCACTTGGTTTAGATCAAGTATATCATCGATAAACACCACTACAAATCAAAAATGAAACAAATGGTCAAATGTTATCCATACCCCATAAGGCTCAAAGTGCCCATTATGAATACATCTTGACGATGAAAACCAGAGCTCAAGTCCAATGAAGTGAACCATTTAGCACCACCGAGTTCATCAAGCGGTTCATCTATCCTTTGAAGTGGATACTTGTTTTTGGATCGTATGAGCATTGAGTCTTAGTCGACACAAAGGCGCCAATCCCCGGTCTTTTTTCCTAACAAGGAGTCTTTGAGAGGCAAATGGACCGACACTCAATGTATCATACCCTTTTTGTAGTAGCTCTTTATTAAATGGGTTATATCAGGGCCTTAACCTAAATGGTTGTGCCCTGCATCAATGGAATCTTATGATCAAATGCTCTTTGGGGTGGAACACCGGAATTGGTTGAAAGACTTCCTTGTATTGAGCAAGTATTGGCCGCGACCTTTGCTTCGTATATCAACTGCCTTGGGAGTATCTTATATATACATGATGGAATTTTGCTCATGCATCAATCAGAAGTTGGAATATGTGGAGTTCCCATTTTTGCATTGGGTTGAATCGAGCTTGATTCACCTTGGTATTCAAATTGAATCCACTTTTCTTTCCAATGCACATTCATGGGGTTATATGAGAGCTACCCATACCAAGTATGACATCATACCCATTCAGAGGAATGATTTTAAAATCATGCTTGAAACTATTGCCTTGAATACCCCACACACAATCAACTAATTCATGTGAGCAATTTAGGACTTCTCCATTGGCTAGTTGGGGCTTGTCAGAGGTTTATGATCGCAAACTCCTCGAGCTAAGTGGTCGGCCGACAAAGCAATGTTGTTATAACATAAGGACTTCTTTATCAGCTATATTCTAATGGTCATGAAACTCTCAAATAAACATGAGATAATTCCATACACCTCCTCATTCGACTCAACTTCAAGAGCAAAAAAGGGGATGAGTATAAATCACTTAATCAACAGACCAGAGATGCACATTGGTGAGATGGGTTCCACTT
The DNA here is from genome assembly GCA_015847255.1 of Hyparrhenia diplandra. Lineage (NCBI taxonomy): Eukaryota > Viridiplantae > Streptophyta > Magnoliopsida > Poales > Poaceae > Hyparrhenia > Hyparrhenia diplandra. The sequence continues at coordinate 288,266 of JADLZK010013044.1, forward strand.
GTCACCACATTTAAAACATAAGCCCACTTCCTGTAATTCTTGAGAGACGCAATCTTTCATTAACGGTTTTTGTCTTGTTGTAAGCTTTTTTTTCTTAAAGATGTGTGTTCTTGGAAGAAAAACAGAGGGCTTCACTGCAATTCCCCCGAGAGTACTTCTTTGTGTATCCAGAGAATTCAGTTCTTTCGGGATCCTTGCTCACGCGAGTCCGGCATTGCCTCTTCCCCGTATAAGAGCCAAAGAAATCCAAATCGGGTGGCCTATGTATCATAATTACAAAGAGAATTTCTTTCTTTAAACCATCAACAAAACGGTTGGTAATCTAGGAAAATTGGGTTCATGTATCAACAGTTGGTGGACTATTTACTGAAACATTCTATGTACGTGATTGTTGTGGTCTGCCTAATATGGAAGAAGTGTCTAAGGATATGATTATGTTCATCCCTATCAAACTTAAGGAATAGTGAGGTAAATTCCACCCATGTCATAGTCATACTAGGGACGTAATGTATCAAAGTCGGGCAAGGCCGAGCAATGCATAGTGGCTATTTTCACCCAAAGAGATCTATCTACACCATAAACAAAGATAGTAAGTTTCAGCATTCTTAATCCAAAGCTTGGGATTAGTGCCATCAAACCGTGGGAAAAGGGTAATCGAAAGCAGTAGCACAACGTGGTATAGCCCCGGGGAAAATTGGGTGTGGCCGATGGGTGGAGGATAGACAAAATTGGAGGTCGTATGACTAGAACCAGCCTTAATAGCCAGTGAATGCATTTGAGAGTTTGTTTCACACCGACATTTGATGTTGGTCCGGGCGGGATACACCCCACGCCGTGGTCTAACGACCCGGGCCGCCGTCCCATCGGGGAGAACTCCCGGGCGAGTACGGCGCTTGGATGAGGAAGGCGGCTGTTCACCTTTCAAAGCCCGCTTGGCGATGGTCACGAATCTCCTTCAATGAGTTCCGCTTGAGGTAGCCCAGAAGTCTCATTCACCTTAAGACGCATCGACGGTCTCCAGCTCTTCAATCCGTCGCCGCTTCCAACTCTGGTACTCATCCTTGAGCGATGCCATCTCCTTTGAAGGACCCCTTGAGATCCTCGTTGGAGGGCATGGCGAGGATCTGACCACCACGCTCCTCCGGTGTTGCCTTCGCCATACCGATGGGAGTTCGATCAAGCCTACTCGCGCGCTTAGGAATTCCAACACCGGCACCGCCGAGGGATCCTCCCGACTATGGGATGGAGCCAAAGCATCCCCGAACCGGCTACCCCTTGAGGTAGAGTCTAGTTCATAGCACTCCGGCGATTGATCCCGAAGAACACAACTCAATCCACGAATCCAAGATCAACCCCTTTTTACAGAACGATGCCCGGCCCGTTACATCAGGTTGGGCCGCCATGGTCTTTAGGCCCAAGAAGCTGAAGGCGCGGTTCCTCTTGGGTCGCTTTCCCTCCGAGAAGACGCCTTCACTCTCCTGGTTCCACCATCAGTATGTATGGTGACACACTGGGTACCGGCATCGAGCCCCATAGCCCGAGGCCTACTTCGACCAGAAGAGGGATTTCCTCAGAACTAGGTGCATAGATATGCGCGCCAGGAGAAGGCGACATGCATGACGGCTTGCAGTGACAGTGACGGCTTCCAAAAAAACACAAGCACGAGCCATGCATGAATATTCCTCTTCGCTCCATGCATGAGCAGGTGACAAATACATTTGTGCTGTCACGGTGAATGTTTAGTAACAAAGATTACTCACCGCGATCCAAAGATGGTCAAAAGTGGTGATGCTGACACCCTGACATCAAGTTGCCAACCTTTTTCGGTTCTGCTGGCCATCCAAAAGTTCGAAGCCAATCCGCTGGCCATGGGCGTTGCTGGCTGAGTTTACTTTCACTGCTAGAGCGAGTGAATTTGTTAAACAAAAATTGATTCAGTGAATTTGGTATACTAGGTTTTAAATTATTCAGATTTTCAGTAGGATGTTACGTTCAAAAAAATCAGTTTGACATATGCACGTATCTGACCATTACCTTAGCTTGTACTACTGCATTCTATAGTTCGAGGAAGCAAATAATTGACTCCCCACCGTGCGCCAGTAATATTTGACATGAGCACCAAAGTCGAGACTTTTTGTACTAGCATCTGCATCGAGCCTGGCATAGTAGTACACAAGTAGCAGGAGTTGTACTATCAAGGGCGGTAGTGACACTGGACGAGCCGCTGGCTCCGAGGTCCCGACGGGGCTGCAACCTTTTTTTATTCCTAGCAAGCGATCCATTGGATGGGAGGGGCAAAGGGAAATAAGGATGGCAGTGAATCCCAAGGATGGCAGCTGGGTTTGGGTTTGAATGATCTTTCACCCACAAGTTCCAGGTCCTGTGGGTTTGGGTTTGGTTTGGTTTCGGGTTTTGGTTTTGTTTTAATTTTTCCACCCTATCTACGAATTTTGGGTCCTACGGGTTCGGATTTAGAATGATTTTTCACCCATGGTTTGTGGGTTCGGGTTTTAGGATTAGTTTTAGGTTTAATTTTTCCACCCTACCCGTAGGTTTCGGGTCTTGGGGTTCGGGTTTATTTGACCCACGGGTTTTGGGTCCCGCGGGTTCGGGTTTGGCTTCGAGGTTTAATTTTTCATCCTATCCACGGGTTTCGGTCTTGCGGGTTTGGGTTTATAATGATTTTTTCACCCACGGGTTTCGGGGTAGTTCCGATTTCGTGTTTGGCTTCGGGTTTAATTTTCCACCCTATCCGCGGGTTTTGGGTCTTGCCGGTTCGGGTTTATAATGATTTTTCACCCACGGGTTTGAGTCCTGCGGGGTTCGGGTTTGGGTTTGGCTTCTTGTTTAATTTTCCACCCTATTCGCGGGTTTTGGGTCTTATGGTTCGGGTTTATAATGATTTTTCACCCACGGGTTTCGGGTCTTTGCGGGTTGAGGTTTATAATGATTTTTCACCCATGGGTTTCGGGTCGCGGGTTCGGGTTTCGGGTTTGGTTTTCAGGTTTAATTTTCCACCCTATCCGTGGGTTTTGGGTCTTGCGGGTTCGGGTTTTAATGATTTTTACCCAACTATCGGGTTCGGGTTTAGAATGATTTTTCACCCATGGGTTTCGGTTTTTGGGTTTCGGTCCGGCGTGTTTCGCGTTTCGGTTTTAGTTTGAAGTCTATCCACGGGTTTTGGGTCCCGTGGATTCGAGGTTAGAATGATTTTTATGGGTTTGTCGGCGGGTTCGGGTTTTGGGTTTGGTTTCGAGGTTTAATTTTCCACCCGTGGATATCCAAAATAAATTTTCTAATGAAAACTCATGCTTTGTAATATGTTAATAATAACTTGTTTACTTAGATTATTAAATTTATTCAAAGTTGACTCATGGAAATATTTATTATTTGTTGCCTCTTGTTTATACATGTGAATATGTGTTTATATACCCACGGGTTTCGGGTATCCGTGGGTTTGGTTTTGGTGATGGATTTCCACTTTCGAATCATTTTTTTCGGTTGCACGCGTAGACTCCACCCGATCCTACTTGACCCGGTTCCATCCTTAAAGGGGAGTTAGGCACCCGGTTTTGGGTGATTTACATAGGCAAATGCCTAGGACCGATAAAGTCGGGCCTCAATGCATGATTTCACCTCCGAAGTTTTTTGAGAGGGTGAAACTTACAATGAAACATGTCTCTCTCAATAGATAATTTCATTATACTACTTTAAAGGGTTTTTTTTATCTTTTCTAGGTAGGGTTATGTTCCCCCCTTGTTCTTCTCTTCCCCACCGCTAATTTAATGTGAATTCACACGATGAAACGAAGGAGAGCCTTTCGGTGGGGATACCACTCACTTTCTATCAGAAACAACACTCAAAGGTTCTCATTAGGGATGGAATGTTCCCTTCTCTCTCCTCCCAATTTAATGGAAAAAAATATCTTTTTACAAATGTGTCACCGTATTTAATATGCATGAAACTCCATTAAAAATACACATCACACAACTCATATAAATTCTAGAACAACTCAACCCCTAATGCCCAACGTGATAGTACCCAACCCATCCGTTTTTTTGTCGGATGAGTGACTCAGATATGGCCACCACTTGTCTTGCAGTGTGATGAATAGGCACTGCATGTGAGCTGTGTGGCAGCAACGTGCCATTCACGTGAGTACGTACTCTAAATTAGCTCTTTCAATCTCGCGGGCCTGCAATTCAAAAACCAATGCCCGGAATCTGTTGTCAAAAAAAAAAAAGCCCGGAATCTTTCTGCCACACAGACCAAAGGTGGCAAGCAGCCCAAGTGCCACACAGACCAAAGGTAGCAGTGGCAGCAGCCCAAGTGCCACACAGCGGCAGCTTTTTCGGTTTTGTTTTCTAGCATCCTTGGTGCGCACTCGAACTACTACACATCTCGGACATGTGAACTGTGGATATATTCCTCCACTGCAAACAGGGCGAGTATAATCCGTCTCTCTTTTTTCTAGAACTGATATCTTTAGCCCCTCTGAAAAATGGACTCTCAACATTCTGGCCACCATGGGGAATATAACACCTGCAGTTGATCTCATATTGTAGGTGGCCAGAAACCATTTGAAACCATTGAAATATGAGTAATTGATATAGAATGATTGATCACTATTACAAGAGCGATCTACTGATATATTCAAATCTGTAGATACAAGAAAACAAATTCCATACAGTTGGGATCCACATGGATCTTTACCTGCAGTCGAGAAGCAGTCGAGAGCCCTGCTGTACGGCAAATCCTTGACTGCATGCAGTCAACGTCGGAGACCATGTGTGTACGCTGCTGTAAGGGGAATCGGCGAGGGGGAGCACAGCGCCGACCTCGCGACGGAACAGAGAACGAGCGTACCCAGAATAAAAATCTAACAAAACTCGACCAAAACACCAGTATTCGCTCCCAGACTTTGCAGATATGAAATTCAACTTCGAACAGATCAATCCCAAAAAAATCATAACCTGAGATTAACTCAAACTCCAGAGCCGCATAATTTGGGGCAAGAACGGTGAGAGAGGCGAAGAACACAAAACAGCACGAACCAAAAACGCAAAATCAAAATCACGCACAATACTAATCCCAGAGGACGCCGAGGAAGATCTCGAGCTCTCCTGCCGAGGATGCTGCATGAACGCCTTACACCGCCGATGCCGATGCCGTAGTCGGCGCCCGGGACACCAAAAGCCGCGCCGCCTCTGCCCGCCGCAGCCGCCATCAGGGTCGGGGTGGGCGCCGTGGCCAACGGGTCGAATGGCTGCTGCAAATTCTATTTGATGGAAGGATGGACGCGTTCGTACTCATCGATCCACACGAGCGCTGCGGGCATGGGCAAGTATGATGGGGGGTGTCGCTGCTGGAGGCCGGACCGGAGGTGCCCGCCGAGTGAGAAGGTCTTGCTCATGGACTTTAAAGGGGTTTTTATATTAGTAATCTCACCATGTTCATCCCTACCCCCTTCATCTCTATAATACTTTTATGCATACCTCATTTGCTATAGAACTCCCGGCGGGCACGGATGGATGCTTCATAATAATTTTTGAATATCTTCCGGAGATAACCGGTGCACCGATGTAGGTGGTAAACAACAAAATGCTTAGCATTTTTTAATTTGTTTTCTTGAATTGGGGTGGCAGAGTTCCAAGTTAAGAATACACTATGGGTAGTAGGATATTTTTGATATATATATATATATATAGGGTGCACTTTCTATACACCCGGTGTAGTTACACCCATAGTCAAAAACCATATTGTGTATGTGTTCATACTTGTTTATTGGTTTGAGTATGTTTAGATACTCATATTAAGATACCCTAGATCTTACTACGCGAAAAAATTTCGATGAAACCCATATTTTTAATAATTACATAAAATGCCACTACGGGCCGATATAAAACAAGTATATCCATATACTCAAAGTATGAATACATACTTAACGTATATACCACCATAGATGGTCTAGTATGATCATATACTTCATCCACATACACTTGGTTTGGTAATATATACCATAAATCTTGAGATATACACATTGGTAATATATATATATATATATATATATATATATATATATATATATATATATATATATATATATATATATATATATATATATTAAAGCACACACTTATATTTATATATTAAAGCACACACATATATATTACACATTAGTAATTGTTCAAGCACAAATATATATAAGTTGTTCATACATGTCTCGACATCGTTGACACTTGTTATCATATAAATTTATTAATCAAATAAACATGAGAAAGAGGTATAAATCATAATAACAACCTAGAATAGGGTGTCACTAACATATTTCCACCAGTTTTGGTAAAGTTGTGTTGGACTAAACAGAAAACAATTGCGAGGGACTGAAAACACCACGAGCAACGATTCAAAGCAACGAATGCAATCCAACACCGAGAAACAAGTCTAGAAGGCTCCGGATTACTCCCCGACGTGAACGAAACTTAACACCCAAGAATTAGAGTCCGTAAGGTCCGAGAAGCCACGACGGCGTCCACGGGACCCGTGGTGGGAAGCCGCCCAAAGATTCAACGAGAAGCTTCTCCAACGCCTCTAAGACGCGATCTAATCCGCTCGTTTAATGTCGGTTTGAAAGAGTTGTATCTAAATCCAACACCCGGCACCTCCTCCCGACTATATAAGCAGTGCTCCCATGTTTCAAATGACTCAAGCCTCAAGTCATCATCAAGTAGAAGATCAAGTTGAAGCCAAGGTGAGAAGAGGAGGCGCCACCAAGAGATAGCTAATTAATTTGCTACATATAGATCTAGAGCCTAGTTTAGATAGAAAGTCGAGTTTAGAGAAGAGAGAGCGCCTCGGTGCTCGATCTGTAAGTTACTATGAATCAATATTATTGTTTTCATACATCTTTGTGCTATTTCATTACTATGCATGCAATTATTCTATTTTTACTTTATTCTAGTCATAGCATATTTGATATGATCATTATTCATGATAATTCAACGCGCTTATTATAGAGCTCCTAGTATATATATGCTAGGTAGTAGAGAGTATGTAAGCATGGTGCTTAGATATAATTTACTTGGCGGATTCACCTTATATGCCGGGTCGTGTGGTAGATCGTAGTGGTGACAAAGACTATTGAGTCCTTTGCAATCCATCCCCCGTATGTAAGACTAGTCGATAATGGTTCTTGGGTTAATCTTGTTTCGTTCTCGATTTTCTTAAGTAATCTTCGGGGTGCACATTCTTATTTATGGTTTTGATTATATATGATCTTATGCTATGCCTGTTTAAAACCATTTAATAGAGTCTTTTGTATGCTACATAAGAACTGTCCCTTTGTCTTAAATCCAATCCTAATCTCACTAGGAATTAGTTTTATGCTATACTCACTACGTGTGTGCCTCTCCTGTCTCATTTACCTTATTGCTATTTATTATTGGCTTACCTTGTTTAAGTATATGCTAACTACCACAAAATCTCATTAGTATTCTATCATTGTCTTTAATCATTTGAACCGCCTATCATATCTTCCTTGTGGATTCGATATTTAAAGCCCTATTCAGGGTGAAGTGCTCACCTATCCGTTCGCTATGGATTATATTCCGTAGGTTAACAAATACCAACAAGCGCGGCGCCGCGAGGAAGATTTTGATAGCTACTCTTTTGATTATTGATAGATGAATATTAAGTGTGGATTTTGCTACTTAGCACCTCTACTTAAACTTTAAGATTTACCCGTGTATTGTCTATTAGTCTATCTTATGCGGGGTAATTGATTAAAACTTCCGAGCGACCTACGGTAAGAGAATCCAAAGTGTACCGAAGCTTCATGAACCATTAACATTGGAACCCGCCCAAGTCGCCGTCACAAGAATTCAAATCACATCTTCAAGTGACGGATAAAGAAAGGCCGCACAACTCACAAATTCTATTTGTGAGTAAAGGTAAGTATGATCGAACGTGAGAAGGTCTTGCTCATGGACTTTAAACTTTTTATATTAGTCTCACCATGATCATACCCCTTCATCTCTATAATACTTTTTTTATGCTACCTCTGTTTGCTATAGTATGCTTAAGTTTTGGAATATCTTCATACACCTTAAACATAATGCTTAGTTTAATTTGTTTTCATGGCTCAAGTTAAACATGGTGTTTAGTTTGATTCCCGAAACCGCAAGGTGTGTTGATTTCGTTTCTAAAGGCTTTTTAAATTAAACGTGGTGTTTAGATTAAATTGCCTTCTTAAATTGAGTTGGACATTATGTCTAGGTTGATTTTTGACCGATAGTATACTTTAGTAGATTCTCGGTTATCTTTGTTAGACTAACCCCTGCGAAAAATTATCAAATCCAATTTGGGAAAAGAAATTAACTTACGCAAGGTATGTGACAAATTCCAACAACTCAAGAAAAAGAAGATTCAACTCACTCCTTATGAAAGGACGAACTGTAAGTGCCTAAATACTCAATTTGTCTTTTGTCGCAAGATACCTTTGCCCTTAGCCACGCTTTAGTGCAGCCGCTTCATAATATATATATATATATATATATATATATATATATATATATATATATATATATATATATATATATATATATATATTTTTCGTAATTTTTCTACACCTAGGTGTAGAATGGATTCTACACCCAACCCGACCCAACACGCCACCAGTCCGAACACCCCCAAGCCCAACCAACCATACCGATCCCACCTCCGGCTCCCAACCCGTTAATCCTTACTAACCAGGCTTCCTTTTTTCCGGGAGCGGGCGAGGGACGGCGACCGGGCGCGAGGCGGCGGCGGGGGTGTGGCTTTGGCAACGCAACGCCCACGGCGTGGGGGAGGGCTTCGAGGGGCGCGGGGTGTACAGGCCGTTGTTGTGCAGAACCCTCGGGGAGAAGGCGAGGGGGGGGACGCGCGTGCGTCGCCCGGGTGGAGGCTGGGGGGCGGACGGACCGACGTCCGGCGGAGGGGAGTGGCGGCGGCGTTATAAGCAACGCAGCAGCTCGCTTTGGGACGAGATGGCCCAGCGAAGTCTCGTCCGATTCCGGCGACCACGGGCGATGGGGGGCGGGGCGCTTTGATTAAATCCGCAAGGTGCATAACAGGGGCAGAACGCAGCGGCGTGCAACGAGCCGTAGAGCCGCTGCGCGAGCGATTCAATAACAGGATCTGAACTCGATTTGCATCCTGCGCACCATGGGCAACAAATTTCTCAACTCCCCCGATTCAGATGTAAATTGGGAATTCTTCTAAATTGTACAGCTACTCGATGCAGTCTGAATACATGTTTAGTAATATTTCAGTTTTTGAAATATCCTTAATGTTCAAGAATGCGCAGAGGTTTAGTAAACCACAAGCAATTATTGGACATTAATATTTCTATTATTTCAGTAATTATCCTAAATCAGTGGGCATGGGTTCAGTAATATTGATTGCATGGGATTTTGCTGTTCAGTAATATTTCAGTTACTGTAATATCCTAATGTTCGTTAATGTGCATAGGTTCAGTAAAACCACAGGTAATTGATTTGATCTCGCTAGTAATTGAAATAGCTTGTGAATGTGCTTACGGAATTACCAAATTACCGGTGGCATGTATGTCCTTATTGATGTACTACTGAACTTGATCGACAACTGAAGAATGCTCTATTACTACACCCAAAGGATCAAAAGGTACTGGATATGGATCAAAATGTAGTGGATATGTGAAATTACTGAAAAACTTAATTGCATTACTGAACTCGATCGACAACAAATGCTCTATTACTGAATCCCACAGATCAAAAGATCCATTATTTGAACACTCAAGGGTGAACTTTAGACTACCACTTAACACATAAAGAGATGGAATTACTAAAGAAAAACAATGACATCCTAGAAAAAAAAGAAAATACAAACACAAGAATTATGCACTAGGCACCACGAAAGTGAAAAGCAATAAATTACTGAACCATTGAGAGCTATAGAAACAAAGTACCACCATTTCAATAAATTACTGAACCATTGAGAGCTATAGAAACAAAGTACCACCATTTCAACTTGGCGGTAGAACAAATTAGCTCCTTTTGAATAATAAGAGAAATATACTATCAAGCACTCACAAGATACTTGACAAAGATCATGCAAATTGCATAAAAATGTTATTATTTCAAGATTACTGGATCACCGAGTTACTGAAATCCCAATATTGGTACAGGATTGCTAAATTACTGTACATGTTTGTTTCAATTAATAATCTCATAGCAAACTACTATATCCTATGGGTAAAGAAGTCTGCATGATTTCTAGCCCCAGATAAGCATCTTGTTCTTTTACTTTTGGGAGCCGTTAGCACCATCAAGTGAGTACTGACATCATCTTGTGCCTTAGGCAAGGAATTAGCCTCCACATGCTGAATCTAATCTGTAGATGGTTGTATAATCTCAGCAGTTTTACGGCCTCTTGCCGCTTCTCTTGTTCTCGGTCCAAGGATCTGCATACCAAAAAAAAAGGCTTGTGTGAGGTAAGCTCGATCAAACACAAGTACAAGTCTGTCCTATAGCATTCAACTAAGGTTATGCAGATAGAAGGAAAGTGCTTGAAGGTGTCAATGTTAATACTGAATTAATACTTGATAAAATTATAGGAAAGCAATGCTACAAAAAGCTTGTCAGTAAAAATGCCTCCATGCTAAGTATGTGTTAGCATGATTTACTGAATTCTGCCAAGCGATGACTGAAGGTAAAAGATTAGAAAACACATATAACTAAACAACATTAATTACTGAACTCAACGGATCGACTAAATGGAAATATGATGGGTTACTGAACGTGATTACAGAAAAAAATAAAAGTGTTGCACAAAACAAGATTACTGAACTATCGCATAGTACAAATTACTAGAGAAGTGGAAAAAAATAAAGAAGGCATTGAACTAATACATTAACCAATTACTAAACTGAACACTACAATTTATTGAAAACTTTGAAAAAAAAATAACTAGGATTATTGAAGGCACTAAAATACTGAAAATATTGATATTGATACAAGATTACTAAACCTCAAGTTTTCATAGTAGCAGAAATTGGGATTTACTACGCCTGCATTTTACTGAATAAAAGTGAAACGTCTAGATTACTGAACATTACATATTCAGTGCGGTATTACTGAAATATACTGTTACTGAGATATGTAGTATCAGAGAAATTTAACAAAGAAATACTGCAAACACTAAAAGAGAGGGCATACTGATGCTAAAATGGAACCTTGCATGGATCACAATTACTAAAGCTTAAAAACGGTTTATTAAAATAAGGAATAAAAAAGCAAAAACTGAATTACTCAACCAAATTAAAGCATTACTGAATATAGAAAAGCAAGATACAGATAAAAGGCAAAAAACAAAGGCATTACTAAAGCAATATCGGTAATTCAGTAATTCATAGATTCCGTAAATCGGATTTTCCACTAGCTAATCATGCACACAAAACAGTAGTCATATTTCCCTAGCTAAACATGCACACAAAATTCTGACATTGAGGAGCAATCTAGATAATTTCACCCAGTGCTCGGTGGATGCCAAAAATTATACTGATTGAGATTTTTCTAAAGCAATTACCGAGAGGAATCATAAGCGACGCCTGGATCTGCTGCTTCCTGCTCTGCACGCAGAATATTTTGAAGGAAGCAAAATTACTGAGAGAAATCATATGTTGTCAATTACCGAGAGGGACATCTGAAATGATGTAAAATATTCACCTGATTGAGAATGGATTTTCTCTAGAGAGGGGCGGACAGAGACCCTGTGCTCATGCCTGGATCCCGCGAGCTGTCACCTAGCCGCCTGCCATGCGCCCTGCTGGCTGCTGGCCGGAACGTCCTCGCTGATCTCCGCTCTAGGGCAGCCACACACTCGAGAGCGGGAGGGGAGGGCGTGGGGGAGGAGGGGTGGAGAACCCTGCGTGCGACGCCGCCGGAGACCCTCGCCGCCCGCCGCCGATTCCATCGCAAAATTGCAGCAGCCGCCATCGCCCTCGCAAAAAAATCGCCGCCGCCGCAAAAGCTAGAACGCTCGGGGAAAATACTACTGGGGAATGAATCGACTGGTATTGGGGATGGG